>JABXJD010000053.1:1672500-1850000 GCA_013375575.1 Percina caprodes | reverse complement strand
AATTAATTTAACGGATTTCACAAATTTCAGTATAACAGTTATGCCGTAAACCGTTTAAATCTGAGCATGCACGACTCAAATCTGCACTCGCCTCACATCGGGCAGTGACGGGTCCAGCAGACGCCCGTTTTCATGATTTGCTGTGGGACTTTTCTCAATCAACCCACGTGCCGTGTTGGTTTTCACGACTGATATGCAGAGCTTGACTGTGCCATAAACACAGTTTAAGCTGACTCATGCTTGTTATGATGCTGGATGACATTGTAACGGCGGCTACAGTGAGTCATAGCGGTTTCTTAGATGTGTCAAACAACATGATGCCAAAAGTCGATCAAAGCAGAAGGAATTGGATCTGCATGGTTGGAAGGGTTGGAACAGTGACTCATGGATTGTGTAACTGGATCCAACTTAGACCTCAAAGTAATAATATTTATAATTATCAAGTTGAATCCTGACCTTATTTTTAAGATTTGATTGAACCATTTATGGTTCAGAGGTGCTGTGGGATTTGGCAATCCCAATGCTGCACATGAAAACAGCATAAACATTAACATTAGAACAAAGCATAAACAGAAATAAGAAGATACAGTATATGCATTTTTAGCTTTCTTGATTTTTAACATTTATTTTGGCTCTGCAAGGAAAACACGGAGAGCTCTGCTTTTTTTTTTACAGAAAGTAAAATCCTTAGGAACCCTAACACTAGTCCAGTTTCTTTTTGCAGAGCCCTCCATCCGCTGCAGCACAGTGAGAAATATACTCTGCATGTTTATACATACATTGAGTAGAATATTTGGTTATTTTAAAATCCGATATATTGGCCAATATATAGTTACAAAAAAAAATCCAGAAACGTGAAAAACAGATTTCCCTAGCATTAGTTATTTATGAGTTCTCACTAAAATAATATAATAATTTGTGTTATTGTCACAACAGAACAGAGGAACATCAACATATATTTAAGTTCTGATAAATAAATATACAAACTTAAGAGAGTGTTGCCAACAGGGACGTTGTAGAGCGTCCTCTGGTGGACAAACTATGCAACGCATATATAGTATATATTAAAATATACCTTTTTTTTCCCATCGGCCATTGTAAATGCCCAATATCGGCCCGCCGATATATCGGTTGGGCCCAATATGCAGCAAATATGTACCCAGTATTCATTAAAAACACTTACACTTTTAAGTGAACCCTTACACTTACACTTAGACCTTATTAATCCTTTTGGGATGACTCCCGCAAGGAAATTGAAATTCCCAGCATCTGTTTTAGCAAGAAAAAGACAGCATAAAGATAACAAAAATAACAGTAAAAATAATAATAATTACAATAAGAACATTTCTCAAGAAAAAGACATAAAAAGAGATTAACCATGAATTATACTTAGCAAACAGAAAAGCCCTCCCAGTGTAAATGTCACGATGGGATGAATAATTTGAGCCTAATCAGCCACCATACTCTTGCTCTTCATGCATCCCCGTGCTTGTTTATAGCATGAAAGATAAAAGCCCTCATAAATGTTTTTTCTCTCAACATAAGCTCACTTGAAAGGTTTCAGCATCTAGTTTTACAACTCTTTATTTCAACGAACCTAAAAAGGTAATTCTCTGCATCTGTCTCTAGATACAGGCAGGATATGGTGGGAGAGGTTTTAAAACTCTATATTTTATAGAATTATGCACCTGCGAAAATGTGATGTTTGTGGTTTTATATTATCTATTTTATTTATGTTATTTATCTCCAACAATCAACAATGTGGCAAGACAAAAAAAAAATTAAAACTACAAAATAAAACGCAATCAATCTGAATTTAACAAAAGAAAATATATAGAAAAGGATTAGTTTGAGAAGAGCAGATGGAAGCTATTTGATAATAGCTTATTTGGTCTTGCCTCTACTTCAAAATGTATTGTTATTATTACATATATTACATATATTATTACAAAACAAATACATATGCAAATACAGCATACAGTCTTTCAGGTCTTACAATAACTTACAACAATATACAACAATACCTTTACTTTACAAATCCGTTCCTATGTTTCTGTCTATTCTTTTCTGTATTGGTGAAGTGATGTTTTCTTTAATCTGTCCGTCTATTAACGTAGGATTTATTTTAAGAATAAGGATGGCGTTATTCTGTATTTTTCTGATTGTCAACAAATGGAAATACAAAACAAAAGCATCAACATGTTAGTCGGTGTCTGAGCTTACCGCCTGCTTGTCAGGTTGAATCATGAGGTCAGCTTGTCAGGTTGTGTTCACGCAAAGTGTCAACAGGTCCTAACCTAAACCTGAACAAGATAAACAAGACTTGTGTGTAACTGTGTCACACAGTGAAGATTTCTGTCCCATGTGGGGGTGCACGATCCGTCCTACCTGCACGATCCGTCCTACCTGCACGATCCGTCCCGCCTGCACGATCCGTTCTGCCTGCACGATCCGTCCCGCCTGCACGATCCGTCCCGCCTGCACGATCCGTTCTGCCCATGTGCAATATGTTCGCGCATACGCAGATGGTATCATGATGAACGCGGATTTACGACACTGCACGATCTGTTCCCATAGACAGTTAAAGAAAGTCTGTTCGCCTCCACCGGAAAGCTAACGTTAGTTTAGCTAACAGCTAATTCGGCTAACCGCTAGCTGAGACAGCATGTAAAAGACCCTCAAAAGTTAAAATAACCGTTTGAATATAAACAGCTGTTATGTCAGTTTTACTTTACTTGTGCTCATTTAAAATACAATCACTCAATACTTATCTTTATTATTACTGTAAAGTCTTAATTTAGCTGGAGCTGCTTTTCCCGCTGGTTAGTTTGAGTAACGTTATTTTAGGCTGAATCAAGCTGCCAGCTAGCGGTTAGCCGAATCAGCTGTTAGCTAAACTATCGTCGTTAGCTTTCCGGTGGAGGCTAACGGCAGACTGCTACTGTGGACCAGATCGTGCAGTGCCGTAAATCCCTGGTAAATGTCCGTACATCATGATTATCATCTGCACGTGCGCGAACATATTGCACATGCGCAGAACGGATCGTGCAGGTAGGACGGATCGTGCAGGTAGGACGGATCGTGCAGGTAGGACGGATCGTGCAGGTAGGACGGATCGTGCAGGTAGGACGGATCGTGCTGGTAGGACGGATCGTGCTGGTAGGACGGATCGTGCAGGTAGGACGGATCGTGCTGGTAGGACGGATCGTGCAGGTAGGACGGATCGTGCTGGTAGGACGGATCGTGCTGGTAGGACGGATCGTGCAGGTAGGACGGATCGTGCAGGTAGGACGGATCGTGCTGGTAGGACGGATCGTGCTGGTAGGACGGATCGTGCTGGTAGGACGGATCGTGTACCGACACCATGTCTGACATAGTGAGGTCACATGGGTAGTAATAAAACCACATTGGAGTGTAGTGTCTCTTAGAGCTAATGACAGCTTTATACCTCAGGGACAACTAACCCTTCCCAAGGGTTCCTAAGGGGAACTCCCTGTCTTTTATGTCAACACAGACGTTTTGTCCTATTTCCAGTTGTGGGTTGAGGACAGCCTGCTCACACACACACAGGCTGCGTCCCTATTTACATTTTTTGACTTTGCCAAAAAGAGAAAGTAGTACATGACTTTTCTAACCTTTTTTTCCCCCAATGTTTGGGAAATGGTTGTTTTTTTGAGAGGCCGTATCATTAACTGACCTTCTAAAAGAGATAGTCAGATATATGCATGTTTGAGTCATTTTATCCAGGAGTTGGTCAAACTGTCCGATTGGTTGGAATAAATATTACGGATGATGTTTAAGCTTCTGTGCTTGTACAGGCCAAGCTTTTTAACCCTCATGTTGTCCTCATGGTGTCCTCGGGTCAAATTGACCCGTTTTCCTATATCAATGTTCTTTTTAATTCCCCAAAATAACATGATTGATTCCACACAACGCTCTTTGGCAAGTACAAATCTCTACTTTCATTAATTTTGGGGCGTCTTATTCAATTTTATTAAATAGTATTGAGTAAAAGTTGACATATTCCAGTCTGTGATTATTCATCAACATCCATTCCTTTAATGACAAAAATTACGGCTGGAAAAAACACACAGGGAAAAATCACGGGGAAGATCAACACCCAGATAGGAACAGGACAAACTGGCAGGACAAAAGGATTGACAAAAGACAAGAGGAGCACAGACATTATATACACGAGGTAATGAGGTAACGAGAGGCAGGTGACGAGAGGGCAGGGAACCAGGTGGAAAACATCAGGTAATCACAAGAGCAGGAAGACACAGGAAGTAAATCAATAGGCAGGACAAGACAGAAAACAGACTTCAAAATAAAACAGGAAACAGAACAAGCAGACACACAGGGGAATACAAGACAGAGATAACCACACAAGACTGGGGAGAAAACTAAGAAACAACCAAACACAAGGCAAAAACAGGGAAAAATAACCCCCAAAAAACCCCAAACCACAACAGGGGCGTCTTATTCAATTTTATGGTATTTGAAAAAAATAAAAACATTGAAGTGTTTTTGAAATAGTTGACATATTCCAGTCTGTGATTATCATCAACATACACTCCTTTAATTTTAGTCTCAATAATTCCTAATTCCTGCTTTTCTAACTCAAACATTAGGTATTAATTTCCTATAAATGATCTTTATTGACCATAAATTCCAAAAATAACTGTAAAACTAGAGTTAATATGTTGGCATTACAAAGTGACAAAACATCGATAAAAAGCTTCAAAAGTGTTGATTTTCAATTTTGACGGGAAGACGACACGAGGGTTAAACAAAGCCTGTTTGGAGAAGAAAACAAATTCAGCAAATAGACACACTCCCTTTTTGAATATGCTCCGTGCAGCATTGTTTGAGTCTTCAGCGATGCAATAAACCAAGTGTTTATAGAGACTCCTCCGAAACGAGTCACGCCTTGTCTGTCGACGTTGTCCAGCTGTTGTCCACGTTTCTGTGACCTAAACAATATGGAGGTCATGGCATCCATTGTTATCTCAGACTAAATCCTGGTGGAGATTGAACTCTGTATGACTCCACTGAGAAGGTCATTACTTCACAGATCTATATGCTGAGGCCAGGATGGGTGGGCCAATGAGGACGAGATCCAGCTGTCCAAATCAGCCCGTACGAGCATTTTCAGACGGCGTCTTATTAGACGGACATTTTATTGTCCCATGAGGGAGATTTGTTTTAGTCTGTTTCATGCACACGGCAATATACCCGGACAAATGCCTCAACAGATAACATGAAGACGGGTATCTAGACATATAGAAACAACCACATTATTTATTAGTTCAAAATGCGGCTGCTCGCCTGCTGAAAGGGAAAAGGCGCAGTGACCACATCACCACATCATCTCTCCACTGGCTGCCTGTTGTTTTTAGAATCCATTTTAAGATCTTATTGTTTGTTTTTAAATCTCTTAACGGGCACCATCATACTTATCTGATATGCTGATTTTGCACACTCCAGTCAGAGCACTCAGGTCCAGGACCAGTTGCTTTTAGACGGTCCCAGAACCAGACTGAGACCCAGAGGGGACAGAGCTTTTTCGGTGGCAGGTCCTAAGCTCTGGAACGCTCTCCCTCTCAACATTAGAGCAGCTTCCTCTATTGAGAGTTTTAAATCCCTTTTAAAAACTCATCTTTTTGTACTGGCTTTTAACACAAGCTGAGCTGTGACATTTTGTTATTGATTTGAGCTTTTATTCTGTTGTCTGTTTTTATTGTTTTTGGCATGTTTTGTTTTAGATGGGTTTTTCCGGGTTATTTATGATGCTTTTATCTTGTGTTGTTGTCTATAATTGTACAGCACTTTGGGGCAGTAGTGACTGTTTGTAAGTGTGCTATAGAAATAAACTTTGACCTTGACCTTGACATTTACGGCAACGACTCCGGATTCATGCAAAGTCGGCGAGATAGTTTGTTCAGCAGCGTTGTTGCAGAAGCGAAGAAGCATCTGCCAAAGCGAGTCCTTCCACACCTCAGAGTCCTGCATCTGCGTTCAGATGGCAGCAGTGGAACGTGTGGATATACAGTGGGGGGGGGGTTGGGACGTCATTGTTTGTCGGTGCCTTCCAAAAACAGGTACAACCGTTTGGTTAAGTTAAGGGAACCAAAACACATTCGTCACGTCATGGTTAGAGTTAGGGAACAGTCATTAAAGAAGGCAATGTTGTCATGTTGTTATGCATGTTGGATGCTTTTTGTGGCCAAAGATGGAGGGATTGAGGTGGAAGATGGATGCCATAGAGGAGACATTAATGGGATTACAATGTTGGTGTTAACATCTGTTTTAATATAATGGGCTCTCCTTAAAAATGTCATATTTCTCATTGAAATTTGGTTAAAAAAAACAAAAACGAACAAAAAACGACAGCACAATGAGCACAGCCATTAGAAGACATGTTAAATGGATATACAGTGTACAGCTAACACACACACACACACACACACACACACACAACACACACACACACACACACACACTTCCAGCAGTGATGCTTACTGTAATACTATAGTATTAGTAACCCTTTTAATGTGTGTGTGTGTGTGTGTGTGTGTGTGTGTGTGTGTGTGTGTGTGTGTGTGTTTTCACCTTTTTCCACCTGTTTCCCACCTGGTCTACAGAATTACACACACACACACACACACACACACACAGACACACACACCACATTAAAAGGGTTACTAATACTATAGTATTACAGTAAGCATCACTGCTGGAAGTGTGTGTGTGTGTGTGTGTTGTGTGTGTGTGTGTGTGTGTGTGTGTGTTTTCACCTGTTTCCACCTGTTTCCCATCTGGTTTACAGAATTAAACTTGAGCTTCCTGCCCTTCAGTCTGCACCAAAGTCCAGACGGTTGGATTTAAAGAGCATTAATTTAGGAAAAAGCAGGAGTCACAAAACCTCATATGAGCTTAAAATAAGCCTGCAGCTCACTTCATGGGAACAAGTTAAAGTTTGCTATTAGATCAACAACCACACCAATCCACCCGCTGTAGTGTCTGTGTGCATGTGTACATGGTGTCATGAGCTAAGTTGGTGGCTGAAGTTCTGCTTCCACTTTAGTCAGAAGACCGATCATTTCCTCTGCAAGCAGAAGTCAAATCCTAAATCAATAACTCAGCTTATTTTCTCATAAGTTTGCCGGGAGGACGCAGATTGTGAAACTGATTGTGTCAATTTTCGTGTTACTCTTTATCGTGTTCTGCCCGGGAATTTGGACAGTCAGACAGAGTCACTGGCTCTTAAGATATGTGAACAATATCCCCTAAAAGTCCCTTTTTAAGCCCCCCCCACTGCAGCCTTAATAACCCTGGACTGAAACAGAAAAGAGAAAATCATGCAGGAAATGAAAGCAATTTCTCGACTGAAATACCAGTGCTGTGTTGGCGGCACAGATCCTCTAATATGGGATTGTCTTCAGCAAAAGCTGACTGAGTGATTTTGAGATGAGGTAAAGCATAGGGTGTTTTCTCAGCTTCTCCAGTTAAGTGACATTCAAAGTATTAAATTATAGACGTCCTGTAAAACTGAACATCCAGACATGTTTCATCTGCTATTTATGGATAGAATGTCCTCTGATATTACAAGTCATGGTTAGCTTGTGGTTTGTTTTCCAGTCAACATGGTTTTGGCAACAAGTCCTCCAAACCATGCAGTGATATAGGTTGTTTCTTCCTACCCTCTAGTACGACCCGTAGGAGCGTTATAAATTAGCCCCCCTAGCCGTGGCAGGAAATGCGACCCACAAGAGCAATTTCGGTCCTTATATCTAACCTAGAGGATGTAACGGTCACTGTTTGAAACACGTCACTATTTGGTTAGGACACCAAAACCACTTAAGTGTAGAAAAAGATTGGTTTGGGATCAAATCAGGTTAGGTCTGGGGTTAAAAAACACTCCTTTTACTTTTATTTTGAAATGGGTTTGGAACCCCACTCTCTTCACTCTCCTGGGGGAAAGTCCTGTGCCTGTTTTCCCCAACTTACCTTCTTAGGCTGATCTTATACTTTTACTCCCCTTTTGCCCCGTTAGAGGGGGGACTGTGTGTTTTCCAGGGGGGAGGACAAGTCTCGGCTCCTGTGATTTGCAAGTGGAAAAATGTCTAGACGTCAGGGTATTTCCCTGCATAGTTCTGACTTCATTTAAATGCCGTCGTAACGAATAAGTCACTTTTTTTGCTCTCCCAGACCTTAACTTGGATAAATCTCACTCTTGTCTGAAAGAGAAAAAGCTGTTTCTATTTCTGAGAACGAGACAAACAGATCACTGGCGCGTTCATGTGTCACATGTGATCACTGCCTGTGCGTTAACTACAGAGCGTTAGCCTATAGCTTAGCATAAAGAGCTTAGCATCCTTGTTAGATTTGCACAACATGCGGTTTCTATAGGAGATCACACATTTTCTTGCATTTGTAGTTAATGCATATACATGCACTAATGGAGAGATGTCAGAGTGGGGGGGGCTGCCCATGGAAAGGCGCCCCGAGCAGTTGGGGGTTCAGTGCCTTGCTCAAGAGCACCTTGGCAGTGCCCAGGAGGTGAACTGGCACCTCTCCAGCTACCAGTCCACCACCATACTTTGAACCAGCGACCCTCCGGTTCCCAGCCCAACTCCCTACAGACTGAGCTACTGCCCCCCCTTTAAGGGTTTCCTCGGAAAACCGCTGGTGTCTCTCCTTTTATGTACAAGTGTTTCCAACCCCACTTCTGCTGTGGGGCCAAAAACCAGGACTACAGCAAGCTGTGAAATGTCCTCGTAATCACAGGACGCCAACAAGCCTCACTGGAATGCTATGTTCTGAGTTTTTTGACCTGGGCCCTATGTTTTATTATTTTTATGTTTTCGTGTCTAAGTGACTGATGGGAACAGCAACCTTTAATGTCGGTCCAGTATTAAGCAAGATCGCTGCAGACGGCAGCTGCAAAACAGGCTACAGTGGAAGTTAATAGGGCAAATGGGCCTAGCTTGTATTTACGTTCACAAAAGTGCTCCTTTTGCCGCCGACAGACTCATATTAATATTGTGTCTGACAACATTATGTGGAAGCACCAGAGACATCCATCCATCTTCATCCGCTTATCCGGTATCTGGTCTCGGGGGGAGCAGCTTATAGGGGACCCCAAACTTCCTTTTCCCGAGCCACATCAACCAGCTCCGACTGGGGGATCCCGAGGCGTTCCCAGGCCAGGTTGGAGATATAATCCCTCCACCTAGTCCTGGGTCTTCCCCGAGGCCTCCTCCCATCTTAACACCCCAAATCCCAGAAAAGGTGATTTGTTTCATAAAATGGGCACTTTAAGTAAGAAACGCAGGCTTCCTGTTTGTTGAAGTGTCTTTATGAGTTCACCCCACACACTTGATTTAAAGGAATATTTTTTTTTTTTCATAATTTGATTGTGAAGCCTACTCGCCCCTTGGATAATCTCATTAAGATTAGGAACTTCTGGGCAGCCTGTAGCTCACTGAGTAAGTGCGATCACCCCATATTGGCTGAGTCCTGCAGCGGCCCGGGTTCGAATCCAGCCTGGATTCGCCCTTCGCTGCGTGTCATCCCCCATCTCTCTCCCCCTTTCACGTCTGTCCACTGTCTAATAAAGGGAAAAATACCCCCAAAAATAATCTTTTAGGAACTTCTATGAAAAGGATGCAGCTAAAGGAAGTTGACTGCGTGGTTATCAGCCGCGGACCACAAGTCATTGGTGGTTCGCCGCTAATGGGGCACTATAAGATGCATCACTGTGTCTTGAGGAAGTGAGAGAGAGAATCACTTTGTCATTTATCCAGGCTGCTTGAGGTCTCCTAAATAAGCAGAAGTCAGACTTTTCCCTAAAATTATTATTAAGGTTTAGGTGCAGCACCCAAGCCGTTTTGGACACCACCTAATCCATATGGATCAATATCTCAATATGGGCTTCAAATCTAACTAAATGGCTTTTCTTAGATTTAACCTAGACTTCTTTAGCAAGTTTTGTCTTTTAGCTTTTTGAGTGTAATGTATGTATTATTTGCCTTTAGCTTTTTTCAATGTTTTAGACAGATATAGGAATAATAATGGTCAAAAATGACTTGAAATAGCATGTTTTTTTATTGATTTTGATTTTATTGATTAACATCACATTTTCTTTCACCCGACAATTGCATGCATCCGAGTGCATACCAGACTTGGGGAAAACACTTCCCACACAGTCCCGCCAACAACAATCCTCCTCATAAAATATGCATTACTACAGGGAAACACTGTTTCCTTTGAACTGGAAGCTGCCTGTTTATTTCTGTTGTGTCTAGAAAGTGAATGTGATGCCAGGAAGCGTAACGATCCATTCGTATAAGATTACGAAAAAGGATTAATAACCTTCCAAGAAGTCAAAGAACAACATTGTCAAGCAACTCTTTTCACAGTACAAAGGCGATGCAGTTTAAAGCTTTTTATTTGAGTACACTGACCTGTTGAAGACCTTGTTTTCAACTGTTGCAAAAACATGACATATCATGCAACTCAGCCATATTTCACTATGGTGCAATTGATGCTACATTTGTCAACATTACACACTCCTGTTTTACTCCAACGTCGGGCCGGAAAATGTCAACCAAATGTCAACTGAACGTCAACCAAATGTCAACTGAACGTCAACCAAATGTCAACTGAACGTCAACCAAATGCAGAATGGGTGGATGAGTGAGTGGGTGGAAATGTTTTACCTTTTACACTGTGTGTGTGTGTGTGTGTGTGTGTGTGTGTGTGTGTGTGTGTGTGTATAATAATATGTCATTGGGAACAAAGATTAAAGTGTGTGAAACACTGTCAGGCCCAAGAGCAGTCCCAAGGTTTTTGTTGAGGTTTAGCTTAGTTAAATCTGAGTAAAGGCTGATTTTAAACTGGCTTTTAATCAACGTTTTTAACTTTTTCTTATGTTTTTGTTTATTTTTTCAACACTTTTTTTTCAATGTTTTTGCCACTTTTTTTGACGTTTGAACCTAATGTTTGCGTTAGGAAAGCAGAAATTAGGAATTATTTGGATTAAAATTAAAGGATGTTGATAATCACAGACTGGAATATGTCAACTTTTACTCTCAATACTATTTCAAAAACACTTCCATTTGTTTTTCAAATGCTATAAAATTGAATAAGACGCCCCAAAATTAATGAAAGTAGAGATTTGTACTTGCCAAAGAGCGTTGTGTGGAATCAATCATGTTATTTTGGGGAATTAAAAAGAACATTGATATAGGAAAATGGGTCAGTTTTACCCGAGGACAACATGAGGGTTAAAGAGGTTAAAGAGCCCCTTTACAGGACTTTCACCTTTTGAAAATTAAAGTAAAAGGCAAGTTTATTTTTTACTTTAGGGAACAAACAGAAGCACGCCTGACAGAATATAAATGTGAGCCTTTCAATGGCAAAACGAGCACTTTTGTGAAGGTAAATACAAATTCTCCCATTAACTTACACCGTGACTGCAGCGATCTCGTGTAATATTGGACCAATGTCGAGGTTGTTGTTGTTCCCATCAGTCACTTAGACCCAAAAACGTAGGAACTCATGGTGTTTTTGAATAATGGTACCTGCTTGACTCGACCGCGGTGTCCCGTCCTCCTTATTCCATTGCAGATTTTGCCCCGTCCTCATGCGCGAGGCGAGCCGTAGCTGGTCGTCATAGCAGGAAACTGCCGTGACCCAACGTGACACACATCAAAAGTGTGTTGGTTTTTGGTTCTGGGCATATGGCTGTTTGCCAGAAGACAAATTAGTTTCAAAAGAAGCTGGAGGCAGCAAAAAAAGCCACCGCCGGCTTTAGGACCCCCTCACCCCCGATTATCTCCCACCAATCAGTAGTCTGCAGGTTTTCCCAAAAGAAAAAGGCAAGTAGAGGCAAGTCGAGCAGATACCATGCAGTGGAACAATGCCAATAGGGTTCAGGTTGAAAAGAAAAACCCATAGTTACCCTTTAATTGCTGGATGTGTGCAGATAACATAAATAAGGACGTTGAACAAAGACAGCTGGTTTTACTACTACGTGGCATGATCTGCTATCAGCTCTTCCAGACTGCTCTTTAATTAAAGGACAATAGGATAACCTGTGCTGCTTGTTCTTGCAGAAGAACTGGACAGACAGACAACAAACACTCGTGACAAATCCAAGCTAAGCTGTGTCATCCAGATATGGGCTGCTTGTGAAGATAAGTGCATCGGCTGCCAGATGTTTGTTTTTTTTAATACTGAATGCTTTTCCATTCACGATGGCGTGCAAATGTGATGGGACAGTTACCGTGTGTGGGTGTGGAGCTTACAGTTTTGGAGAAACTCTTTGTTAAACAGGAGCATTTGTTCTTGGGCATAGGTCACGGAGGTTTTGTGTCACGTAGTAAAGCGATTTAAACATGTAAAAGCACCGCTGCGCCAGGCAGTGTCCCACATTGTCCCTCAGAAACAGACCCCTTGTCCCCCCTTGGGCCTATTAGCAGGTGGTCACCCGCGTTCACAACGGTGTCATATCACTCTAATGAAGATACCTTCACGTAAAGTGTTACTAGATATTTTACAGCATCTTTCTGGAGTTTGATTGATAACGTCTTTGTCAAGATGAATGGGAAATGATGAAGTATACTTTACAACGGGAGGAACTGAATGCGGTTCAAACAACAACAACAACAAACACAAATGGACACCACAGAAATAAAAACCATTAAAAATAACTGGTTTTTCTTTTGATTATTGATCAGATGAGACAAATATGCTCATGTTGGGCATTGAGAGGGCAACTCAAACATATAGATTACATGTAATATCAAAATACTTTAAAATGTATTTCATATATTTGATGTTTCTTTGAACATCACAAACAACTGTTAAAGCCTTTTTGGCACATCTGGTCATAAAAAGTTGGAGAAATTCCCGGAAAGTAAATAAATCAACTTTTTGGCAAGTTATGTGAATGATGATTTCAAATCAAACGTAAAATGTATTCTTTTGACAACTGAATTGCTTATTTGACCTTTTAATCCCAGGCTGAAAATGTCCAGAAAAATGAATCAGTCAGGTGTCTTGTTGCTTGTGTGAGGGTCATAACGACCAGTTTCCTCAAATGTTACCGTCCAGAGCGGACTGTTCTTTTGTACATTTCCTGTTTTTTGTCCTCAAAGAACGTATATCTCACTGGAACTAACGTCATTAAACTGTAATATAATGGTGCCGGTCGCTGCAGTTAGCTGGAATCCCTCCTGTCTGGATTCTGAATGAGGGTGGAGCAGCATCCGTCTGCTTCAAAAGTATCAGGCGGTGTGCAAAAAGGGTCGTAAAGGCCACTACCGTATGGCCCCAGCAGAAAACCATTCCAGTTAGTGATATTAGAGGGTCCGGATCAACTGGGACTGCTAGAACTGAAGAGAGAGCCTTGAAAATACCTCTCAATGCCCCCTCAATGTCGGGGCAGAGCCAGAACAAATGAACCAGTGTGGCATCTGCAGACCTATAGGGGCGGTTTTTGCTAATTAGGCTTTGGAGAGCTGCACCCGGCGGACCACTTTAATTTCAATCAGTGTGTCGAGCATACGTAGATGAGGAGAATAAATAAATACTCTAATTACTCTACTCATATGTTTCATTATGTGTCATTTTGGAGGTTTGACCCCATGTTAGCATTAATATGTTAATTATCCAGCAGTTATTTTAGCACAAGTCCTCCAACCCTGACTGTCAAACCAGCTCGCAGGATTTTTACAGGACCCTTCGTACCTTATTTTTCCTGTTTTGGAGGACGCAGACTTGGCAGCCCAGAGGAGAAGGGCAACCTTTGTCCCCAGGGGGGTCCAGCTTCTTAACCCCGTCCTCCCTGATCCAGCACCCATTATTTCATCTGCACACCCCAGACTCAAAATGAAGAACTGCAAAACAGCACCTTTTTTTAAATTCTGGTTTTAATGCATTACTATGTTATTATTATATAAACACACATACACACACACACACACACACACACACACACACACTGTACTGTTCATATTTGTAACTTGCCTGTAAATTGTCCTTTTTATATAATAATACATTTTATTTATGGGTGCCTTTCAATTCAATTTTCAATTCAATTTTATTTATAGTATCAATTCATAACAAGAGTTATCTCGAGACACTTTACAGATAGAGCAGGTCTAGACCAGATAGAGCAGGTCTAGACCACACTCCAGGATTTACAAGGACCCAACAGTTCTAGTAGTTCCCTCCAGAGCAAGCAACAGTGCGACAGTGGTGAGGAAAAACTTCCTTTTAGGCAGAAACCTGGGACAGACCCAGACCCAGACCCAGACCCAGACGGGCCGGTTGGGGTTAGGATGAAGAGTGGCAACAACAGTCACAAAAAATAGTAGTTTGTAGCAGTTCTTTGTAGTAGTTCATGGCATAGCAGGGCACTGTGCAGCATTACAAGGCCCAGCAGGACGTAGCAGGACGTAGCAGAGTGTAGCAGGATGAACACGGCATCGCAGGACGTGTAGCGGGACCATGGCGACAGCTGCTACCTTTCACAGCACTCAAGGACACCTTACAGTTATAACTAGAAGATAGATAATAGGAAATACAGTTAAAAAGGCAAATATAATTAAATTAAAACAAACATTTAAAAGATTGAGATACTATGTTACTTTTTGTGCCCTTTTTTATTGCCCCTCTGGGACAAATAAAGTTATTTGAATGTAATTTAATGGAAACCATCCGATGATACAGGTCATTTGTTGTTGTTTACCTCCTCATTTCGGTCCCGGGTTTGTTTCCATAACTTTGTAAAGCGGTCGCAGTTTGGTTATGGTTAGGCACCAAAAGCACTTTAAGGTTTAGAAAAGAAATCGTGGTTTCAGGTCCAAATCTAGTCTTGTACTTTGCTGCAAAACTGCATGTTTTATAAATTAGACATCACAGTTTGCATCACTGCTTCCTACGAACACTCCCGTCCCTTTGATGCCTGAAACTGACCCAACACTAAGCACGTGGCAACATTGCATGACAGGTGGGAGCTGTCCCTTCAAGGACTCGTTGTACTTGTAGAAAGCCTTGATGAAAGCCTCTGATATAGTGCAGCTATCTGGCTTTGGTCCAGTTGTTTTCTGAAGAGAACGTTTTGTTGCTCTCACGGCACATTGTCTCCCGATCAGCTTAGTCATCCAAGAACATGGGGTCACAGTTCCCAGTGGGCGGACAAGGTCTTTCAGCAACACGTTGGAGGTTTCAGCTGCACCCATTGAGCTGCAGTATATGTGGGAGGAACATTAGAGTGTGAGGAGGAACAATCTGACTTGTGGCTTTTGGATAACATTATCACAACACCACAAAGCCATTTCTGTTTCATATTTAGCATCTAAAGAGGCTGATTGAGCATGCTTGCTGTAGAGAATCAAGACCGTAGACGGGGTTTTTCCCCCAGAAAAATAGTTTAATAAGCTCTGAGACCGATTCCGTAGTGCCTGACATTTAGTCCGTGCTAACAGCTAACTGGACATTTGAAAATATGACTGCGTTGATGTTTTCAACCAAGCCGTTACAAAACGTAGCTTTAAAAAACATCTTAAAATACATTTAAAAATAATTCCCATTGGGGGGGCAACTTTGGCCCGGTGGGCCACCCAGCTTGCAATACACTGGGGGAAAGCCAGTTTTCCAGTTTTTAATTAACTGTGTGTGTGTGTGCGTGTGCATGCATGTGTGTGTGTATATATATATATATATATATATATATATTTTTTTCTTTTAATTTATCCGTTTTATGACCTTTCAAAGATTTAACCCTTTGAAAACGTTTGAAAATGTCTGTTAAAACGCTGCCTTAAAACTATATAAAAAATTATTAAAAGCCAGTTTGTGTTCATAATGCTATTGTGTTTTTATGAAAAAAGACTATATATACTTATACGAAATTCAAGTTTTTTTATTTCTTAACAGTTTGGGATAAGTCAGTGATTTGCTACGAAATTGATTTTGATGCATTAAACACTACAGAGCTCCATAATACAGCAGCAACGCCCTATTTGGGCAGCAGATTAATCCACATTTGTTAAGGGAACATGTCACCTAGTAGGACATTGTGGCTCATTGATGTGTTTTTAATACTTTTTGGACAACAAAGGAGCTTCATGGCTCATAACTACTCTGGACTGGGTAGGGAGGAGGTCTGGGTGGATGGTTAGGAATGCAAACACCTTTTATTACTTCCCCTGAATCTTAGCTGTGTCTGTTGTGTGCCAAATGTACACCACGTGAACATTCAATAGCTTCTTTGTGTTGCACCTAAGGGAGCTGCCAGTTGCAGAATCTGCTAGTGGTTTCCAAGAGTTTAGTTTAGTTTTTTTCTGGTTTCAAAAGACCAGGTGAAGTTCACTCAGCAGTCCATCTGTTCTCCCACCAAATTAAAATGCATGTGGTCATAACATGACATCAGTAGGGCCATTCTCTAGCCTGACATCGCCAGACCTAACCGCAAATGTAACAAATCATACCTCATACTGCACCGACAAGCTCTACAGATTTCCTCTGCCCAGTCTGCCCCCTAAGCCTACAGGGGTGGAGCCAGATGTGGAGCCAAAACCTAGGAGGGCAAGCTCCTTGGAAATCATTGTTCTTGCTATTTACAGCCGCCATATGCCATTCATTGAGCCGCTTGATACTCAAATAGAAACCGTTCATCATTTGGGGAAAAAACATGATAGTGCAGGAAAAACTGCATCGGATTATCATAAAGTGAGCGTGTCTGTGAAGGGGGGACTCGTGGGTGGGGGTGCACCATTCAGAAAATGTCACAATTCGATTCAATATTGATTTTTGGACTCACAATTAAATTCCAAACCGATATGCAAATAACAATAAAAAAAAGATTCACACACACACATGTACATGTAGTTACTTTTCCCATGTGATAGTTGCAAACCCCTACTCGTGGGTACCCATAGAACAATATCTAGCTTCATAAAGGAGCCCGCTACAGGCTCCAAAAGGCCGTAAAGTTGGCCTAAAAGATTCAGGGCTTTTGAGAAAACATTTGGGGCTGGAGCCCCAGAAGCCACCCTCCGAAATATAAATAAAAAGTACAGATATGGGAAAATTCAATTTGAGTACAATAACGAAGATTTGTTGCATTACAGCACTGCTCCACAGTGATAAACCACTTCCTGTCTGTGTCCCTGCAGAGTGTAGAGGACGAGTCCCAGTGGGTGGAAGACCTGCTGAAGCTCCACACGGCCCGAGTCCGAGACGTGGAGATCCTGACGGGCCTGGACCTCTACCGGTCTACCAACCTCACCTTCACCAGCACGCTGAGCCTCAAAACCTACCTGCACACCTTTGAGAGTGACGACTAGACGCACAGAGAGACAGACGCACACATAACAGGATGTAGCCCTTTGTAGAAGTCCCGCGTTTTTTGTTTTTTTTACTGCATGCTCGCTGGACAGCCGGCGCATCGTTGTTCCACTCCGGAGGAACTGCCCCAGAAGTGCTTGCAAAAAGGGAACACATTTTTGGAAAAGATTAAAAAGAATGGTTTGGCAAGCAGTAGTGTGGAAGATTACAACAGGAACATTCAATACTATCACAAAATAAGCTAGCACAGGGACTTTCGACACCTGCAACCACTCAATCCAGTTCATACAGGACGTCATCATGCACACATAAAGGACTATATGGGGCTGTAACTATAAACAGTGTATACTTTATATTCCTACTGCCCATCCATTGCATGCTGTAGATTTTAAACATTTTTGAATGTGTCTTTTCTTACTCATAAAAGACTCTTGAACCTTGCATCACTTGTATCAGCGGATCTGTCTGTAATTCTTTTAGCCAAAGTTATAATATCAGTGGGAGGACTTCTCATAGCAAACTAAAGAATGCATTTTTATGCTGGATGGAAATAAGTAGAAGCCAATGTCTGTGTTGAAAAAGAAAAACTGGAAAAATACATTCAAAAATCTGAAAGTCTACAGCATGGTTTGCAAAATAGTCCGCAGTAATGGAACGTGTAGTTAATGGGCTTTAACTTGCAGCATTGCTGGGATGGTTTTGCAAAGGAATAGTTTGATATTTTGGAAACGACACGGATTTCTCTTTAGTTAGATAAGAAGATTGGTTAGCCTAGCGTAGCATAAAGACAGGAAACAGGGGGAAACAGCTAGCCTGGCTCTGTCCAACGGTAACATCTGCCCACCACACCTCTAACGCTCACTAGTTAACGTGTTATAGCTCGTTAGTTTAATCCAAAATGGCAAACCTTTCCTTTAAAACAACACGCGGTAGCCCTTTATTTGAAGGGATGTGCATAAGACTGACATGACAGCGTCATTATTATGACATGACACCGTCATGAACATGGAGTCAGTCAGTCGGCATTGCCCGAGATGTCTTTGTCACGACAACTTGACATTAACAAAGACAATACAGCCTGTCTTTGTCTTTGTCATGACAAAGAAAGTATGTGGCATTAAACATATAGGAAGAAAAACAAAAACCTGAATTATTAACATCTCCTGATTACTGGAATGGTTTCCAAACAAACATTACACAAATATACTTTTGCACAAATATACTTTTTTTATAGGTTACCACTAGGGCTGGGCAAAAAAATCTGATTTTATATATATATATATATATATATATATATATATATATATATATATATATATATATATATATATATATATATATTTTTTTTTTCTTGGCCAAATACCTCAGTAAGCGATATTGCGACAATATTGTAGAGTTGACAATTGGTTGCTTTCACAAAATATATATATATATTTTTTTACACTGACAATTTAGACAAATAATAATCAATACCGCAACTTGAAAATAGTTTAAAGTGTTAAAATGTTTTTTTTCCCAGCAATATTCTGACTGTTTACATGCGTGCACAAAACAGTGTGATGTTTAAACAAATCTGCAGTTCTTCAAATGATATTCCCTTAAAATGTCCAGTCCCTTAAAAAATTAAGTCAGTATGTGCTATATTATAATCACTATATTATCAAATTAGACATCAAATCACTATATTATCAAATTAGACAATGTAATTGTGTATCACGATATCTCAACTTATGATTTCATACCGATATGATTCCATTGAAACGATGAATAGAAATAGAATAGAAAGCCTTTATTGTCATTTTACACAAGTACACAGTACCTGTGCAATGAAATTGAAGCAACACTTTTACAGTGTTGACACAAAAATATAAAAATATAAGATAACAATATAAAATATCACAAATATAAAGTCAGAAATGATCATATTGAATTATTGCCCAGCCCTAGTTACAGTACCACAGGTGCTCAATGACTTTTATTAACCGCTGCATTAAATAACATAAGCCAAGCAATATTGTACAAGACAAATAGTCTCAGGAATGGAGGGCTGGCACAGCTCCTTTCTGCTTTTTATGTTCTGCTGATAGTTTTCAGCAGTGGCTGAGGTAGATTAAATTGGGGCAAATGAAAGGTTTGCTTGTCAATATACAAATTAAAATGTAATTGCCCCTGGAGATACAGGAGGGACTCTTAACCCTCATGTTGTCCTCTGGTCAAATTTGACCCATTTTCATTTTTTTATCTCAAAAAAGTGGCCTTTGAAATGTCAACATTAAAAATATCAAATAAATTTGGGAAAAAAACATAAAAAAAAGCACCCACAACATTGAAAAAGTGACAAAAATGTCAGAAAAAGTGATAATAATGTGTCATGGTTGACGGGAAGACAACACGAGGGTTAAAAAGATAACAAGAAAAGAAATAGCAGTTAGTTTCTAACCCCATTGAACACAAGGAAACACACACACACACACACACACACACACACACACACACACACACACACACCAGCTGCAACAATGTACTCTCTGTTTTCACATCCTCTCATCTCTCTTTCCCTCCCTCTGTCTCAGCTGATCATCTATGGAGCTAGAACAGTGACAGTAACCTGTAGTATTGAAAATAAAAATGTGGCATTGAAACAACAAATATTGGCACAGAAAAATGTTGAACTGATATATAAAACACCCAAAATAATAATCTCACAATCCTATGATGTTATTTCACTTTGACATTTGTTTGCATTATGATGGTTTTTCAATGTCAATCTACACTTTTTTCTTGATGTGTCTTCTTCAGAGAACAGCGCTAAAACAGCCACAACAGCACAGCTCAGGCCTCCATTAGAAGTTAACACTGAAGCAGCCTGCTTCTCTGTGAGGAAATGGCAGAGATGAACAGACTTACTTGAGATTTGGAGGCTCCAGGTGAACATGAGGTAGACACTGCAGATATGTGGTTTTAACACATCTGTGAGGACCCCCGTGGACATCTGGCAAAACTAGACCGCTAGTGTTGCCAGATGTCGCGAGACAAATAAGCAACGAGGCCTGCAAAACAGGCGACTTTTTCTACGTAGCCCCCCCCCCAAAAAAAAAAAAAACTGTGGGTACAGATTGTCATTTTACATCCATGGGGACAGATTGGTAAACAGTTCATTTTTTCTCCCCCTGAGCTTCAGGACAATGACCACAAGAGGGAGTTAAACCACCTTTTAACATTAACGTTAGAAAACTGATGGGCTCTCAAATATAGAAAATATGAAAAATGTCTGTGCTAGTGTGTTGTGCGAGGTCCGCATGGTGTGCACGTATCACACTTACATACTCTGCACAGAGCTTTTGACTCGTTCCCCACGACTTATTTTTCTCCTTTCTTTCTCCCAGTCTTTGTTATATTTCTTCCCGTATTTCGCCCCCTTTATCCCGAGCATTTACTCCTCCAAAAGCTCTCCTACAGTCCAGTCGCGACTCACGTGTATTTTCATTTGAACGTCACTCGCTGACGTTTTCCTAACCAGAAACAAACAGGTTGCCCTGCTCTGCCTCTGATTGGCTAGTACTCGTTGCCATCTGGGTCAGAGCCAATTAGAAGCAGGAAGTGGGCGGGAAATAACTGCTGCCTCCTGTGTGTATGGGGAAAGGGGAGGGACCACATCTTATTATGGAGCTGGGAACAAGCCCAAACTACACTTTAGAAACAAGCCCAAAACCCGCAAATTACCCGTAAGCCACGCCCTCTTTGCCCCCCCCCTCAGGCCCCTCCTCCCTACGCCAAAACAGTGACTGAAAGTTGAAACCAGTGACATTGTCAAAATCTTGACAGCGTACAAAAGAACTGTCACTGAAAAGACACAGACATCAAGAAAGAATGTAGATTGACATTGAAAAACCCATCATAATGCAAACAAATGTCAAAGTGAAATAATATCACAGGATTGTGAGATTATTACTTTTTACCTGTGTTTTATCTATCAATTCAGCATTTTCCAGTGCCAATATTTGTTGTATCAGTGCCACAGGATACTGTCACCGTTCTAGCGTCATAATCATCTGTAATGTATATTTGTATACAATTTGTCATATTTATTACGTAGCATCATAACAATAACAGCACCTAGTGTTAAAAGATCTGTCCCCGGTTACTGTGACGATAGGTCGCTGTGACAACACTGATGCTACCTTAAAGGAAACCTCTTCCCTTTAATGCAATACTAACAACACTGCTCTCATTTTCAGTTGACCTCATCTCGTTATTTGACTTCCTGCATTCACACGTCTAACAGATAAAAGCAGTCGGAGCCTGTATTTTTTCACTTTTAGTCTTGACTTAGTAACACTACACTGATTAGTTAACACAGCTATCTTTCAGGGTAATCAGTAGAACAGAGACACTAATAGATAAAACGTCAATAAAATCACTTAAGCGCTTGCCAAACGGTAGACGAAGCCATGTTTGTTGTGTAGTCTTTCAAATAAAAGCTGTAGAGAATTGGAAAACTTGACTGGAACTGATTTGTTTTTCATTTAGCTCAAAAATCGTTGCAACCTAATTACAGCCACGGTAGGATTTCATGGGCCGTGACCGCCAATTAACTCATCGAAATCACGTCCGGGTGTTTTTCTTCCATCATCTGCCGACTTTCTGTGGTTGCTCAAAATCAACAGTGTTGGGAAGAAACCCAGAAACCTGCTTATGTTTCCGTGTGATTGAGGGAGCTGCATTACCTCATCAGCAACCAATGTTTACAAGTCTAGCTCATCACTGACACATATTTGGCTTCTTCCCGTGTCTCAGTAGACAGCAGCTCAGTAGCTCAGTTTTATCCAAATTAAGTGATACCCACTGAAAAATGCCTTCTGGAAACAGTAAAATACGACTGTATTTCATACTCAAAGGGAAATACCTTCGGTCTCATTGGATTTTATCTTGATATATATATATATATATATATATGAATGGTATAACTGGTTTGAGTATGGGGTCCTCCGCCAAGACGTTTCCTATTTGAATCCCATTTTCTGCATTTCTAGGGACTATGATGACACTAAATCCAGAAAACAATTAAGTTGATTGGAATGATAAGTTCTTCCACGAAAAATACTATTACCAAGACTTATAAATGGAATGATGTCAAAGAAATTGGAAAGTGTGGGGGGGGCACAAACAGGATTTTAGAAAGGCAATATGCAAGTTCATTTGAATGTTGTCTCAAATTGGACCCAGACATCCGGGTTTTGAGCCCATCTGTGTCTGAGGGGCCTGACGGGGGAAGAGAAGAGGAGAAAAGGGCATTTCAAGTATTGTCTGAACATAACACTAAAAGACAAAATGGCATTGGCAGCTGTACAAATATACATCTGACCGGCCAAGTTGGATTAGACAATTTGAGAGATTTCATGTCGCATCAGGATCATCAAGGGACAAACCCGACGGATATCAGGTGAATTTACTCCTTCATACACTGGGAGATATAGCAGGTTATATTTTGGGAGTTTTGCCATTGATGGACGAAAATGACGCTCATAGGGAAAAGGAGTGTGGCCAGTTTGGAAATGGACACACGTGAATGGAAAGACTGTCCAGCTAAAGATGATGACTGTCAGGCCGAATCAGGCGGTATACACTGTCACACCTGACACGTCAGACAGTGTCGTGCAGGACTATGCATTTCTAGGTGAAGTTAATTCACAAAATACAGCGTCATGGATGGAAAAAGTTCATCAGAATGGAGAAGCCATTCATTTGAAGCTTGACACAGGATCAGATGTCACATCCATACCAGAAGGTCAAACCAGAGTGAGACGGTAAGCTGGGAAGACCACTTCAAGGACTATTTGGACCGGGTCGCAATCCACTAAATGTAAAAAAGCTGCTTCCAGTGCAAAAAGAGACAATTTAATTGTACGGCAACACTGCAGCTCTACACACATGCACATCTGGATGCTGACAATCTGTCGGCCACCGAGCTCCACTGGAGCAGTGGAAGGGTTAAGTGTCTCGCTCAAGGCCACGTCAGTGGTAAAAATGAAATGAAAAGATAAGATAAAACTTTGTCTGTTTTTTTCTGCCCCACAGAAAATGTTCTGGCATCGTCTGCTCCCAACAATTAACAGATAAACATCTGCATAGTCAGCCAACAAAATGAAAATCACACACCTTTCCGGCAGAGAGAGAGAGAGAGCAAAACACACACACACACACACACACACAGGTTTAAAGGAGGGCGTTACCCATTCCTACAATTGGCAAAACCAATGATGCTTGATACTTGATGCCCCAAGTACTTTGGAAGCTGCCTGAAGTTTCAACAGTGTCATAACCACTGTGCAAAACCATAATACCCCTGAGGATTATCTGGTACGTGATACCTCACATTATGACGCAGCCTTTCCACTAAACGTGTAGGTGATGCTGCACGTGTTGAACGGCAGTCATTACGTAACTGCGTGGCACTTAGATGCAAATCTACAACCTTAGATTGTTGTCATGACTGAATGCCTGACAGGCTTTACATCAGCTACATGTGATTAGACCAAACGTCTGTCATCACATTTGCCAAGTGGAGCTCGGGAAAACATTATTTTCTCAGTAACTCCTTTGAGGAAGTAGAACTGTCTGTAACCAGTCATTTGTAGAGAGTTGACACCTTGTTTAAAGTACTGTTTCTGCTGTATTATACTACAAAGTCCTGGAAATGATTTACTCTGTATAGTCAGCCATTTCCAAAAAATAATTATATCATGGTGAAGCTATCCACACAGCTTGTGGTAAGAATACGTGGAAAGCACGGGTTGTAGTATGAATACGTGGAAAGCACAGCAAGGCAGGATAAAGACAGAGAGGAGGAAGTACTTTTATCCCAAAAGTGCACTTGTATGGTGTCCTTGACGCACATAATTAGCTTTACGTCCTTTTTGTTAATTCAATTCAATTTTATTTATAGTATCAATTCATAACAAGTGTTATCTCTAGACCCTTTACAGATAGAGCAGGTCTAGACCACACTCTATAATTTACAAGGACCCAACAGTTCTAGTAGTTCCCTCCAGAGCAAGCAACAGTGCGACAGTGGCGAGGAAAAACTTCCTTTAAGGCAGAAACCTGAGCCAGACCCAGACCCAGACCCAGACTCTTGGTAGGCGGTGTCTGACGACCGGTTGGGGTTAGAATGAAGAGTGGCAATAACAGTCTGACTTCTTACCTTTCTAACAGTATATAGTTTTAACTTGTTACGTTAGCTTTTACTTTACAAGAGCCGGCTAAAGTACGCTATTGCCGATAAATCAGCCGTGTGCTTTAGACGGTTAGTTAAAGAAAGTCCCATCAATGCCGTCAAAACTACTGGATCTTACTTCTGTCCTTCCCAATAAAATAGCATGCTTCAACAACTCTGAATTATACAATAAGAGCTTCTTAATGTCCAGTTCAGTAAAAGGAGGAAAATTCATCGCCCAAGCGTTCTTACGTCTTTTCTTCATTTCATATTCTAATTAGACATCTAAATGTCCATGTACATATAGGACAATCCATACGATAGATTCCATACATAGATTGTTAGATGGGTATACATCAAATTGGTTAACATTTGGGTGATGATCGGAAATGTAAAATACTGCGAAAAGACCAGAAAGTGCGTCAGGCTGAAAGTGTCCGGATATGGCCGATAGCAGCGAGTGGCGTCCCAACGTGGACTCGGTGACGCTAGGTTCCCAGGAGCGGGGTGGCCTCTGGAACCAGCAGGACTCTTCCTAGGTGAGTTTCTGTTTCACCTGTTGTTTGATGGATTGACAGCACAGAAACGGGAGGTTATGTCCTCGTTCAGGGACAGTTACTTATCAGTTACTTATCTAATGCTCACACCTAGTCCAGAGGTCACTTCTGGGAAACTTTACGTCCTATTTTCTCCATGTATGTGTCACTTTTTATATATCTAGCTGTCTGCTGTCTGTCTTTCTGTCTGTGTGCTGTGCTGAACCATGGCTTTTGTAAAGGAGTCGCAGAAAAAGAAGATAATTGTGAGTATCGGCTTTGGTTCTTAATTGATGGTAATGGAGAAAGCCATTTTTTTAACAGTGATATAATCTTAGGAGTTTAATATAATCCAGAATCGGCTTTGGTAGATAAAGTTTATTTAACCTTTACTTATTTTTGGAGGTTTTGATGAGCGCACTGCTCTATTTTTCATTGGATATTACTATATAATGCAAAATGTGGTATCACGGGTACATATGGGAAGAACCCCAAACCTTGCCAGAGTGATTGTAATGGACCACTCTTTGGATTTATATTGGATCCACACTATCATAAGGAGTGATTTAAATGGATTTTACCAATGTAGATATTGCTTTTAAATGTAATAAGATGGCTTAAGGGGCGGCTGTGGCACAGTGGTAAAGCGGCCCCCTGCCAATCGGAAGGTTGATGGCACCAATTGTACATTGGCCACAGTGTGTGTGAGTCGGTAAGACTATAAAAGCGCTATATAAGAACAGACCATTTACTTAAGGGAAATATAGCATAATATGAGATTTGTATTTGTCACTCTTAGGTTATTGCACTCTGAGTCTGAAATGTTCATGTGAAAAACAGTGTGTTGAGCTTCTCCAGCTTAAAGCAATTATTTGGCAGAGGGAATAACACTTACAGACCTAGACATTGTCCAGACTAGTGCAACAGTCATTTTCTTTTTTGCATCCTGCATATGCATTGACAATGGTCTCAGGTGAGAGCTTGGCCGTAATGTCGTTTTTTATGTTAAGGATCGCAAGAGAAGAAAACCTAGCTGCTGCCATCGTGAGCCGCAGCCAGTTCCTTATCCTCCTCATCGCAGAGAAGCTTCTCTCAGAGGTAGCTGACCCAATCGGCAGAGTGAAAGCTAACTGTAAAAGTTCATAGAGATTTCGATATTTTTTTAACAGCTTTTTTAAGATGCTCCACTGAGATTGGTGCGCTAGTAGAGGCTTTGACAAGCTCGGTTGCAACAAGAAGGGGGTTGACTTGGTCTGCCGGGGTGTATTTTTTTAATAGGGGATCAATTCTATTTTCGTGTGCAAGCATGGACTCTCCAGAGAACATCTTTTTCAACTCATTGATGAGTGTCCAACACAGGAAAATATAGTTTCTGATGATAGCCAGGACTCTGCTGATAGCGAGGACTCTGATGATAGCCAGGACTCTGCTGATAGCGAGGACTCTGCTGGTAGCGAGGACTCTGCTGGTAGCCAGGACTGGTAGCCAGGACTCTGATGATAGCCAGGACTCTGCTGATAGCGAGGACTCTGATGATAGCCAGGACTCTGCTGGTAGCCAGGACTCTGCTGGTAGCCAGGACTCTGCTGATAGCGAAGACTGGTAGCCAGGACTCTGATGATAGCCAGGACTCTGCTGGTAGCCAGGACTCTGCTGATAGCGAGGACTCTGCTGAAACGTGCATCTAACCCTCAGTGTTTTCTTTGGGCACGGAAATGTTGTCCAGGCAGAACTGTTTGACTGACTTCCACACACCGCTCCAGGAGTCTGCCTGCCTTTTAGACATGAAGTGTGCTATTAGGCTGTCAGTAAGGGCTGCAGCTTCAGACAGTGTGCAGTTGAGAGAGTGGCTGCGCTGCCCTCGCTCTCTGCCTCCATCACTGCAATGTTGCTCTCCTTTTTCTGTATATCTCATATTCCACTCTTCCATTCTCATCATCATCCTACTGGATATTACCATCAGACCTGTTGACAGTAGACTGAGTTATAAAATTACACGTGGAGATCTGCAAGCGTCTTTCTGTGGTGTATATTAGCACTCTAAGAAATATATCCGTAAAATAACAAAAACAGTACCAGCAGCTCATTACCAGGACTTTCTACTGTAATTAAAAAACTGAATTTTTCAGTTAAATAACTGTGTCAATGGTAAAAAAAAAAATTAACAGAAATATTCCTGTGAATCACATAAAAGGGACAATTTCTGTTAAAATTTACAGTCATACAACTGTTAATTTACAGATATTTCTTAGAGTGAGGCTTTGTTATTGTTGAAAACATCAAAATGCTTGCTACGGATGCGAAAAAAATAGAAAATCAAACCTGTGCGAAGGCAGTGTGCAAAACAACTTGAGGTTGTATTTATTGTGTATCGTCCGAAAATTTTGGACTGAATGCGCAAGGACCTGGCTGTAGTCTCACATTATCTATCTCCAGAGCGCTGTGTCAGCACTGGAGCATGGTCTTGCTACACCGCTTATCTATTCTAAGATAGGGTGAAAAAAACACTCGCTTGTTTGGGTTTCTTTAAACCAATCACAACGGTCCTGTACGGTGAAAGCCCCGGATGCAGCGACGATGATATGATAGATAGCAGAGATAAGGGAAGGGATATCACGTGCCAAATGGCAGGCTTTAACCCAGCTCTGTACATCCAGTACTCTTACAAGGATATACAATAATGATGAATATTACTTTCAACCATCATGATACCATAATCATCCCCTAATTATATCATTAATAATATCACTTTATAAATCCTAGAGGCATTAATATCTAACGCAGTTCCCAAAGTGACTTAAATAACTTTTTTTTTGGTTGTTTTAATCTCTTTAACTTGTCATTTTAGACATTATAAGCTCTTCACAGAAGGAGTGGGCAATATTTTAAAAATCTGCCATGCTATATGATATTGCAGTATGGATAAACAGTGACATTCAATTTATAAAAAGTCAATTGTGAAACTTTTCATGGACAAAACAACCAAACAGAAATGTCTTGTTTGAGCTAATCCAAATGAACTATCTTACAAAAGAGCTTCAGCACCCAGGACTGAAGACAAACATGCATTAACTGCAGAGAAAAACATGCAAGAAAAGTATCAATTTCATCAATATCTACAGAAGTATTTGGTAATTACATACAATCCTTTAACGGATTATTGGGCGAGGAACCATCTGTCCACCAGATGTCAGACCTATTCATGCGTTGCCTTTTAAATTATATTGATGATAAACACCTTTTGATAAAAACACTGTGATTGATTGATTTAAGATGTATTTATTTTAATCATTTTTCCAATCAAAGCCAATCAAATGAAACCATGTCCTGGAAACTCAAACTGTGTTTCCATGACGTTCAACAATAACATCAAATGGACTATTTAGATTTTAATCACATTGAGAGTCTAACAAAATGTGGATCATAAATTCAAATCAGTGATCGCAATTGCTGAACAGAAGAGGATTTCCTTGTGTGGGCAGCCTTTTAAAGGGTAACAACACTCAGCGGCTTGTATTTACCTTCACAAAAGTGCTCGTTTTGCCGCTGACGGGCTCAGATTAATATTCTTAGTGTCTGACAACATTGTGGAAAGGAGAAGAGGAAGCTCATTAATAAACAGTAATTTTAGCATAGTAAAATACCCTTCATTTAAAGTATTGCTTTTTTTGAATGGAGTCTGGTGGGTTTAACGCTAACGGCTTCAGAGCTGTTTCTGGTTAAACAGAAAGGTCTCAAAGAGGTTTTAAAGGTCTATCTCTGTAGGGATCCTTTCCATAATGTTGTCTGACACTTAGAATAATAATATGAGCCTGTCAGTGGAAAAACAAGCACATTTGTGAAGGTAAATACAAGCTGGGAAATTGCCCTATAAAAATACACATGTCGAAGGTTGTTGTTCCCAACAGTCACGTAGACACAAAAACAGTTTGTCAAAAAACAGCATTTGTCAATTGTATATAAGAGAAACACAGAAACTGTAAACTGCAGTGGGAACATGCTCTAATAGCAAAGGAATGTGAAGGGTATGCCTTTAGGTTTGTACAGCAAGTTCATACATCTGTGTGTTATGTAATATGTCATCATCTTTGCTTTTATTTTCTCTGCCAGTCACTGCCATCTATTTCTAAAAACACTTTGAAACATTGACCTTTTTAGCTCTGGTTTTGGTTGTAGAAACAAATTGGTTGTGCAACAAGAAAAACGTTGTCAGGGTTATCAAACATGTCTCATCTTGTAAGATGAGGATTTGTTGGTGTCAACACACATTCATAAGGGAATCTGTTTGTGTGCCACAGATTGGTGCCTTGGCTGTATCGATTGTCACCCTAATCCTCGGTCTCGGACTTGGTCTCGGATTGGACTTGCAAAAATGTCGAAACAAAGGTGTTCAGACGCACACATACACGCATACATTTCTCTGCACTCCCAAACACATTTTCACTGAAGTGAGTCCTCCTTGCTCAGACTCATATTCCACAGAAATTATTGTTTATCTTAAGTACAGCATTTGGCAATGTAGCTCGCCTCTGCTTTTCCCTTTCACAGTTACACCATTTAACTTTATTGTTTTCATGCCACGTTGTTCTTTCTGTAACAAACTCACATTTTTAACTTTCAGATTCTTGTGAAATGGTATAATAAAGGTTTCAGTCACATTTAACGAGCTCTAAAAATGAAATGACCTCATAGCTGTGGGTAAGATTTGCTGATTGAAGCCAGTTTCTTGCCGTCACCTCAGACTATAGAGATTTCTCTGTGGTTTCTGGGGAAAATTCCACTCGTCCTGGATCTTGGACCTTCTTAAAGACCAAGGGGAGGACAATTTAAAAGGTGGAGGGACACAGAATCAATCAATTAGTCTGTCCATCCATCCATCCATCCATCCATCCATCCATCCATCCATCCATCCATCCATCCATCCATCCATCCATCCATCCATCCATCCATCCATCCATCCATCCATAACTCCTCGTTATAGGGTAAACACTGGACATATTGCCAGACAAGAGACAGTCAATCACCTTCCCTTCACACTTACGTTAACCCATTAACCCAACCTGCATGTCTTTGGGATGTGGGAGGAAGCAGCCGCGTCCACGCCGACACTGGGAGAACATGCAAACTCCACACAGAGGGGCCGGCAGGTTTGAACGCAGACCCTTCTTGCTGTGAGACGACAGTGCCAACCATTGTGGTGTACTTATATACACATACTTATAAAATAAAACTAAAAATGTTCAGGGCACTCAGAGGGCGTAGACTATTGCCAAATGCCCTATCTTGCATTGTTATAAAAAGTTAGAAATATATTTAGTATGTGCCCCGGGATTCTGACCCACTTCAGTATTGACTGCCTTCTTCCTTGGCCCACGCTGCACCCTTGCAGCAAGTTTCACGTGAATTGGGCCAGCAGTTCTTCTGAAACCCTGCTGAAGGACAACAACAAACAGAACTGTTAACATACCTCCTTAGTGAAGGTAATGGAAAAGAAACAATTAAAGAATATAAAAGTAGAGATTACACAGTGAAACCATGTTTTACTTCTATTGATCATCACAAACGTGCCTGATTTACACATGAAAACACGTCTTACTTTGTCATGAATAGCTGACATTTTTTTGTTATGAGCTGTAAACAACATTCTTTAGAGATGCCGTCACATGTTAATGGGCAGCTGAGGAAATCCCCACAAACACTCTTCACCTCTGCATCTGGTTGTATTTTCTTTCTTTCCTTTCCTACCTTTGTTTCAATTCAAGACTAGGGCTGCACAATTAACTGCAATTTTATTGAAATTGTAATATGGAGTACTGCAATATCCAAATCACAGCCAGGGGGGGGGTAATATCACAAGTGGGGCCCCATTTTTGCAAAATATGTGTCAAACCATTCTGAATGAAGTACTGTGGTGCTGCGGAGCCATCCCAGCCTACAAATTGTACCTTACAGACTAAAGAAAAACTCTTTGTTTTGTACAGATCCTCGCAAAAATTACACTATAAATCCTTTTAATTTTGTAGATTTTAATATTTTTTAACGAAAACGAATGATACAAAAACTGATCACTTCCAATTGCAATAACAATATCAGTCAGAAATAATCACAATTGAATCATTTTCTCATCTCGTGCAGCCCTACTAAACCCGCATCCTCTTTTCTCATCATGCTGGTTTGTCATACAAGCAGAGAGGTGAGTGGCCTGCTTAGTCGTCAGCCACGCAGGTGGTTCGGCAGCCTCAAAGCAGCCAATTAAAGCCAATCACCTCAAAGCTCAGTCGACCATTTGTAATCGGTGGGTCACTCACTCATGTGGTGTTAATTTGCCGTTGCTTCCGCTGGTTGCCCAGGCAGTGCTGACTCACACAAGGAAATATCATCCTGTTTTGACAAAAGGTTTGGCTGATTTCACATTTTATTAGTAAGAGGTCTTTCTTTTCTGCTTTCAATAATCATACCAGTGTGCTGAGTCAAAGTTGATTGAGGCTTTCCACTGTGGAAGTATAACTGTAGGACAGTTTTCATTTGGTTTGGCCATTTTTATGAGTGTAAGAAGAGCGTAGAGGCTATGCAGCCAAACATGATTGCTATTAAATAGGTTGATGATATAGTAGGACTTTATTAGGAATGGTGAATATACTGTTCCTTTACGAAAATATTCAGCCCCCTTGAACTTTTTGACCTTTTGCCACATTTCAGGCTTCAAACATAAAGATATAAAACTAATTTTTTGTGAAGAATCAACAACAAGTGGGACACAATCATGAAGTGGAACGAAATTTTTCAGTTTTTTATTTGTTAAAAAAGTTTGAAATGTCTAATAAATTTCCTTCCACTTCATATATATATATATATATATATATATATATATATATATATATATATATATATATATATATATATATATATATATATATGGTAGAATAAATCAGAAAAAAAGACATCAAGATCCGGCAATAATACTCAGATCGTAGCAGAACAAGAATTAAATTGGATATCAGTATAATGGGCTGTAGGGCTGCACCTTATGAGGAAAGTGTACGATAACGATGTTGAATACAGGGTGTCCGCGGGGTTTTAAAAAGTATTAAAAAGTGATGAATTAAAATTGTCAAATTTAAGGCCATTAAAAGTGTTAAATGTAGTCTCAGAGGTATTATTTTTTTTAAATTAGGTATTATTTTTTTCAGACTATCAGGTGTCCTATTCTGATTGAAATTCTATCCTGCGTACGCATTAGTCCGTTTAACTATCAAAGATCTTTCGTCTCCGTCTATGTTTGATGCTGACGTCATATTCATATTCACATTCATATTCAGTGGTCGTTCGACATCATCTCAGAACACTGCGCGCTCAACAGAAGTGGCTGGCTTACGTTTTATTTTAGACTTACTTCAAGCCATATCTTCAACGACTGGACAACCATCGTCGTCTTTTAATGGGCAAATGCAAGTTTTCTGATAGTTGGGTGAACAACCCAGAGTTTCCACTAAACATAAAAATGGGATGCGTGCTCGGAGAGAGCAGTTAATTATCCGACCAATCTCAGCTGTCTGTGCGGCTGCACCTCCACCACCACCTCCGCAAATTAGTGCCACTTTAGGCCTCCTGGCCAACGCTACGGCTCCGGCAACGTCTGACCTCCGGATGGCCATGGGCGCCACACCAACACTGGGCGGAGGCTCTGTGGTGTCTGAACACTGCAGTTAAACACCACTCATTTAACTCAAATGAAGGAATTTCAGAGCTATTTAAAGAAATGTTTCCCGACTCTGACATCGCAAAGTCATTCACTTGTGGTAAAAACAAAACCGGGTACATCATCAGATTTGGATTAGCATCGTTCTTCAAAAAACGGCTTGTTGATGGCATCAACAAGGCTGGCCCATTTGTTTTAATGTTTGATGAGAGCCTCAATCAGGCGTCAAAGAAAAAACAGCTTGACATCCACGTTCGATACTGGGAGGATGACCTGCATATTTATGTAGCTTGTTTTACTTTTATTAAGTGAAATAAATATGTGCAATATGTTGTTAATGATATGTTGTCTCTAAATCTATTCATTTCTGTATGTTATAAATGTCAAAATCTGTGTAAATAATAGAAAGGTCGCTGATTAACACTTGCAATTCAGTGTCGTGATGGTTTTAAAAAAAATTCTGAAGGTAGTAAAAAAAGGTATTAAAAAGTAGTAAATTTAACTAAAGGATTGCTGTACATACCCTGGAATATTGTGACAACGATATTACTTGTGAAAAATAAATGTATATTAAAGTGTACTTAGTTCTGCATTTCTGCAGCTTTCAGTATTCTGCTAAAATACAACACATTGTCCTTTTGTATTTAAAACACACAAAATCATTTTCAGATTCTGTTTCCAACAAATTGAACATTGAGTTGAATATAAGAGGCACCACTTAAAAACAAAGTGACAGATTTATAATTTATAAAGTGCAGTTTTCTACTTATAATTTTTTTTAATTAATACAAAAATCACCATGATGATAAAAAACTGTTTATTGTGCAGTGGTAGAGGTGTTATTTTGCAGTAAGAAGACTGCCTTTACAGACATTTTGACTTACTTGTTTTTGCCTGTTCAATTTCAAACCAGTTGATACATGCAAGATGGCTCCAGGTCTGTTTTTTTTTTTTTTTTATTCCACACCCGTTTCATCTCAGTTGTCCTTCAAATCTCGTCAAACCTGAATATTAGACTTGTAGAACATGTATTCTCTTGTGTTAGTAAGTCAAGGGTTAGAAACATCGGTGCGCAAACGTCCCCGATCCTTTTCCAGTGTTGGCGGCTGAACAGCATCAGCGGATGAGTCACACCTTGATGTCACATAGCGATGTCGCAGCATATCACGAGTTGTCATTCAAAAGGTGACACATCAGGTGTCCCTTGTGACGAGGCAAAAAGGAGGAAACAATGACTACACACAAAAGATTGAGTGAGATTAAAATCCAGGACCATCTCTTTATGTTGAGTCATAAAATCATAAGATTCCAGTTTTATTTCCTTTTAAGAGTCACATTATGGGTTATGGTTGGTGGAATGAGCTCAATCTTCAGCCTACACACTTTTAGTTGTATTTTATATATATATATATATATGAATCATCATGTTAATTTATTGTTTATTACCAGTGTATTGAATGTTGTAAATTAGAAATGATAAAAAATAATTTAATAAAAATGTTTTCACTTACAGTATATTAACATTTTAGCATTTATAGTCTAAGTCATAACATTATCACACTACTATCTCAATGAAGTAATATCATAGAATATAATATTTTTTAGAAATGGTCTGAGCTATTTTGAGAGACTTAAATTTATGTTAAATAACGAATACTTATCTCTCCATTAGAGCATGTGTAGGACCTGAGCATGTGTGTGTAGTTCAGGCCTGTGTGCAATATGTGTAATAACAACAGGGTGTAAATTGTAATTTCCCCTTGTGTGTGATTAATAAAGTATATATTATTATTATTATTATTATTATTATTATTATAAAGAGGAAAAGAAACCAAAGCAAAAAAAACCTAACCACCACAAAAACAGGTGTTCTCCCTTCTCGCTCTTCCAGTCGCCCCCCACACGTCCTGCAGGAGTCGATGCTACGAGCCCCATGACGACCAGATCCCCGGCTGCAGATGTGACCACAGTTGTAACGCCAGCAACAGCTGCTGCTATGACTACCATGACATCTGCACCGTCCCCAGTAAGACACCGTTGTTTTTTTTCTTCTTTTAGTAACATTTTGTAACTAATCATAGCATCACTAATAAATAGTAAATTGATAGTTAATTAAACGTTAGTCAATAGTGATGTTACTCTTAACAAAACAACAAAATGTTGATTCATTACTAATTTTCAAATTATTTGCAATGTTATAACTTGTGTTATTTTATCATTACTACAGTGTTTATACGTTAAAAAAGGTAGTTAATACTTTGTCAATGGTAAATCATTGTTTTGTAAGCCATCTATGAACATTATTTGGATGCTGTTACAGTATAAAGTTGTAACTAATGCTTATCATAATAAGTGTAAATGAATGAGAAGTGGTTTGAAAAGCATCAAGGAACATTAATTTGGCCCCGTTAAATTGTATTTTGGCAATCTATTTGATTATTTCTGATCTAAATAACATTTATAGACGCTTTACAAAGTCTTTATTAACCATTAACAAGGTGTTATATTCATCAGATGCAACCTTATAATAGCCATCCAAGTTATTTGATGGGCAGTTAATGAACAATTTCTTAATCAACAAATGCTTATATAATATATAAAATGTTATGATGGGAGCAACAATAATAATAAACGGTTGAAATAACATACATTATAGCATAACTACTAAGTAGTAAACATTATTTATTGTCATTTGTATTGTTTATTAACTGTAAAATAACTATTAAATGAACTTATCAATTTCCCATTTATTAGCGCTGGCTATTATAAAGTGTTACCTTGGTCCTTTTAATAGAGTTTCTGAAACAATGAACATCTCAGGGGTTGGCTGGAGAAATTCTGAAGCTACAAGCCGAAAAGGATCACACCTTCTGGGCTGGATAGTGCAGCGTAGTACACTAACTCCCTGATTGTCCACTGCAGCTGAGCAGTGGGAGTGCACGACGCTGCGCTGTGGGGAGAAGAGGCTAACGCAGAGCAGATGTCACTGCTCCGATGACTGTCTGTCGGCAGGAGACTGCTGCGCAAACTACAAACATGTCTGCCACGGTGAGAATGGGAACAGAGGCGAGGAAAGAGGATGAGCGAGTGAGGTGATGGATAAAGATAAGATAAGGCTTTGTAAAATAAAAGCTGTTTAACTATAAGAGACAAAAACAACAAAGTTAGTGTTACACAAACCCTTAAATGCATTTCAATCAGGAGAGACATGTTTGCAGATATGCAAATAAGATTTATTGTACAGCTCAATAAAATGTACAAAGTCTTTGGCAATTAGACTCCATCCCTATACATATCTATGTAGGGGTAGAGAACCATCAGACCTCCAAAACTTGAAAGAAAAGTATAAATATATCTATATAAAAATACCCATATGGACTTACCGCTATGCAGTAACAGATCCAAAATAGACAAGCAAATAAAATTCTCTTTATTAGTCATTCGTCCCCCAAACAACATGCTCCATTGCTATATGAATATTTTGCATATATCTATAGGGTTAGATAACCATCAGACCCCCAAAACATGACTGTAATTAGGGATTAGGGACGTGAGAGAAATAAGAACACAAGACGAATATAAGTACATATATGAAAGAACCATATGGATTTATGTGTTAGGGTTAGGTTTGGACCCAGGTCACAGAACAAACACAGAAGCCGATAACAGTGCAATAGTTTTAATAACGAAGGTAGACAGCACGCGGGAATGGACAGTCTTAGCACGGGAGGAGGTTGACGGAGGAGGTAGTGGTCCAAGCGGGGAGAATCTGGTGAATCAGCACAGGAGTCGAGACGGGACACGAGATCTGTGAGAGAAACAGGTTTAGTACTCAGCATAGTACACGACAGAAGTTCACAACGTAACTGAGCCTAGTTACCACGGAGGTGTAGGTAACGAACTGGCGCTGAAGAGGTGGTCAGCTCGGGTTTCTATACAGAGGTGATGTGACTCAGCTGTGCAGTGACAGAGCAGGGATGAGTGGCCACGTCTCCTGACCTAGTTCCTCTTTGGGCACGCCCCCTCCATGGAAGACGAACAACACAGACAGACACACAGGGAAAAGGGAGAAACGAAACACAAAAGGTAGCACACCCACAACATTACCTCTATGCAGCAAGGGATCTGCCATTATGAGAAAGAGATCTGCCTGAGTGCATCACAAACAGCTGACTCTTTCAGGAAAGGCATTAAAACATTTCTTACTAAGAAGCCGTTGTTTTACTCAGGAACAACTTTAGGATTACTTTTAATAACGAAAAGTCGTCCACAAATAACATGTATAATTTTTACGGTGTATTATTATTATTATTATTATATTGTCCACATATTGTTAGAGCTCTTTTGGCTGATTGAAATGTGAATATAAAATTGGAAAAAATATCAGTTGTGTTTGATTGTCGGTGTGCATAAATTTAACCAACAAGTGTTAATTTAATTTTAATTCAATGGTTATATTGTATAATGTTTGCCACCCTGCTGTAGGAGAGAGAGAGTGGGTGGAGGACAAGTGTGAGGACCTGTCAACCCCCGCATGTCCAGCAGGGTAAGCATGTAATGTGAGAGACTCATGATTATAGAGTATAGATCTGAGATTATAGACTCATGATTATAGACTCATGATATTATAGACTCATGATTATAGATCATAGATTATAGATCTGATGAAATTAGATTGAAGTTATCTTAGTTTTAAGTTAAGAGTTATGAAACGTTATTTTTCTTGCACATTAAGCAGGTTTAGTTTTGCTTTCAGTTATCATATTTTCATTAATCACAGAATAAAGTTAAGATAATGAGATGTGATGTGTTTCCAAAAATCTCAGCCGACAAAATGGCTGTCTCATAACTTTGATGGTTTCGTAAAAGTAAATACTTCTGGACAAAATGTCTCCAGACTCCACATTTACAGCAGTTACCTTAATGTGCAGCTGCCGGCTAACCATTTTAAGATGAGGAAATTAGGGAAATGCAATGTGCAATCAATCAAATGAAAAACAGAAAACAATTGATAAAGATCTTGATAAAATGCTGCCGTTACGTTAAAGCAACACTATGTAACTTGTCCCACCTCGGTCCCCCTGCAGGTTTTCTCATTGGAACTACAGCTCGTGCGGCTGTACTTCCTGTCACTCCCCGATGTGAGTCGAGTGAAGATTTGAGTCACGCATGCGTCACTTTGCACCAAGTAGCATGTAAGATGCTAACGAGACGTCTGTAATGTCAAGACAGTAAAAATGTGTTCACTGCTGGCTACAAGCTAGCATCAAACACAACAGAGGCTGTCAGTTGAATGACATTTTGAGCTAACGTTAGCAATCAAACAACCATAGATAGCTACAATGTTTTTGAAATGACTGCTAGCTTAGCTACAAGCTAGCATTAAACACAACAAAAGCTGTCAGTTGAATGGTGTTTTGAGCTAACGTTAGCAATCAAACAACCATAGATAGCTACAATGTTTTTGAAATGACTGCTAGCTTAGCTACAAGCTAGCATCAAACACAACAAAGGCTTCACTGGAGTGGCGTTTTGAGCTAACGTTAGCAACCTAACAATCATAGAGAGCTAAAACAATTCTGAAATGATGTCCATCTTCTCTTGTTTGTAATAAGTTTATTATTTTATGGATTTAAAATCTGAGCACGCGCGACTCACATCTGCACTCGACTCACATCTGCAGTCGACTCACATCTGCACACGACTCACATCTGCACACGACTCACATCTGCACACGACTCACATCTGCACTCGACTCACATCTGCACACGACTCACATCTGCACTCGACTCACATCTGCACACGACTCACATCTGCACTCGACTCACATCTGCACTCGACTCACATCTGCACACGACTCACATCTGCACACGACTCACATCTGCACTCACATCGGGGAGGGACAGTTCCAATGAGACGACCTGTAGGGGGACCGCAGAGGGAAACGTTACATAGTGTTGCTTTAAGTTGAATTAGCATTGAACGCATACGTCATGCAGTTTATCCATTAGCAGCAACTGGACACTGTATCTCATCCCTGAGTCATCACTGTGTGTGTGTGTATGTCTGTATTTAGTTTGAGTCCTCTCTTTCTGATTACATTTTGTCCTCCCTCTGTCACAGCTTTACGCAGCAGCCTCTGCTTCTCGTCTCTTTGGATGGACTGCGGGCTGAGTACCTGCAGACGTGGAGCGCTCTCCTCCCTACTCTGGACAAACTCAGTTAGTCTCAACCACATTACGCTATGTTCCACTTTTAATCTTCATGTCCTGTGGAAAAAACCAGATAGTCTTTTGGAAAACTAAGACACTCCCATGCACATAGACCTCTGACATGTCTGTTCACTGTGAGAAACCTCAGGGGTTTTATCAAGGACAGACAACTGCAGGTACTTGTATTTAGGCCACTTCTGAGCATTTCAGATTTGCTTTCTTTGGGCTTTGGTTACTAAGTAGAATTGCGGTGCAATGTGAAAATCAACTGGGAAAATAAAACTTGTCTAACAGGTAATCAATTACAGTAAATATTTGGCCTGCTATGCTTCATTCTTCTTCATTCTACTACTATTCAACTATTCCAAGTGTTTCTACATGGTGCTTTCAAAACTGCTCTGCCATGTCACAATTTTGGGCTCTCCAGTGACTCTTACCAGGATCTGGATGTTTTTAAAACACTTAGTCAAATGAGTTTGTTATTCGGCTTTGAAGACGTTTCATGTCTTGGTGAAGTCCCTGAAATGATGAATCCTCTTGAATGAGAGAACAACATGTCTTCCAGACGAAACAAGTCTAGCTGAATCATCACTCTTTCAGGATTAATTTTCTAAATACTTTGCAGAGCTCATGAATTATCCAGCTCTCAAATGGACTTTCTCTAATTAATGTGTCTGAGGAAGTAAGGATTACTATGTGTCAGTCCATGGGTCAGTCATGTCCTCTATAATGAATTTATCCAGCCCACATGTACAGATGATGCTAGTGTCATTAGACGCACTTCCTTCCATTTTAAACTGGGTAACGTCATGTATTGGGCATATTAGTCACATGCCCTTTATAATGATGTCTTCAGTGGGAGAAGCAGCTAAAGTGGTTTGTCTTTTGTTTTTCACATCACAGAGGAGTGTGGAACATCGGCACCGTATATGCAGGCAGCCTTTCCCAGCAAGACGTTCCCCAATCACTACACCATTGTTACGGTAAAGACACGTGGTGACACTGCTGCGCATGGAGCTGTGCTTGCAGGCCATCATAGACATGCACAAACAGATATATATATAAGCTTGTACAGTATGCACATTCCACACGCATATGAAAGCTCTTGTGAAAAACTCCCATTTACATTTTTGGTGGTTTTCATGTGTTCCAGTTAAAAAAAACAACCACTCTAACCTCCAACCCTACATGCATCATTTGTAGCTGAATTTGCAAGTATAAACATTACTGTTCCTGCCGCAGACCTGCGAAGCTCAGCCACAAAGCTTTAGTTTGCCTTTGTAAGTATTCCCAGTGGGGCTTAAGACAGTGGTTCTCAAACTTTGTTTCAACAATGTATTTTTGAATTTCTTGGAAGGATAGCCCCTTCAGATGTAACATCTAATTTTTAGAGGGGGTCCTATGAACACATACATAACTGGTTTTAACATGCAGAGATATTTTAATGGTTGCAGGTGGCTTGGAACCGCACCAATATGACTCAAGGGCTTAAAGGGGGTGTGATGGACAGAGTTTTTTCAACCTCCAGAGGAGCATGATGTTGCAGATCAATTCTAAGAAATGCCTTGCCCTGTTGAGTTTTTCGCTTTGGTGCTTTAAACACCACATTCCAAGTGCCATCACGTTCCTATAAATAGCTGTCTGACGTGTCTACCGCCAATATCTCCAACATGATAAAAAGCACTACAGGTCAGAGGAAAAAATATGTATTTTCTATTTCGTTGTGAACTGTCTCCAACACCAGCTTGCTCCTCTACAGGCTGATTCATGTTAAACCTTTAAGTGCTTTTCATACAGACATAAAGCATGTATGTACAAGTGAAGAAATGAGCTGTTTGTCAGACAGATAATCCCCGTTTTCCAGAGTAGTCGCTTTTGAGAAACATGTTTACATTTTGTGACTAACAGCTTATTCACAGCTTGTTACGGGGAGCTCTGTGGGGGAGGATGGAGAGTTGGTGGTCAGTTTTTGATTGGAAAAAGCACAACGTTTGTATTGATAGTATTTGGTTTAGTTTGTTTTCTTTGTCTTGTTTTATGTATGTTGATTTTCTGTGATTATGAATCGTATCTCAAAATGGTCCAATGAAGGGAACCAAAACCTCTCTTCCCCTCTGCTCTGCTCTCCCATCCTCTCAGGGTCTCTATCCAGAGTCCAACGGTTTGATTGACAACACTATGTACGACCCCGTGTTTGACGCCACCTTCAGTCTGTCCAGTCCTGAGAAAGACAACCCTGACTGGTACCTCGGACAGCCTGTGAGTCTGGTTAGGTTCGAGTCTTTGCACACTGGGTGGTGGATTCCGAGCTCAATGCTATCTTATCTTTGACTCAGGTTCAAATAAAGCCAAAAATGTGACTCAGTATAAGTGTGCTTGTAAATGTGAAACTTAAGTTGTGTAAAATATATGGCCCTTATCCACTGGGCTTGCGCTGCCATAATAAGAGTAGCAGTCCCAATGCTAGATTTATTATTATTATCTGCTCGCATTGCCAGACTCTGCAGAGGAGGGTGCATGCTCTGGTTAACTGGCTTTTCTTTAAACCAATCACAATCAGCTCGGGTGGTGCTAAGCGCCAGGCCGAGCCACGGTGCCACTGCAAAATAGCCTCGGGAAGGAAGTTGTTTACGTACGTTCAAAAGTAGTTTTAGTCGTGCAACAGAAAACTCAGATTGGACAGATATCTAGCTGTCTGGATGTACCCTGCAGAGATCTGAGGACCAGGGAACCATAGTCGTCATGAATCCACCGGGCGCGTGCCTATGTTCCCACATTTCTAAGACTTTTCTTTTTCAAAATTAGGCCCTACATGTAGGTTTTAACATTAAAAACATGATTTATAAAATCATGACAATTATTTTAATAGCTTAGTATTTTATGCACTAAATAGTATGGAAAAGGCTTTAGGCTGCCCAACATGGTATTGTAGGCCCAGTTTAATACTTACTTAATACTTACTGTAAGTTGTAGGGGGTCCCTGCTCCATCTCTCTTTCAGTTAAGGGGTCCTTGGCCCCCTGCACGGCCCCTAACCCTAACCCGAGGCTATCATAGATATAATGTTCTTACGTACAGGCTGCACACTGTCAAGCGCAGGCTACTGCTTAAGCAGGAGCAGCTGGTGGAAAATGTCTATGTCAAAAAGGAGAAAAGTGGAAACAGATAGTTGAGTTTTCCACAAAGAATTTAGCCTAATTCTTCACAGAGGTAGCCCAAATGTGAAGCCAGTGTTCTTGGTGTGTTCACAGCACCTTTCGGTGCTCAAGGAATATAATTGATGCCACTATCAGACTCATTTCCTTTTCCATCCAGACCAGAATACAGTTGAAAACGGAGACATGTTAAATTGCACTTATTCTTCAGATATCTCAAGCTGTTCATTATCGGTTTTGTTAGCCACATGTTTTCATGCCCAACTCGTAAAACGCTTGGTCAGTGTCTCAGCGTCAGATACCGATGCAAAAATCACAGTTTCGCGTCTATACGGAACGCACCGGGCAGACCAGTAGATCGACCGCAGCGCTGTTATGTGACGTAGTATTAAGAGCGACAACAGTAGCGAGTAGTATGAAAGACCCTAAATCTGCATAAGTATATAGGGTGGGGTGGTGGATGGGTCAAACACACAACTTTTACCCAGGAGAATCTAGTCTAATCTTGACACCAAAGGGCCAGACGCTAAAGGAGACTCTTTGCGTCAGTAACAAACAAAGGCACCTGACCAAGTGTCTCTTTTTGACAAGCTGGAAGTGAGAATGTGTACAAATTTGGAACAAATTAGTTTGACACCCCTGAGTTAAACTGTTCTAATCAGTGAGATTTTGTAGAAGGCAGACTGTATAATGACCCTGGCCCCGGCCCCGGCCTGTGTTGATTTGTCCTGTTTGTCTTTGTAGATTTGGCACACAGTGAAGCAACAGGGGCTGAAGTCTGGGACTTTCTTTTGGCCAGGATCAGATGTAAAAATCAACGGAAGCTTTCCCAACATCTACCGACCTTACGACGGGTAAGCTTTCTGAGAAACCAGAATAGGAGCTCCTGCTGGATGATTGCCTGGTCCCCAAAGATACTGGCAGTGCACCATTACCAAAGAACAGGCAGTGCAATGGCCCATACAGCATAATGTGGGGAATTTTAGATAGATTTATTACAATTTTGTTTGTTTTTTTAAGTCTGAGAGCCAATGTGAGCCTGGCTATCAGACTCCTTCGGGGTGGCAGTAGCTCAGAGTGTAGGGAGTTGGGTTGTGAACCGGAGGGTCGCCGGTTCAAGTCCCCATGCGGACCAAAGTATGGAGTGTGGATTGGTGGCTGGAGAGATGCTGGAGGAATGTGCTCTTGAGCAAGGCACCGTACACCCCCAACTGCTCAGGGTGCTGGTCCATCTCTCCATTTGTACTGAACGTGTGTGTATTTCAGGCCTGTGTGTAGTGATACTAACAAAGTGTACACCGAATGTAAATTGTAATTTCCCCACTCGGGATTAATAAATGGATTGGGGCGGCTGTGGCTCAGTGGTCGAGCGGTTGCCTGCCGGTGGTTCAATCCCTGGCCCTGCAGTCCCATGTCGCAATGCTGTATCAAGGGCAAGACACTGAACCCAGAGTTACAGCACATTATAAATAAATACAGCACATTTACATTAACATACACACATTACATTAAAATTCATTTACCCAGCGCAACTGGGTGAGCTCATGAATAGTAATGAGCTCAGGCAGCATGATGTCAGACTGACCAACTTCAGTAATTGGCCTGATTTCTCCTCTTATTTCTTTTCGGTGGCTAGAGCAGGTGGTAGGTGGTAGCAGTTCATCTTCACATTCACCACATAACACACACAAAAACGGTTTTGTGTGGCAGGGTACCTTTTTTTTAAAATAAAAGATTGATACTTGGCGGCCGTGTATCGATATACAGCATTGCGACGTAAAATATATAGTCGTCGTCCTCCCAGGTTAACACAGCTTTTTTGCTAAAAGGCCAACATTGTGATGTAACAGTATCCCCTCAGTTAATCTTAACACCACAGTAGGAAGTGTGTGTGTTGCAGATAAGCTGCAGTTTACTGTAAAGATGACTTTACACTCTCAATAACATCTCTTGTTGGGAAATTCTTGGGAACAAGGCATGCAAAATGTAATATTTCCTTAGAAAAATGTTACCCAATGCCCTATCATTGAGGAAACTGGTATCTTGTGACACAGTTCCTTTCCCTGTCAAAGAGCCCATATCATGCTCATTTTCAGGTTGATTGTATTTTGAGGTTGTATCAAAACAACACCTCAAGAAACCTCACCCGGAGACTGAAGGCAGAGGACATTCAGAAACCGGATCTCACTCAAAACACCATGAACAGTGTTTATCCAAGTCTGTATACACTAAATGACCCCCCAAATCCCAGAAAAAGTGATTTTTGTTTTCATAAAATGGGCACTTTAAAGGCATAGTTTGTTAATGTTGTAGAAGCTAGATCTGAAGTGGCATCTCCTCTGGGCTCTGACCCACAAACGGGCGTGCACGAGCATCGCGGTGTCGCTGGGTCAGAGCAGAGCGGAGAAAGGTTCCCAATTTCTCATCAAAACTACTTCCTGTCTCATTCACCCGTAGCAAACCCCTAATACGATCATACTGAATGTTCAAAACAAATATGATCACTGTCATTGACATTGAGCTCAGGCTCGTACACAGGAGGAGTAGAGTACGCACAGCGGGGCGACGAGGCCTTTCATTGGTCCTTTCCAGTGATTGGTGGGTGTTTTTACAGGATTTATTTATTGTTACAGAAGTTATTTATTGCCGTAACAAAAATAATTCAGAAACTATTTGTTCAAACCTATTTAACAAAGCTTTAGATGTGTCTACTGTGGATAAAGAAAAGAGAACTGGCTTTGATTTAGCGTTCATAAAAAGCTGTAAATATATTTCAAGCTCGGTGTTTAACATTATAAACTTTGATCCAAGTGAGATGTTGACGCAATATCAATAAAAGTGCAATGCACTGATACAGGCCTGGGGATATTACATATAGGGCTATCAAAACGATCGCTTTGATGCTGATTTTGCAACAGTTATGGAGAATGTTTTTTATTTTTTTCATCACTGTGTGGGATGATGGGACGTTGGTTTCGTTGGAAGCATAGATGTTCCTCAACTTTATCAGCACATTGATACTACAGCAGAAAGGAGTGTCAATCGATTGAGGAGTATTAATCACCGTCTTTCATTCCAGTAAATGTATTATCCATCCAGTAAATCCATTTATATTGCATTCACATCCTGGAAGCTCTGAGCGGTGTGCTTACTGCTTCAGTTCATTAGTCCACCCGAGAGCGATAATAACCACCTGCTGACACAGAAGAAAGTATCTTAGGTCACAACTTGAATCGGATCAAATATCTGTACATTCATTGCTCCTGAAACAAAACCAAGCATGTTATGATAACATATTTGTAGGGTGGCTTGACACTATTTGTATCTACAAACGGGGAGCCCGGCAGAAACAACCTTGGGAAACCACTGCACTAGTGTATACGTGTTGGAGACAATGATTCCCGCTCATTCATTGGTTGTCCCTAATAACATGTAGGGAAGGGTATGACTGAAGGAATATATGTTAAGTACTGTGCAGTAGTTTATTTATTTATGATATTGTGCAATATACTCCCTTTACTCTATTCTATTTATTGATGTGTGTATGTTATGTGTTAGATAAATGGTGCAGCAGATATCTGGATTAAAGTCTTTTAAGTCCTTAGTTCTGAGCAACTGAACCACCAAAGCAGACAGTGTAAACAGTATGATAACGACAACGAGCAGGGGCGTAGCACAACATACTGGGCCCTGTAGAGAGGCATTTACTATGGGCCCCTCCCCTCATCCCCACCTATTCATTCTAGCATATCATTCTAGTACTGGTATGTCTGGAAAAAGTCAGTGATTCAAAAGATACTTTATATGTTATATATATATATATAGGACAGGCTGCCCTAGCACACACCGGACAGAGTCATTCAAACCCATGGTGCCACTCGGCTACAATGCCTTTTAACCCTTGTGTTGTCTTCCCATCAACCATCAACTTTTGGCGCTTTTTCACATGTTTTTGCTGTTTTTTTTCTCTTTTTTTAAATTCATAGCCTAATTTTTACGATAGATAGATAGATAGATAGATAGATAGATAGATAGATAGATAGATAGATAGATAGATAGATAGATAGATAGATAGATAGATAGATTATACTTTATTTATCCCACAACGGGGAAATGTTCTTATTACAGCAGCAATTTCAAGCGGCAATATTATACGAAAACAATGAATTTCTTGTTTTTTTCCGCGCTTTTTGTCTCTTTTTTATTTGTCATTTCTTCCGAGGTTTTGGTAACTTTTTTGAAATGCCATAAAATTCAATAAAACAACCAAAATTCAGTGAAAGTAATCATTAATTTTACCTGAAGAACATTGTAAGGCATCCATGTTATTTTTAGGCAATTTGGTTGAAAGAAAGCTAAGTTCCTGATATTAAAAATAAAAGAAAACGGGTCAAATGAGGACAACACGAGGGTTAAAGAGATGTTCCCCACTCCCCCATCTCTCTCCCTTTTGTTTTGTTATTTTTAGTAAAGTGCCATTCGAAGAACGAGTATTCACGGTGCTGAAGTGGCTACAGCTGCCAGATGATGAAAGGTTTGTGTATTCAATAAAGTGCACAGCAATTCAGCAAATGGCATAAACTTTGGTTTTTCTGGTGGTGCTAAAGTAAAAAATATTTTTTTCCTTCAGACCCGATTTCTACACGTTGTATCTGGAGGAACCTGATAAATCTGGACACAGCTACGGACCTGTGAGCGGAGGGGTAAGTTCACCTGATCTCTGATCGATCATGACTCCAGAGCCAAGAAACTAAATGAATCAGTGAGTTAAACACTATTCGGTTCCACTTTACTTGAAGTTTTCTACATAACGGTGACATGACCCTGTCATTAAACATCATAAACAAGTCATAAACGGTTATGACTTAACGCTTTTTTAGTAAGTGTCATTCGGATTTGTCATGTTATGTTATGCTTATTGTTAGGGTTAAGGTTAGGGTTCATTCGTTATGAATGAGGGTCATGTGTTCATGACAGTGTTATGTCACTCTTACGTAGAAAACTTCCCATTTTTCTGTTTTTTTTTCTTCATATTTCTCTGTTGGCTTTTTAGCATCCATGAAGACAAACCCAAGCTCCCATTTTTGTTTTTAATTAATTCATCTTTAATCACATCATTAATTAATCTCTAATCACTAGTCCACTACTACTAGTTAAGTCTTGTTATAGCTCAATTTAAAAAGGTCTGAAGTCCTTTTATGGACCACAGATAAAAGATTTCCATAAAGATTTAATGAGATCGCTAATAAAACAGTCAGACTCTTGTCAGCAGTCAGACTCTTTATGAGTCTTAATGAGTAACAAGGCCTCCCTGATGTCTCCCTCGCCGACAACAGCCCCGGATCAGAGGCAAATTGGCGCTAGCTCCAGTGAGCAAAGATCGCTTTGTGTGAATTTTCCAAGACTCAGTCTGAGAGATGAGCCGATGCAGACACCCAAGGGATATCTTGCAGGTTAAATATCTGGAACTTTTTGCAAGCTAAATCCTGCATGTTAAAATCTTTTTCCACTGGCAATGACAGCAGCGACGACCTTAAAGCCTATGTTGCAGGTTTAATTTTGTAACAAATTTGTGCAATTTTCTTGTGGGAAATTAATTTTTTAACGTTTATGCATTGTATTTGAGGGTTTTGGATATCGCAAAACTTAAAATAATACGAAAAGTTGGCACTATTTACAGCTAAATCCTGCATGTTAAAATCTTTTTCCACTGGCAATGACAGCAGCGACGACCTTAAGCCAATCAGAGTGCAAGGTACGCTAGGAGGGAAAGGTTTTTTTAAGGGAATGTGCATCTTTTGGCATTTTCCACATTTTATCCAGCAAGGAGTGTGGGACTCGCTCTCGTCTGGTCTTGGTCTTGACTCGGTCTCAACCACTCAGTCTCTGTCTTTTCCCGGTCTCGATACTCTCTGGTCTCGGTGATGACTTGGTCTCGATTTTGGTGGTCTTGACTACAACACTAGTGCGAACTACTTCAACAACAACTTTAAGTTACCTTAAAAAATATGTAATTAAAGTACAGGGAGCTTAGAAACCTCTGGTAATCCCCAGCCTAGCACAGTTAGAAAACAGGTGTAATTGTTTCTAGAAACTGAGGTGGATCCTGTTTTGTCTAGTGGAACTCCAGTGAGCCAATCAAACCTGTGGGCTAAAGATAATCTCTTTCCGCCACCAGCTAATTGTGTGTGTGTACATGAAACATGAAAGGAAGATGACCTAATGTAATCACAAACATGGGTTAATGGCTGATTCAGACACAACGTCAAACAACATTTACAGTTGGAACTAAACATGACAAACATTGTTGACTGTACTGTAAGTGTCTCTATTCAGCTGTTTGTGGTCGTTAATACATCTAATTTACCCAAACAGATTATTCCCAGTAACAATGAGATCATGTTGTTCCCATTTTCAGTCATGCACAGCCAAACTTTAAAACTAACCAAGAACACTTGAAAATGCCTGTGAGCACATAACACAATCACTAATTTTGAAAGTATCTTTATAATATATAGTTGTTTTTTTTATATTGATTTATTGCCTTTATTTATTGTCTCATGTACTGCTTTCAGCTGAGTTATTGTAACCTGTCCCCATACTTATTTAATATGTTTCCTCTGGCATCTTTAACCTTTGTAACTACTGTTGGTGAGTGTTTGTTGCAACTGACTGTATAGAAAGGTAAGCTGCCAATGAATTGCCCTTTGGGAGTCATAAAGTGTCTGAAGTGAACTGAACTGAAGCTAATGGGAGCCTTCTTGAGCTATTCAGCCAGCTTCTAAATGTGTGTGTGTTTCATTTGTTTCACACAGCTGATTGAAGCAATCCAGGGTGTGGATAAGATCATTGGTCAGCTTATGAACGGCCTCAAGCAGATTGGCCTCCACCGCTGCGTCAACATCATCATCGTGGCAGATCACGGTAACACACAATATAAGATGTGATGCGAATGGATCACAATGTAGTCATGGATCAAATACACGTGCTGGTGTACTGTGTTGGTTAGAAACGGGAAGCTCTGATACGATACGCCTGATCAATGCAATGATGTGACCGGTTTAACTTCCAAGTTTTATTTAAAGGCTCCATTTATTTAGTCACTGCCGGACGCTGAGGCAGATTTTGGTGCCACAGCACCCTTACAGAACATAAAAATGATGAAATGGCAGAGCATTACAAAGAGCATTTTAAATAAGAAGGGTATAACAAAGAAAAGTGAATTGTCTTTGTAATTATTTTTATGATGGCCCTGAAAAGGTTTCCCTGCTGACTGCTCTGCAAATAGTAGACTTGAAACGTTCATTACATTGGGAACCCGTACAGTGAACTAGTGGTTCCCAAACTTTTTAAAGGCCCCCTAAACTGACACTAATTAGACCAGTGGTTCCCAATCTTTTTCAGCTCAAGACCCAAAAGAGAAACTTGGTGTCTCCCCGGGACCCAAATTTACAAAAATACACCATGAATCATTGCAACATCTACATTTTTAAACTGTGGACAAAAGACGGAACAAACTATGAATTTAAATGTATATGAAGTGTATTTATTCCATTATAAAAGTAATCAAAAACAGAAAAGGTCTCTATTGTCCTTTCTGTGTCTCCGTCCCCTCCCATCGTCCCTCAGGACCCACACCAACATGGTTTTAATAATGCTGACTTGAATTTAATGAGATGGATGTGTCTGGTTGAAGATCTCAACCAGCTGATCTACTCTAGGTTCGGTTTTTGAAAGTGCCATTCTGAGGTCATTCTGAGGTCATTCTGAGGTCATACTGAGGTCATTCTGAGGTCATTCTGAGGTCATTCTGAGCATTTAGTTTGTTTCTGTATTTGTTTTTCAGGTACGCTAGAGTCGAAAAGCCAGATTCTCATTTTACTCTGCCAACTGGCGACCCAATAAAACGGGTGTGCGACCCATTTTGGGTCCCGACCCTAAGTTTGGGAAACATTGAATTAGACCATGGACCTATGTGATTTGAAGATTCTGTCCCAGGGTCCCCCATCTGATTGCTTTAGCTGTTTTATTACAGAAAGTGGATGAAACCCATGACCCACATAATCATGCATTCGGTCACTTTGTTACTTATGGATGGAATTAGAGTAATAAGTACAAACATTGATTTATCCCCCTTTGTGCTGGGGACCCTCTGGAACCCCCTCAACGAGCCCTGAGGATTCCCGGACCCCACTTTGGGAACCATTGCAGTGACCGACTGGCAAAAGCGTTACACTGTCAGATCTGAGCAGGAAGTATTTTGAGAAGTCTTCCTCATTCAGGAAGACAACACAGGCTTGAGGGATTTTCTGCTGAAGAAGCTTCTCATCTTCAAAATTCTAACTTGTTTCAGCAACGGCTTATGAACAAGATGAACAATTAGCGAACCTGGATCCGGTTAAAAAGGAAATGTTGTGGTTTCATAAAGTTTACAGGTTGATGCTGTACTTAGCAGCTGAGTCTCAAACCTTGTTTGTCTGATATCCCACGTAGAGGAAACACGACTAAAACCAATTTCTGGATGGAAATCAATAAAACAGCTGCAGTGTAATGGTGTAACGATACTTAGTTTATGAGATAACAGTAAAAACCAACACATTCTCACTCCCATCTTGTAAAATACAGATGCTTGGTCAGGTGCCTTTGTCGTTATTATCAAATAACGCGCATGGTCGTGATTATTGGCGTCCGTTTTGATGCTGTTAGGTTAAAGAAAAGCTCATGGGTGGGCTTACGGACATGCGGGAACAACGGGCCAGTTAAAGAAGAAAGTGGCTTCCCTGACCCGAGGCAATAACAGGACGGTTAAGGACACAAACCCCACTCTCCTGGGTGAAAGTCCTGTGTTTGACCAACCTCCCTACGCAGAATCTCCCCCTTGCATACTACTCGCTAAACCCCGTCTACACGCTGATCTCCCCAGTACTACACACACGCCGAAGGTTGCATCAAACTGTCCAAATGTCTGTATTTTATGCTATATTGTAAATAGACAGTATTTTCTAGTCTTAACAACTACTCAAAGCAGGGTTCAGTGTCTTGCTCAAGGACACTTCGACATGGGACTGCAGGGCCAGGGATTGAACCACCATCCGTCCAATTGGCAGGCAACCGCTCTACCACTGAGTCACAGCCGCCCCGTATATTCCTTTTAGTCCCTGAGAACGAGACCGTTAACAGTGTGACGAAGCATAATATAAGGGTCAATGAATAAAACAGCTGGTTGCTGTTGCAGGTATGGAGGACACGAGCTGCGACAGGAAGGAAGTGCTGCAGGAGCTGGTGCACGACATCCAGGACTACTGGGTCACAGAGGGACCATTCGGACGCATCAGAGCCAAAAACAAAGACACTGTGCGTGAGTAAACATAATGAGGAGGCCTACTCAGATGCTGCTGACTGAGCCAGAATCCAGGTGGTAGCGATTCGAGTAAAATAACGTAAACCTTCAGGAATTGAACCCAAACCATGTTCTAACCAAGTAATGTGTGTGACTACCAAAAACCACAATCAGACTGCAACCATTTCACAACAATAAAGACGTGTTTAACCCTTGTGTTGTCCTCCCGGGTTAAAAAGATTAACACTTATTTATTTATTTTTACCCTTTTTTTTGACATTGGGCATTTTCAATGCATTGTTTTTTCTTTTATTTCACTAACTCCACCTTAATACCACTAGTTTTACACTACTTTTTGCAATCCATGGTCAATAACCCTCATTTGTATAGAATTATACCTAATATTTGAGTTAATAAAGCAGAAATTATGAATTATTTTGTTAAGATCAGAGGAGCGTATGTTGAGTGGATGAGTTTGATCAGGATGCTGATTTGAAACCATTTCAATTTACACCCAAAATTCAATGTAAGTGGTTGTATTTGCAAAGAGCGTTGCATGGAATCCGACCTTTTTTTTGGTGGTAATTTGGATAAAAATGCCATATATCTGATATATACATTTTTAAAAGGAGTTAAATTTGACCCAAGGACAACAGGATGGTTAAAATCACAACCTAGGGACCTAGAGGTTAAGGAATATATTACATAAACAACCCCTATTTGCATGGTTTAGTGAACCAAGAGACACTGATGGTATAAAAGGGCTTCTGGAGAAACATGTGGTTACTTAAAACAAGCAAAAACATGAAAACTTATTCGTCATGTCTGTTCATAAATGACATGCACCGGCTCCTGCTTACATTTGGAGGTCATTCAGTAGCACATTTTCCCAGAAGAACACATAAGGTGTCACACCCGAACCTGCATGTTCAGCCACCGTGTGAGTCGGGCAGCTGGGCGCCACACAGCTGAACAAATTGAAGCCAGTCAAGATGATGATCTGAGATACAATATCTGCAATCAGGGAATCCTTGCGTTGTCTGTCACTGTCACGGCTCAGTTCCTATCACAGAAAGACAGAGCCAGAGATAAATAGGGTAGTCCCGATGAGGCTGATGGCTCTCGCCAGCTCGCCAGCTTTATTTTTTATCTGTCTGGTCATAGAAAATCTTAAGAAACATGTAATTTTGTGTGTGTGTGTGTGTGTGTGTGTGTGTGTGTGTGTGTGTGTGTGTGTGTGTGTGTGTGTGTGTGTGTGTGTGTCATTGGTTTCTTCTGCTGAAGTAAAAAGTTCTGTGTTTCTAATTATAAACCCTGCCCGTGTATCAACGTGGTCAAGGATAGGTTTTGTTAACCCTCATGTTGTCCTCGGGTCAAACTGACCCGTTTTCCTATATCAGTGTTCTTTTTCCACTACATAATTGTAATTACCCGAAATAACATGACTGATTCCACACACCGCACTTTGGGGTGATTTTGATGGGTATTTTCGGGGCATTTTATTCAATTTTATAGCATTTGGAGAAACAAATTGAAGTGTTTTTGAAATAGTATTGAGAGTAAAAGTTGACATATTCCAGTCTGTGATTATCCATCAATATCCATTCCTTTAATTTTAGTCTCAATAATTCCTAATTTCTGCTTTTCTAACTCAAACATTAGGTATAATTTCCTATAAATGAGGTTTATTGACCATAAATTCCAAAAATAACTGTAAAACTAGTCAATAAGTTAGTGTTACATTGTGTTGAAAACGTCAAAAGGGACAAACATGGGGAAAAAAGCATCAAAAGTGTTGAAAAACAGGGACAAAAACGTAAAGAAAAGTTAAAAACATTGATAAAAAAGCGTCAACAAAAGATTTTTTTTTCAATTTTGACGGGAAGACAACACAAGGGTTAAAAAAATTAAATTGGATAATAGTTGAGTTTTGTTAACATCCTTTTTCTTCCTTTCCAGTGGACTCCGCTGGACTTGTTGCTAACATGACTGTAAGCGTTCCATGTTCTCACATGTTTAACGTTTTACTGTAAAGAGGAAAATGGGAAACAAATGAGATCATTTCTTATGAAATGATATATGGGAGTGAGACATAACCTACATTGAAAAGGACTTCATTGTTGTTGTTTTTTTCTTGAAATGCTATCACATTTCTTTGCCAAATATGAGAAATTAACTTTTATAAAAATGTCTCTATTTAAAATAAAGATATTTGTCTGTGTTTCTGGGGATTTCAGTGTAAGAAGCCAGATCAAAAGATCAAGCCGTACGTGAAGGCCAACCTGCCAAAGCGCCTCCACTTTGCCAACAGCCGCCGCATCGAAGACGTCAACGTCCTGGTGGACCCTAAGTGGCTGTTTGAGAGGTATCCATGTCTGCCCTCCATCACTTGTTTAGCTGTTTCTTATTTGCAGTTGTAGTCTGGAGTTTTCAACCATTTTATTAACCATTAACCATATTTTTTTAGCATGGGCACCAATGGTTCCAAATAAAATACACCGTCCAGTACCAACAACACACAGAAAAGGCCGGGCTCAATCTCATGATAACTGAAAGTAATACGGATAATAATTTATTAGTAGTAATAACCAGTCCCTTCAGGTTTTTGCATTGTTGCGATCGCGCCAATTCACGCAAATTCAACCAATCACGTGACTTTGGTGCGACTCGCAATTTTGACCAATCACCGAAACCTTTATAACAGGAGTTTCCCGCGACTTCAACCAATCCCAGCAGTCCCTCGGGCCAGACTTTGTATCAGTATGTGACTCTGAGAGCCAATGGCCGAGAGGGAGTACGTCACACGTACGTCTCCGTGTTCATTTCCTTGTTTAACGAGACGCGTGTGACTCGAACATCTCACATTCACCAACAAAACGTGCAACGAAACACCGTCCTGCCAACCTGAACTCATTTTAACATCAATGTACGCTGGAATGATTTTGAAGCGGCTGCTGTTTTAATCTTGATGGCTCTGCAGCGGGCGGGGCTGCTCAGTTCCCCCCCCGCAACTGACACACACACACACACACACATGGTGGATGCAGGACAAACGGGAGATACAGGATGACATAAATTGAAGACCGCTATGCTCATTAGTGTAAGTGGCCAGGATAGGAAATTAACTAACAATGTAAAGATCAACAAGCCACTGACATTGATATTATTTTTTGTCTTAAATCCACCGGCCATGTTCATATTATACCAACATTTGCAGCATCCGCAGCCTTTTTGGTAAAGTCCTAGGAAAACTCAGCCTGGAGAAGTTTATTCTCCCAAAAGCAGGTTTCAAAAGAAACTTTTTTTTTTTTTTTTGCAACTTTCTCTGTCTCCCTTCATTCAACTTCATTGCAACAAATATACAAAAAACATTGCAACTTTTATGGCAATGTTTTTACAAAAATCATCAGGCATTTTGGGCCACAACAATCTCAAAAAAAGTCTGCGAAATCCTGGAGGAACTGACTAATTAAGGCATTGCTTTGACCTTACGACAAAAGGACAATTTACTACAATACAACAACGACAAAGAATACAATTTAATTTCCATAATGGTGATACATGGAAAACACGGATATGGACATTAAAGCTCTGGTAGGCACTTTATTTTTGGCATAATTGGGCATAAATTCCAAAATCTTTCATCTTATTGTAATTCAACTGGTCTAACAGGAAATTTGACTCCTGCACCACGTGGCTCTGTTTCCAGGATTTAGGACCTGGGCTGGCTGAGCCTGCTCTATAGCTGCCCCCTCCCTGTAAGGTGTCTTTAAGGGTTTGCAAATTCATTGGGTCAAATCATCATTATTATTAGTCTAGCTGTGGCAGGTCATTTCAGAGAGAGTGTGTGTTTCTTCACCCCCTCCTGCTCTGCACACTCAGCATTTCAGTATTCATCACAGACTGATGTGTTTATTTTGTGTGTGTCTCCACAGATATCCAGGTTCTCTCACATTCTGCTCTGGCGGGAACCACGGCTATGACAACGACGCTGAGAGCATGCACGTGAGCACTGAGGATTCCTGTATTATTCCAATAGTCATCAGTCAGCAGGAATGTCTCCCAAATAAAATGAGCCTCCCTCAGTAATATTAAGAAAACATGTCTCTACCTCCTTATGTAGTTCTATTGCAGTTATTCCTTAAGTTGTAATGTTTTTTAACCATCTTGACCTTTTGTCCTAAACATGGCCACCGTTGCATTGTATTTGCGGTATTGCAAATGTATATGTAAACAATTGGTACTGTGAATAAACAGTCGGCAGTGCAACATACAGACCACATCTCAAACACAGTAAGTAAAATATAAAAAAATTAAACAAAAATATCAGGATAAAAAAGAATACATATGCTTAAATTCATTAAAATAGCAGCTCAGTTTGATTGTCCCTTGGTGTGGTTGAGGATCCTGATGCATTTGGAAGACAAGATGTTTTTAACACACTTTTGGCCAGAGGCAGTCTGAAGCGCCTCCCAGACTTCAGGAGCTCAAACTGGCTGGAGAGGGGGGGGGGGGGGGGGTACTATCTGCAGTGATTGTCCTAGCTTTCTTCCTCATTCTGTCAGTGTATATTTGGGTCAGATGTTTTTTGGGGTTTTCCCACTAGTTAAGCAATACTATACTCTCTCTCTCTCTCTCTCTCTCTCTCTCTCTCTCTCTCTCTCTATATATATATATATATATATATATATATATATATATATATATATATATATATATATATATATATGTACATATGTGTATATATGTATATATGTGTGTGTGAGTGTATATATATATGTACACATATGTACATATGTGTATATATGTATATATACATATATACACATACTATACTAACTCTCTCTCTCTCTATATATATATATATATATATATATATATATATATATATATATATATATATATATATATATATATATATATATATATATATATATATATATATATATATATATATATATATATATATATATATATATATATATATATATATATATACATATACACATATGTACATATGTGTATATATGTATATATGTGTGTGTGTGTGTGAGTGTATATATATATATATATACACTCTCTCACACACACACACACACACACACACACACACACACACACACACACACTTTCTGGTGTGGACCACTAAACTATACACTCATTGTTCCATGCAGACATAATGCAGATCTCGCCCGCTAACAACAACGGGACCCACGGCAGTATGAACCACGTCCTGAGGCGGCCCTACTACACGCCGGCCCCCCCTGCAGAGCAGAGCGTTCCGGCTCAGTGTCCGATGTTCAGCCTCGATCCTGCAGACACCCTGGGATGCTCCTGTCCTGCCGTGGTGGGTACTTTCCATAACATCCTCATTCCTAAACGAGAGAATGCGTCGATTGCCGATGACCCCCCCCCAAACCCCCCTACGACGATACTCTCTATTTACGGCTCCGTTTTGGCAGTTTTAAACAGGTGGCTGTCACACATGGCTGTGGTGGAAGTGTTAATCATGTGACCGTTCTCGTTAATGTAACAGATGCAAGTTTTAAACTGAACTAGATAAGTTAAGGCAACACAATACTCAGGTAGGGTTAGGGGAAAAAATAGGGGATTGGCCTGAAAACTAGTCACACATTCATAACTGCTTCACAGAAATACGTCTGTAAAAGAGAGTTCTTTTTAAAAAGGCGGCTGTTGGATTTTGGGGTTAGGGGTTGGAGGTTAGGGGTTAGGATTCATGGGTTAGTGTTTGGGGGTTAGGGTTCATGGGTTAGTGTATAGGGGTTAGGATTCATGGGTTAGTGTTTGGGGGTTAGGGTTCATGGGTTAGTGTTTGGGGGTTAGGGTTCATGGGTTAGTGTATAGGGGTTAGGGTTCATGGGTTAGGGTTAGGGTTCATGGGTTAGTGTTTAGGGGTTAGGGTTCATGGGTTAGTGTACAGAGGTTGGGGGTTAGTGTATAGGGGTTAGGGTTCATGGGTTAGTGTACAGGGGTTGGGGGTTAGGGTTCATGGGTTAGTGTGCAGGGGTTGGGGGTTAGTGTATAGGGGTTAGGGTTCATGGGTTAGTGTACAGGGGTTGGGGGTTAGTGTATAGGGGTTAGGGTTCATGGGTTAGTGTACAGGGGTTGGGGTTCATGGGTTAGTGTACAGGGGTTGGGGGTTAGGGTTCATGGGTTAGTGTACAGGGTTTGGGGTTCATGGGTTAGTGTACAGGGGTTGGGGGTTAGGGTTCATGGGTTAGTGTACAGGGTTTGGGGTTCATGGGTTAGTGTACAGGGGTTGGGGGTTAGGGTTCATGGGTTAGTGTTTGGGGGTTGGGGTTCATGGGTTAGTGTACAGGGGTTGGGGGTTAGGGTTCATGGGTTAGTGTTTGGGGTTGGGGTTCATGGGTTAGTGTACAGGGGTTGGGGGTTAGGGTTCATGGGTTAGTGTTTGGGGGTTAGGGTTCATGGGTTAGTGTACAGGGGTTGGGGGTTAGGGTTCATGAGTTAGTGTTTGGGGGTTGGGGTTCATGGGTTAGTGTTTGGGGGTTAGGGTTCATGGGTTAGTGTTTGGGGGTTAGGGTTCATGGGTTAGTGTTTGGGGGTTAGGGTTCATGGGTTAGTGTTTGGGGGTTAGGGTTCATGGGTTAGTGTTTGGGGTTAGGGTTCATGGGTTAGTGTACAGGGGTTAGGGTTCATGGGTTAGTGTTTGGGGGTTGGGGTTAGGATTCATGGGTTAGTGTTTGGGGGTTAGGGTTCATGGGTTAGTGTTTGGGGGTTAGGGTTCATGGGTTAGTGTACAGGGGTTAGGGTTCATGGGTTAGTGTTTGGGGGTTGGGGGTTAGGATTCATGGGTTAGTGTTTGGGGGTTAGGGTTCATGGGTTAGTGTTTGGGGGTTAGGGTTCATGGGTTAGTGTACAGGGGTTGGGGGTTAGGGTTCATGGGTTAGTGTTTGGGGGTTAGGGTTCATGGGTTAGTGTTTGGGGGTTAGGGTTCATGGGTTAGTGTTTGGGGGTTAGGGTTCATGGGTTAGTGTACAGGGGTTAGGGTTCATGGGTTAGTGTTTGGGGGTTAGGGTTCATGGGTTAGTGTACAGGGGTTAGGGTTCATGGGTTAGTGTACAGGGGTTAGGGTTCATGGGTTAGTGTTTGGGGGTTGGGGGTTAGGGTTCATGGGTTAGTGTTTGGGGGTTAGGGTTCATGGGTTAGTGTACAGGGGTTAGGGTTCATGGGTTAGTGTTTGGGGGTTGGGGGTTAGGGTTCATGGGTTAGGGTTTGGGGGTTAGGGTTCATGGGTTAGTGTTTGGGGGTTAGGGTTCATGGGTTAGTGTACAGGGGTTAGGGTTCATGGGTTAGTGTTTGGGGGTTGGGGGTTAGGGTTCATGGGTTAGTGTTTGGGGGTTGGGGGTTAGGGTTCATGGGTTAGTGTTTGGGGGTTTGGGGGTTAGGGTTGAATGTTATAATGTGAATAAATACCTTAACCAGCAATTAAACTCCTGTTAACACCATGATGTAATAGGGTGGCCATAAGAATAATAATTTAAATTCAGTTTTATTTATTCAGTGTCATAATAATAATTCATGGTTGCTTTCTTAACTCAGTTAAGTTAAGTTAGTGAAAATCAGGCTCTCTGATAATGCCATCACATTTTATAACAAGGTCAGACTCTTGTCTCAGACGTAACGTCATCCTCCTCACCTTAAATTACATTTAAAGAGAATAACACAGAAGAATAACAGACCTGGAGCCAGTTTCACAATTACACTACTGACCCGAGAGCAGCGTTTCCACGGTAACAAGCTGCCTGCTGGCCTTTTGAATATTTCTAAGCGTCATTTGTATACTTTTTCTTACAGCTACTGTCAACTGTGGGTTTTAAAGGGTGACTCCCGTAATTTAATGTTTTTTTTTTATGTTAAAAGGTTACAAAATCCTGTCTTTTAGTCAGCAGTATGGGTCAAGCTACAAAAATGCTGGATCTTACAATTCCCTCAACGAAATTTAACTGTCTTTCATCAAGTCCTCCCTATTTAATCATTTCCACATCTCTCTATGAGTGAAACCAAGATATCCCCGCATGACTTTACCAGGGTTATTTTCAGTCAAAGCTACAGGTGATCTCTTACAACTGGTTTCACCAGATGTTGTTGCTACAGTAGTTTCTTTTTTCAATATTATTCTTTACTGAATAGTAGTGCTGCTTTAATTTAGGTTTTGTGCTGGATTAAATGAAGCTTGGTTAACCATGTTATAGAGCAGTCTTATTTGACCCAGGGAGGGAAAAAAGGCAAATAAAAGCCAACTGGTTAATGCAACCCAAAGTCTTGGGTTTTCCTTGGGAAACCAGCCTCTGAAATCTGCAGCAGACTCCACAGAGACACTACAGGGGTCTGTTTTTTTATGTCTGCCTAAGAGTTACAAGCCATTAAACACTTTAGTGTCAGAATTTTCCTTGCCTCACTCACAGTGTGTGTCACAGAATACAATTTTGGATCTTACTGTTGGTCTATAAATGACTAAATGCCCCTTAACTGAGAGAGAAACGGAGCCAGGACCCATTACTGCATATATTATATACAATTTAGTCTAAAAGGTGCATATTAAACTGGACCTACAATTACATGTGGGTGGCCTAAAGCCTTTATACAAACATGTATAGTGCATCGAATACCAAACTATTAAATAATGGTTTATAAATCATGCTTTTTATGTTAAAGATACATGTGGCACAGTGAATTTTTAGGACTAACTTGGGCCGGTAAGCCTTTCATCAATGCGTTTTGTTTTTGTTTTTCCTCAAAAAGGCTGAATTATATTTGCTAATGATTATAGATGTTACAAAACCAGTATTGGCATCGTCTTCAATACCGCCTAAAACGCTGATATCGGTATCGGGAAGTACTTGAGTTTATGCACCAAACCGATACCACATAATAAAGCCCTAAAGAAAATCTACGTTAAAGCAGTTTATTGATCTTTTTCCGTTGTAACTGACTGTCAAACTGGATGATAAAATAAAGCTCTGTGGCGTTTAACCCGAGCCAGACCGACAACAAAGACAGAAATCATATCACATCCATACAGGGATAGTAGTACACAGCTGTTAAAATATTATAAAATATATGACCAACTGTTATCGGATCAGTACTCGGTATCGGCCGATACGCAAGTTCAGGTATCAGAATCACTATCGGGAAGCAAAAAATGGTATCGGACCATCTCTACTAATAATATGTTATTGATATTAGAGACATTTTCATTTTTGGAAAAGAAACCTGTTGGTGGCCCTTCTGTTGTAACTCTTAGTACCCCCTAGTGGCCCCGGACCCCTTGTTGAAGATCTCTGCACTAGAGGCGAATTGTATTGATCCAATCAAAATAACCTGGAAACTCTATCAAACACCAAACAACGGAAATAAAGTGAGACCTCGGTCATAACCGACTTCACATCTGGCAAACAATTCACAAATATCAGTGAATCCATTATTCAGATGTGGAAACAAATGATGATGAAGGCCAAGGCCGGATGAAGAACAGCTGTAACAGATGGGAAAAAACTTGAAGTTGCATGAAATTGTTCCAATTAAAAGCATTTATTTTGAAGGCCAAACTTTTGCCTCTAAAGACAACAGCGCAGTTCCTGAAACTTTCCACGAGGGATGGAAGCTGGACGGAAAAAACATGTTAATGTTCACAAGCAGAGCATAGACAGTGCTCGTGTTTCAATTAGGAGACACACCCAGATGTTATAAAAGGGATTTTATATGACCTCAAGATGGACATCAAGGGCTCATTCTTCACTTTTAATATTAATGCAGTTTATTGTATAAATAACGATGCATCAGTGTTTTTTTTCCCCTCTCAACACCTTCTTCAGACAATTAATTATGCTGCATTTTATCACATTTAATTATGTAAATGTATACTGTGCTGGATTTAAAGATATAACCTCTATTTTGTTTCCATTAATAACATATCTTTTTGTTGGGTTATTTCAGATAATTACCCACAGTTCGTTAACCAAATCTTTCTTTCCAGTACTTAACAGAAGAAAGGAGACAAATTACAAGTGTTCTTGCTGCAAGGGACGCCTCTGTGTCACCTCTGTGTCACCTCTGTGTCACCTCTGTGTCAGCTTTGTGTCACCTCTGACACCTCTGACACCTCAGTGTCACCTCAGTGTCACCTCTGACACCTCTGTGTCAGCTTTGTGTCACCTCTGACACCTCTGTGTCACCTCTGTGTCACCTCTGACACCTCTGTGTCACCTCTGTGTCACCTCTGACACCTCTGTGTCACCTCTGACACCTCAGTGTCACCTCAGTGTCACCTCTGACACCTCTGTGTCACCTCTGTGTCACCTCTGACACCTCTGTGTCAGCTTTGTGTCACCTCTGTCACCTCTGTGTCACCTCTGTGTCACCTCAGTGTCACCTCTGACACCTCTGTGTCACCTCTGTGTCACCTCTGACACCTCTGTGTCAGCTTTGTGTCACCTCTGTCACCTCTGTGTCACCTCTGTGTCACCTCTGTGTCACCTCTGACACTCTGTGTCACCTCTGTGTCACCTCTGACACCTCTGTGTCAGCTTTGTGTCACCTCTGACACCTCTGTGTCACCTCTGTGTCACCTCTGTGTCACCTCTGACACCTCTGTCACCTCTGTGTCACCTCTGACACCTCTGTGTCAGCTTTGTGTCACCTCTGACACCTCTGTGTCACCTCTGTGTCACTTCTGTGTCACCTCTGACACCTCTGTGTCACCTCTGTGTCACCTCTGTGTCACCTCTGACACCTCTGTGTCACCTCTGTGTCACCTCTGACACCTCTGTGTCACCTCTGTGTCACCTCTGTGTCACCTCTGACACCTCTGTGTCACCTCTGTGTCACCTCTGACACCTCTGTGTCACCTCTGACACCTCAGTGTCACCTCAGTGTCACCTCTGACACCTCTGTGTCACCTCTGTGTCACCTCTGACACCTCTGTGTCAGCTTTGTGTCACCTCTGTCACCTCTGTGTCACCTCTGTGTCACCTCAGTGTCACCTCTGACACCTCTGTGTCACCTCTGACACCTCTGTGTCAGCTTTGTGTCACCTCTGTCACCTCTGTGTCACCTCTGTGTCACCTCTGTGTCACCTCTGACACTCTGTGTCACCTCTGTGTCACCTCTGACCTGTGTCAGCTGTGTCACCTCTGACACCTCTGTGTCACCTCTGTGTCACCTCTGTGTCACCTCTGACACCTCTGGGTCACCTCTGTGTCACCTCTGTGTCAGCTTTGTGTCACCTCTGACACCTCTGTGTCACCTCTGTGTCACTCTGTGTCACCTCACCTCTGTGTCACCTCTGTGTCACCTCTGTGTCACCTCTGACACCTCTGTGTCACCTCTGTGTCACCTCTGACACCTCTGTGTCACCTCTGTGTCACCTCTGTGTCACCTCTGACACCTCTGTGTCACCTCTGACACCTCTGACACCTCTGTGTCACCTCTGTGTCACCTCAGTGTCACCTCTGTGTCACCTCAGTGTCTCCTCAGTTCGAAAATCTTCCCCTGAGAGCAGTCTCTTTCTTCAAAAATGAAGCAGGTTACATTGTCAGATTAAGACGTGGGGGTGGTTGCTGATCGGGTATTCGTGCTGAGCAGAAAGCAGTGCAATGCACCAAAGGTCACTTGCCTGCTTCTGCATATGTGGGAGATACACACACATGTATAGACACAGAAACTAAGGTACACACAACACTTACACACAGAAACCCAGGCCTGAGTTCCAGTGCTAGGTACGAAGGTTTCAACCATATATATTAGAGAAATGGTTAAGATACAAGGACAGACAGTAATTAATCAAATGAAAACACAATCAAACCATATATGAACTCACATCACACAAACTAGCACTTCTAAGCATAACAGGTTTTTTAACATATGTTGAAACATAAGCTCTCTAACTTTTGTTCTTCTCTCTCTCTCTAGATTGGAAACGCTATCAACACACGTCTGAATCTGACAGCAGAAGAAGGTGAGGAAGTACCACAGGCCTTCAAGGCTTTCAAGAAACTTCTTCTGTACCTAAAATGCCTCTACGATCTATAATTTGTCATTTTTATTGTCTAGATTTTGAGATTCTACATCAGTTCCTCAAAAGCTCGCCACTAATCTTTTCAGTTATTAAATGCAATATCTCAACTAAACTCACTTTGAGGAACGTTGCTTGCACTGATCAGTCTCAATTGTGTCTTTTTTCATAAATTTCTCCACAATTTAAAGTCAATTTTTGACATTTGCATGCAACATTCTGATTTCCAGCTTTGTCAAAATGCCACTAATTGAACAATGTAAAGGAAAGTGCACTTTTGGTGTTTCAGAGGCCGCGGCAGAGAAGAAGCACATGCTGTTTGGTCGTCCCCGGATGCTGCAGCGGGACCAGAGTTACTGCGTCCTCCGCCAGGAGGGATTCATCCACGCGTACAGCCACAAAGCTCTGATGCCTCTGTGGAGCTCCTTCACCATGGACAAGCCAGTAAGGTTTTTAACTATCAGCCATAACGTCTCTACCATCCATGTAGACTGACCCCTGTATTTTAACATAGGGGGGTGTATACTTATGCCCCCTGTATTTTAACATAGGGGGGTGTATACTTATGCCCCTGTATTTTAACATAGGGGGTGTATACTTATGCCCCCTGTATTTTAACATAGAGGGTGTATACTTATGCCCCCTGTATTTTAACATAGAGGGTGTATACTTATGCCCCCTGTATTTTAACATAGGGGGGTGTATACTTATGCCTCCTGTATTTTAACATAGGGGGGTGTATACTTATGCCCCCTGTATTTTAACATAGGGGGTGTATACTTATGCCCCTGTATTTTAACATAGGGGGGTGTATACTTATGCCCCTGTATTTTAACATAGGGGGGTGTATACTTATGCCCCCTGTATTTTAACATAGGGGGGTGTATACTTATGCCCCTGTATTTTAACATAAGGGTTGTATACTTATGCCCCTGTATTTTAACATAGGGGGTGTATACTTATGCCCCTGTATTTTAACATAGGGGTGTATACTTATGCCCCTGTATTTTAACATAGGGGTGTATACTTATGCCCCTGTATTTTAACATAGGGGGTGTATACTTATGCCCCTGTATTTTAACATAGGGGGTGTATACTTATGCCCCTGTATTTTAACATAGGGGGTGTATACTTATGCCCCTGTATTTTAACATAGGGGTGTATACTTATGACCCTGTATTTTAACAGGGGGTGTATACTTATGCCCCTGTATTTTAACATAGGGGGTGTATACTTATGCCCCTGTATTTTAACATAGGGGTGTATACTTATGCCCCTGTATTTTAACACGGGGTGTATACTTATGCCCCCTGTATTTTAAGGAAGAACATTTATTTATTTTAAATACATTTTTCATTTTTTAAATTAAGGCATTAAGATCAATTTCCAAAATGTTTTTTTATTCCTCTTTTTAATTAACTTTAGCATGGGTGTGTAAACTTATTCAAGCAACTTATAGATAGATAGATAGATAGATATATATATATATATATATATATATATATATATATATATATATATATATATGCATATATATATATATATATGTATATATATATATATATATATATATGTAGATAGATAGATAGATAGATAGATAGATATATATATATATATATATATATATATATATATATATATATATATATATATATATATATATATATATATATATATATATATATATATATATGTAGATAGATCATACTGGATTAGTGGACTACTCGTCAGATTTCTTCTGACTCATGATGATTGGATGGTTCCGTATGAGTCACGATGAGCTATAACAGGTGTCTTTTTCCTTAAAATGCAGACATTTTTGTGGAGTGTTCATGTGTCAGTTTCCTGGTTTCTGTTTGAATCATGGGATTTGGGAATCACAGAAGAGTATGTGGGGAGGCCACAGTTGCAGCATTTTAAATTTCCTGCAAGGAGATTGTCAGGCAAAGACACATCTGTCAATTAAGGGAGAGAAAATAACCAGAGAAGCAGGAAGTCAGTCATATGTTGTCAGGTTTGCTGTGCATTGAATGAAACATACATTTAGATTACAAATTCACAATATAAGATATTGGGGTGTCTGTGCCTCAGGAGCAGGGTTCAATCTTAACATTTTGGTCCACCAGCCAAATGGCTAGTCAGGGTTCAACTTCTACCACTCAGAAGTTTGGGGTCTTGGGGTTTTTGGTGCTTTTAAGTGTCTTTGAGCAAAACACTGAGCCCCAAGTATATAAATGCAGGCCATTATTTTAGTCTAGGAGCTGGGCTAGCCACTGATTAAAAAAACAAACAATATATCAATATATTAATTAGTGCTGTCAAACAATAAAAATATTTCTTTGCAATTAATCACATTAATGTCATAGTTAACTCTCAATTAATCACATTAATGTCATAGTTAACTCTCAATTAATCACATTAATGTCATAGTTAACTTGCAATTAATCACATTAATGTCATAGTTAACTCTCAATTAATCACATTAATGTCATAGTTAACTCGCAATTAATCACATTAATGTCATAGTTAACTCGCAATTAATCACATTAATGTCATAGTTAACTCGCAATTAATCACATTAATGTCATAGTTAACTCTCAATTAATCACATTAATGTCATGGTTAACTCGCACTTAATCACATTAATGTCATAGTTAACTCGCAATTAATCACATTAATGTCATAGTTAACTCTCAATTAATCACATTAATGTCATAGTTAACTCTCAATTAATCACATTAATGTCATAGTTAACTCTCAATCACATTAATGTCATAGTTAACTCGCAATTAATCACATTAATGTCATAGTTAACTCTCAATTAATCACATTAATGTCATAGTTAACTCTCAATTAATCACATTAATGTCATAGTTAACTCTCAATTAATCACATTAATGTCATAGTTAACTCTCAATCACATTAATGTCATAGTTAACTCTCAATTAATCACATTAATGTCATAGTTAACTCGCAATTAATCACATTAATGTCATAGTTAACTCAATTAATCACATTAATGTCATAGTTAACTCGCAATTAATCACATTAATGTCATAGTTAACTCGTAATTAATCACATTAATGTCATATTTAACTTGCAATTAATCACATTAATGTCATAGTTAACTCGCAATTAATCACATTAATGTCATAGTTAACTCGTAATTAATCACATCAATGTCATATTTAACTCTCATTTAATCACATTAATGTCATAGTTAACTTGCAATTAATCACATTAATGTCATAGTTAACTCTCAATTAATCACATTAATGTCATAGTTAACTTGTAATTAATCACATTAATGTCAAATTTAACTTGCAATTAATCACATTAATGTCATAGTTAACTTGCAATTAATCACATTAATGTCATAGTTAACTCTCAATTAATCACATTAATGTCATAGTTAACTCTCAATTAATCACATTAATGTCATAGTTAACTCTCAATTAATCACATTAATGTCATAGTTAACTTGCAATTAATCACATTAATGTCATAGTTAACTTGCAATTAATCACATTAATGTCATAGTTAACTCGTAATTAATCACATTAATGTCATATTTAACTTGCAATTAATCACATTAATGTCATATTTAACTTGCAATTAATCACATTAATGTCATAGTTAACTCTCAATTAATCACATTAATGTCATAGTTAACTCTCAATTAATCACATTAATGTCATAGTTAACTTGCAATTAATTACGTTAATGTCATAGTTAACTCGCAATTAATCACATTAATGTCATAGTTAACTCGCAATTAATCACATTAATGTCATATTTAACTTGCAATTAATCACATTAATGTCATAGTTAACTCGCAATTAATCACATTAATGTCATAGTTAACTCTCAATTAATCACATTAATGTCATAGTTAACTCGCAATTAATTACGTTAATCTTGCGATTAAAACAAATTAATGCAATTAAAATGGTTTAACGCCGTTAACGCGTTTAGCTGACAGCACTAAAATTAATGCATTCAATGAGTAGAAGACGACCATAAGTGATGCACCTAAAAACTGGACCAATACAACAGCCAATAGAGGGGAAAAACACCTTAAAGATCAATAATCTGCAGGGTATATGAATAAAATATCAGTATCACTTTACTGTAAAAAGAAATAAGTGGATATAGTATCTTAGTAACGATTGTTCCCATCTACAGACTATAATCAAGGTCCAATCACTGGCTTTCTGGCGCTTTAAGGCATTTCACAAAGTCTTCATCAGCAGATGAAGACTTCTCAGTTGTCATGGAGATGCATCTGTTGACATGCAAGCTCCAGTAAATGTTATGATTACATCCAGAGCAGTTTTAGGACTTAATGGTCCTTGTTGGCTTAAACGTTCCATATCCTTGAACTTATTGAATAGCCTCATGAAAACATCATGAATAATCTTAAGAAACATAAATTGTGGGATGTTTTCTCAGCCCATGCAGGACCCCTCCATGAAAGAAGACTTTCGTAACCCTGCTGGCAAATTCACAAACAAAGAAATGGACCAATCATGCCTGGAAGTTTTGCGCAAATACGTTCAGGGACTTCATTCCAGTGAAAAGAAATCACAATCTAGAGACCACAGCTGCTTCGTAGTTGTGGTTTCTCAAAACGTTGGCATATGAAACCAAAATGTAAGGGTAGCCCCAAAAGATTGCTGGAATTGTAACGTTACAGGGCCAACTGTTGGTTTGAAATGGCGTCTGAGGCTTAGCACTGTAATCATAACTAAAGCTTAGGTTTTCCCATTCTTGTAGATGAACCTGGACCCGTTGCCGTCGGTGACGCCAAACTGTTTAAGGGCTGATGTCCGACTCCCAGCATCACAGAGTCCCAGATGTGACCAGTACAACACTACTGGGAACCTGACGCATGCCTTCCTGTACCCTCCCAGTACGCATCAGCTGCCGCCGCACACAAAACGAACACTCAAACAAACACAAAACCCTGAGTCAACCAGCTCCCCATGCTTTACGTGCACAGACACTTTACTCACAAACTATCAGAGCATCTCCAAAACGGCTACACTCATTTCCTCCATCTCTCTTTCACAGTGGTTACTTCCACAGTAACCCTTAGAAAAGCATTCCACAGTACAAGCACGATAATGCCTTCATTTAAGGAGTAAATTCTGGATCATTTCTTACACATCTCCGGTTGCTGGGGTTGTGCTGCAGGGGTTTTTACTCAGGACACACCTTATCATCCAATGGCACAATGTCATCATACATGTGTTACTTCCCCACTTTTCTCATTGCGTCTGCAGCATTTGTTTTAATTAATTATTATTGTATTATTTTTTGGGGGCATTTTTAGGCCTTTATTGCCACAGGACAGATGAGGACATGAAAGGGAGGGGAGAGAGAGAGAGAGAGAGAGAGAGAGAGAGAGAGAGAGAGAAGAGAAAGAGAGATCATGATATGCAGAAAAAGGTCCGCAGGTCGGAGTCGAACCTGCGGCCGCTGCGTCGAGGAGTAAACCTCTATATATGTGCGCCTGCTCTACCACCTGCTAACCTGGCCGCTGCTTGCATCATTTAAAAAAAAAAAATTCTGTAATTTGACTTTCTTTATTATAGTTTTTGGATATTTTCTGACATCTAATTATCACATTATGTTGTAGAATGTGTCATCTTTTTAATATGTAATTTAAAAAATATATATATAGCACTGTAGTAGTAGCAAGACTATCACTAGCTTCACCTCACTGCTGCCTGGAAGGTAGGAAATTGGAAAATTGCATCGGCATGTTTCTCAGAAAGCCCAGTCTGCTCTGATTGGTCAACCAAATTCAAACAAAGGATGGGAAGCTATTGCATTATGACAATACACAAGCTGGCAGGGAGTGATAACATAATGTACTGCAGGGCTGATGAGGGGAAGTGGGAACAGTGGGGAGGATGGATCTGAAAGGACAGATTAAGCATGTGGCAAAAAATAGAGCATTACTGCTGAGTTATCTGGAGTTGTGACACTTTCTCTTCTCTGGAAGTGACCTGGATTCCTCTGCTCCATAGCTCTCAGTTTGACATCAAGTAGCACAGGAACAAATTGTTGGGGAGTCGTAGACCTTGTAAACCTGACTACTAACTACTTCCATCTGTCTCTCTTATTATCACTAATCCCTAATTAGTCAGTTGTTGGAAGGGAAATGTTTTGGTTTCTACAGAACTGAGGCTTTTGGTGCTCTCTCTCTCTCTCTTGTTAACGTGAAAGTGACACAATGCAGCATGTCAGAATGATTCAAACAGACCTCAAAAAGTGTTTTTATAACCATGATTAGGGTATTTTCAGAAAAAGGCATAACATATTTACTCCAACAGATAAAAAGAGGCAACGTCTACTTCCTGTGCTGGACACACTGATAGAGGCACATGCATCCTGAGTGGTCTTTTAGTCAGGAAGCTTTACGTTTGTTTTGAAATAGAAATGAAATATGACACTTGAAAGGCCTAAACAAACATCTTAGACGCATTAAGCTGTTTCCCAGCCCAGTGAGATGATGCAGCGGAGTGCTAGGTTTCCCAAAACTGAAATTGAGGTTTAATTGTAAAACATTTGCATGCAGATTTGGAAGTTGGAATCCAAAAACCAGACTTTTTAGCAAGATTGTAAATAGATTAGCATATAAAATTCCACAGAAGAAGGAGGTAAAGCCATCTCCCTTGTTGGCAAAATGCCTGTTAATGTCTGTTAATCTGTCCCCGTCTCCATCCTCCTAGTAGGAGAGAGTGCAGGAGTGTGGTTGAATGTGTTACTTGATTCTGCCTTAGTCAGTGATCCCTGACCACAGCTCTGAAATATCAGTACTCACTAACTGTGTATCTATAAATCCATGGAGCTGAAGTAACAGACAGATTTGTAATGATGTCTTTTTTTTTGCACTCCTATGACTTTCGTGTTGGATTTATAGTCTCATGGGGTGAATGTGAACGAATCACCTGCTGCTACACGTTCAGTCAAGTGATTCCTGACACCACACGTTTGTTGTTGTTCTTGTAGATCTGAATGTGACAGCGGAGCAGCAGTTCGATGCTCTAATAATGAGTAATGTGGTGCCAATGTACCCCGAGTTCAAGAGTAAGTTACTGGTTAATATCACGGCAAAAACTATGCTGCACCACTTCCCTTTTTTCCTTGAACCTAATCTTCTCTCCTCTCCTCTTTTAGAGATCTGGGACTATTTTTACAGCACGCTGTTAAAGAAATATGCCTCTATTTACAACGGCATTAACGTGGTGACAGGCCCTGCCTTCGATTACAACCATGACGGCCAATACGACACTCCAGAGACGATCCAGCAGTAAGTTTCATTGTCTTAGCCTGACGAGCCAGACCCACATCAAGATGTTCCATCCATCTTCCTCCGCTTATCCGGTATCTGGTCTCGGGGGCAGCAGCTCCAGCAGGGGACCCCAAACTTCCCTTCCCCGAGCCACATCAACCAGCTCCGACTGGGGGATCCCGAGGCGTTCCCAGGCCAGGTTGGAGATATAATCCCTCCACTTAGTCCTGGGTCTTCCCAGAGGCCACATCAAGATGTTGGTTTTGGGAATTTACCAATGAGAAGGCTCAATCCAAGGGGCGGGATAAACGGGACTCTATCAACGATGTGATTGGCCTGATCAGAATTTGTTTTTTCCAGCTCACAGGCCAACGGAGAGTCGCTAGACTAACCCTAGCTGCAAATTACTGGATATTTTGCTGCTGCTAGGGTGTGTCTAGATTTCTAGGCTAGATAACATTACCACTTAGACAGCTTATTCTCTTTCTATACAAACAACCTTGATTTGTGCTCCACTTTGACATTTTTACTTCATCCACAGGGTTTAAAAGGCAAAAGGGTTGTTTTCTAGTCATCCCTGCATCCCATTCAATACATTTCTTATGAATTCCATCATTTGATGTGACTTTCTACACTGTTCTATACTTCGGTTTTTAAAAAACTAGTCATCAAAGTAAGGTTTTGGTTCTTTTTTAATCTGAATCCGACTGCTAATCTGAGTCTGGGTCTGACAGACGTATGGCTCAATCTCTCCCACTGCTATTTCCACCGGTCAACCAAGCCCGAGCTGCAGTTCTCAGTAAGACACTAAGAGTAGATGTGTGTTTGTGTGACTTCCAAAGTTTTTATAGCACAACATAACATACTGGTGCTTCCCTAATAACTCCATACAGGGCTATCTTAGACTATGCTATTAACTTTGTGTTAACAGTGTGTGTTTGGCCCTGTTTCAACATGGCAGTGGAGCCCCTTGCATAAAGCCTGCTTCCATAAGAAATATGTTTCCCTGTTTGGTGTGGAAGAACATGACTCACCTGTTGAGATGAACTAGACAGTGAGCTGCAGTGGAAGAAGTACTCAGATCCTTTACATAAGCAAAATTACTAATACCACACTGTAAAAATATTCTGTTGCAAGTTAAAGTCCTGCTTTGAAAATGTTACTTAAGTAAAAGTATGGAAATATCACCAGGAAAAGGTACATAAATTACTAAACGTAAAAGTACTAAATGTCGAAAAATCCTCACACTTTAGAAACTGGAAACAATCCAAACAGTTGTGTGTTTAATGGTCTCATCATGTCAGCTGGACTTATTAATAGATCATCAGATTTTATAAACTACATGTGTCTTAACTTGTAAAGTGACTAAAGCTGTCAGATTAATATGGTGGAGTAATAATTACAATATTTCTCTCTGAGATGTAGCGGAGTTGAAGTAGGAAAAGAAAAGATAGAAGTACAAGTTACTCAAATTTGTACAAAAGTAAATGAACTTAGTTACTTTACTCCACTGACTGTGAGCCAGACCTTATTACTTGACATCTGTGTTGGACCTCACTACTGTTCTTCTTGTTGAATCAGCGCAAACCCCTGTTCAACATCTGGAGGAAAACCTGAACTCTGAAGAAACTAGGCTGTCAGAGCAGCATTTCAACCTGTTACCCGGCACGTTGCTGATGAATGTGTGTTTTTGTGTGACTGCAGGTTTGTGTCCAGCACAAACATCCCGATCCCCACTCATTACTTTGCTGTGTTAACAAGCTGCGGGGACCCAGCCCTCCCCGTGGACGCCTGTGCCGGTGCACTGCAGACCGTGTCCTTCTTGCTACCTCACAGACCCGACAACTCGGAAAGCTGCAAAGTAAGAAACCACACTGGAGATTTCCAGTTTAGGATGACTCTTCATTGGCCCGGCTTCTGACAGTCCTCCTTGTCCTGCCGTCTCTCAATGGGCCATTCATTTCAACTGACACATTTCGGATGACTGAGTATGAAACTGCTTTTCTTGTTGACTGCTCCTGCACAAAGCAGCACAGTCTTCTGTTACCGTATTATGGTGATGCTCTTCCCATTTACCGACACTCACCGATGATACACAAGAACAAGACCCGTTGTTTCTATCGGTCCTTTGTCCATTCTTGGTTGAGACTAAAGTTTCCTGTCAGTGCTACTCTGGCTTCCACGTTCATTTTACAACAATACTTAGATTTCTAGAGCCTGTGTTCCTAAACGATGACAAGTTAGAGTTAATCAAATTCAGGAGGGTTCATCCCTTTTGGCACCATGAACGCGCTTGGTAAATTGTAAATTTAATGGCAATTTTTCACATTCAAAACCACTTCAAACTACTTATTAAAGCCGATATTAGGCATTTCCCGAACTATTGGTATCGGCATTCATAATGGCCAATAAAAGAAAAAAACAAATATCCATTTTTTATTTTAAATATTCATTCATCAGAATAATTTGAATGACAAATAAATGATTTCTAATAAATTAATATTTAAAAAATACCTCCCTGGAGACATTTTTGGCCGTATAATAGCCCAAATTTGGTGGCCTCTGACAGTATTCTCTCATATACACTGATCTTATTATTGCATATTTAAATTAGATTATAAAAGGTTTCCTCCATATATTTTTGTATATATTGTATATTTTATAATTGCCTATATCTATATGAGTCCATCAATTGACACAACCGGAGTAACGTGCACGTCGCCTACTTGTTGGGCCTTCAAATCAACTCAGATGTGAGGGGGAAATGTGGGGGACATGTCCCCCCATGTGCTTCGTGTCCCCCTTTGCTTGCAGGTACTATATTACAATTCTTTTATTTAAGAACAGGAAGCAACAGAAACGTAGCCCTAATTCGGAGACACATCATCACAAACAATTAGTTGACTTGTCCAATTTAAAATGTTGTTTTGGTCTTTTTATTTTGTCTCGACAGAGTTCCCAAGCCGAATCTCACTGGGTTGAGGATCTCATGTGGTTCCATCAGTCACGGGTCCGAGACGTCGAGTGGATCGCAGGATTGGATTTTTACCAGGGCAGCGGTCGACCAATCCCAGAGCTGCTGAGGATCAAGACCCGCCCCACAGCCGCCATTCACAGAAAACAATGAAACGGCACTTTTCCACAAGAAATTGCCAAGAGTTGAGTCAGTGGTCTTAAATTGTATTATCACTGGACATCAGGTATCTATTTTCCAATGTAGTGACATTGTTTATTTATTTGCTTTTTGTTTTGCATGATTTTCATCCTGCATTTGAGGGGTTAATTCACGCATTAACCCAAAGTTGACAGTACTGGACTTTTAGAGCCGTGGTGCTACTGGACTTAAAATCGTTATTGAGGATCATACACTTTTTTTAATTAATCGGTTTGGGAAACTATTGGATACATTTTTTAGGCCTTATTGTCGGTGTATTGCAAATACACAGACAGAAGAAGAAGAATTAGAACAAACCGTGTCCACTAACTAAGCTTTTGCAAGATATTTGTTATAGGTCTGATAGCTCTAAAACGTATCTGCTATACAACGAAACTGCATTCTCAATTACATTTCATGGTAAATTAACTTTGTCCCGGATTATGTTTGTCTTTGATGTATCACAAACGTGTTTTTAGTCAAAGTCCAGAAGAGAGGAGGGATGGGTTAACACACACACACACACACACACACACACACACACACACACAGGAGAGCTGTTTGTGTCCTGTGTGAAAGCAAAAGTCAACCTTGATTTTTTTAGTGCTGTCAAACGATTAAAATATTTAATGGCATCAATGTCATAGTTAACTCGCAATTAATCACATTTTTATCTATTCTAAATGTCCCTTAATTTCTTTCTTTTTATATAATTTTAATGCTCTTATGAACATGGAAATGTGGATCGGCTCCATTTGTGCACTTTTTTTATTTTATTGAAAACAACATTGACATACAGCCTGTTGCAGTGTTCAGAGTCACAGTGATATTCTCACTTGGAGCAAATAATTTCACACAATGTAACACTGACCATTAATAAAAGGGTGAAAAAAATAAAAATTGTATAGCATTTGGAGAAAAAACAATTGGTAAAATAACTTTTAAAAAAGCGTAAAAAAAGAGAAAAATGTCAAAAATGACTAAAATGTGAACAGATGTCAAAAATGACTAAAATGTGAACAGATGTCAAAAATGACTAAAATGTGAACAGATGTCAAAAATGACTAAAATGTGAACAGATGTCAAAAATGACTAAAATGTGAACAGATGTCAAAAATGACTAAAATGTGAACAGATGTCAAAAATGACTAAAATGTGAAGAGATGTCAAAAATGACTAAAATGTGAAGAGATGTCAAAAATGACTAAAATGTGAACAGATGTCAAAAATGACTAAAATGTGAACAGATGTCAAAAATGACTAAAATGTGAAGAGATGTCAAAAATGACTAAAATGTGAAGAGATGTCAAAAATGACTAAAATGTGAACAGATGTCAAAAATGACTAAAATGTGAACAGATGTCAAAAATGACTAAAATGTGAAGAGATGTCAAAAATGACTAAAATGTGAAGAGATGTCAAAAATGACTAAAATGTGAACAGATGTCAAAAATGACTAAAATGTGAACAGATGTCAAAAATGACTAAAATGTGAACAGATGTCAAAAATGACTAAAATGTGAACAGATGTCAAAAATGACTAAAATGTGAACAGATGTCAAAAATGACTAAAATGTGAAGAGATGTCAAAAATGACTAAAATGTGAAGAGATGTCAAAAATGACTAAAATGTGAAGAGATGTCAAAAATGACTAAAATGTGAAGAGATGTCAAAAATGACTAAAATGTGAAGAGATGTCAAAAATGACTAAAATGTGAACAGATGTCAAAAATGACTAAAATGTGAACAGATGTCAAAAATGACTAAAATGTGAACAGATGTCAAAAATGACTAAAATGTGAACAGATGTCAAAGTGACAAATGTGAAAAAATGTTGGAAAAAAAATGACATGACAAGAAAAGCTTTAAAAATGTGTGGCAAACGCCATTAAAAAGGCTCAGAAAAAGTCAACAAACGTTGAAAATGTGACAAAATAGTGCGCCAGGTGGATAAGCCAGGTGGTGATTGGTCCCCGGTACTTGGTAACGGAAGCAGGACAGAATAACGTGCAGGTTGTAAGGGTTCCAGCCTGAGCTGCAGGGGGAAATTACATGAACCTAATAAAACAAATCCATCTAATGTGGTCTAAGAGAAACCAAGACTTCTGCACCTCCTCCTGACTCTGTGTTCACGCTCCAGATAATCTGACCCTGATGTCAAATTTAGGCCGAAACTCTAAACAATCAGTCAGCACGGATGTAAGACCGACAGAGAATGAAACTATTTAATTAAGCCGATGTTTAATTTTAATAAAACGGGCCACAGATCCACAGGGAGTTGCAGAGGGCCTCCCCCGCCTGCATTGTTAGATCATAAGGGTGAAAGGAAGGGTAACATGAACAAATAAGACCTCAGCCAGATTCTTTGAAAGATTCAAAGATTAACCAGCTGAAATAACCCCCCGCTATGATATGGCTCGCTACCCACACTAACTAACTGCCCCCGGGGTTCAGGATAAACCTGAGAAAACAAAATACTCACAGCCAGCCAGACCACAACCATAACAGACAGGATATATATGAGAGAGAGAGAGAGAGAGAGAGAGAGAGAGAGAGAACATAAATGGCATCTTTCATTTGTTTTTTTATCTTGCTTTTTGCTTTGTTGTGCAGCCAAAACATACTAGAAACGTCACATCTCGTCCTTTTCAACTTGAACACATTCCACAGAAATCCTCGACTTGAACCTGCACCGGGTCATAATCACCGGGACCAGCACAAACCTCCAAGGAAAACCAAGGGAGCAGGTCTAGAGTTTAGCTTTGAACGGGAAAAGGAAACATGACGTTAGAGAAAGTGCGAGGAAACTTGAAGACTAAGACTTGGGAGCCTAGTTACCACGCTGGTCTGGCGCCGGGGGCATGCCCAGGAATCAGAGATGGGAAGTAACGAAGTACAAATACAGTCGATTTTTAAGATATTTTTACTTTACTACTTATTTTTGTGCCGACTTTTTACTTTTACTCCTTACATTTTTAACACGAATATCAGTACTTTCTGCTCCTTACATTTTACAAAATTGGCTCGTTCCTTTAGTTTCTAATAATTTCAGCTGAAACTAATCGGATGGGAATACACGTCGCACTTCCGCACCGCTACAAGACGACTCGACAGATTTGGCGGCAAATCATTGCGGCTTGATGGCGGTAACGTTAGCGTAGCATTATGGACGGCGACGTGATTAACCCTCGTGTCGTCTTCCCGTCAAAATTGAAAATCAACACTTTTGTTGACGCTTTTTATCGATGTTTTTAACTTTTTCTTACGTTTATGCTCCTTCTTTTTATTCTTTTGATGCTTTTTTCAATGTTTGTCACTTTTTTTTACATTTAACACTACGTAACACTAACTTATTAACTTTAGTTTTACAGTTATTTTTGGAATTTATGGTCAATAAAGCTCATTTATAGGAAATTATACCTAATGTTTGAGTTAGAAAAGCAGAAATTAGGAATTATTGAGACTAAAATTAAAGGAATGGATGTTGATGATAATCACAGACTGGAATATGTCAACTTTTACTCTCAATACTATTTCAAAAACACTTCAATTTGTTTTCAAATGCTATAAAATTGAATAAGACGCCCCAAAATTAATGAAAGTAGAGATTTGTACTTGGTAAAGAGCGTTGTGTGGAATCAATCATGTTATTTTGGGGAATTAAAAAGAACATTGATATAGGACAACATGGGGACAACATGGGGACAACATGAGGACAACATGAAGACAACATGAGGGCAACATGAGGGCAACATGAGGACAACATGAGGACAACATGAGGACAACATGAGGACAACATGAAGACAACATGAGGACAACATGAGGACAACATGAAGACAACATGAAGACAACATGAGGGCAACATGAGGACAACATGAGGACAACATGAGGACAACATGAGGGTTAAAAATGAAGAAACCATTGTGAGCCTGAGATATTACATTTATTATTATTAGACTCCATGTTCAAAGATTTACTAGCTGTCATTTCATTTTCTCATTCTACTTTTACTTTTACACTTTAAGTACATTTCCAAGCCTGTACTTTGTTACTTTTACTTGAGTAAAGAAGTTAAATCAGTACTTCTACTTACACCAGAGTATTTTTTAACACAAGTATCTGTACTTCTACTTGAGTACGGGAAGTGAATACTTTTGCCATCTCTGCAGGAATATACACGGCAGGGTTGCCGGGTAGAATAAGAAGCTGCTGCGCGGGTAAGTATCAGTGGATTCACCAGCAGCTGGGTAGAGAGCCAGAACACCAGTCACACCCCATGACCTACTTCTGGGAGAGTCCACCAAACACACATACAGACAACACAGACACGGTGGGGGGGGGAGAAGGGGGGCGATACACACACAGGACGGGGAGAGAACAGCTGTCCACATAGCAGTATATGATGAGGCCCATATGTAAACACAGCACTGTAGGTGGTCTGATGGTACCATACACATTGTGGTGATGGGACATTAATAGATTCCTGTCTGGGGCAGTTTGTGTAAAGTAAAGACTTCTCTGGAAAAGGAGACCCCTTTTATTTGACTTGCGGTTCAGTCAAGCACGCTGGCGGCTCTCTTTTCAAGGACGTTATTACAAGACCTCCCATGACAAGGAGGCCAAGTCAAGTTGGGACAAGTGTTTCCTCTTTTAATAAACTGAGATGGAAAGCTGGCAGAACAGAACAAAACAGCCACAAATGATTCAAAAAAGTCACAAAAGGGGGACATAATGATGTCATCCGGTCCTCATCTCATGGGTGTCCAGAAAAACAAGCAAAGGCTTGTTTTGTAAAAGTGGAAGTAAAAGTAAAATTTTTGCAAAGATGTACTTGAAGCAAAAGTTCTCATTATGAACAATCCCTACTTATATGGTTTTAATATGGCATACTGGATATTATATACACTGATGGGTTACTTGAGTGAGGATAAATGAGCATGAAATGTTACCGGTGCAACATTTACTGACCGCTGCTCTGAATTGAAACCATCATAATCATCCCATTCGGGGATTATTTGCACAAATGAACCGTAGATAAGATGATGTTACTCAGGAAATTTACCATGAAGATCGATTTTCTACAACGCTAGAATATGATGCATAAATATCTCTTTCACTCTGTTTCTCCCTCCCTCTCATGGGCTAAAATATACATTTTGAATGGTTTCAGTTAAGAGTAATAGTTCGTAAAAGCATATATTTAGACGAGTCGGTCCGCTGTTACCTGCAACGCTTTTTCTCACGTTTTTATTTAATTTTTTTATAGTTTTCATAGAGGTCAAGTTTCCTTCTTTACATCTTTTCAAAGACTTTATTGCAACACCTCACATAACAAGGAGGCGCCATGTCAAGTTGGGACGAGTGTTCTCATGAACGGGTTTGTAGGATATAATAAGAATTCATGTGGTATCATACGGAATTAGGCGATCAGGTGACGCCGGCTACAGAGCTCCTTGATAGCAGCAGTTAACCCTCCTGTTGTCCTCGGGTCAAATCTGACCCCCTTTAAAAAATGTCTATATTTGAAATATGGGTTTCTTTTTGACCAAATTACCACAAAAAATGGATTGGATTCCTTACAACGCTCTTTGCAAATACAATAGATCTCTTTCATTCCTCTGATCTTAACTATTAGTCAAAATAATTCATAGTTTCTGCTTTTTTAACGCAAATATTAGGTATAATTATATATAAATGAGGGTTATTGAGGGTTATTGAATTCCAAAAAGTAATGTAAAACTAGTGGTAGTAAGGTGGTGGTAGTGAAAACTTTAAAAAAAAAAAAAAAGTCTGAAAAAGGGACAAAAATATCAATTTTATCTGTTTTTGAACCAGGAGGACAACTCAAGGGTTAAGTTTAGGCACCACAACGACTAGTGAAGGAAAACGATAACACTCCCAAAGAACAAAAGAACAAGTACTGGTGCATAACAGGTGAATGGAGCCGAGTAGAGCCGTATCCTGTAGTTGAAACAAGGCGTATAAGCTCTCTCTTTTACCCTGTCCTTGTACTAATACATGCGGTCGGAACCACCTCAAGGGTTGGGAGACTATTATCAAGATAAATATACAAGAAAAAACTTTCATCTCTTTAAGCCTCTTTAACATTTTCAAATAAATGATAATTCCTTCAAAAGGAAATCAACTATATGAATGAATAATCCTTTCTAGGCCTAACCTAAATAAGGCCTAACCTGCATTGATACTTTTTGATGAAAACATAAACCTTTCAATTTTTTGCTTACATCACAGTATGTGTTATCCAGTACTGTGTGCTAAGAAGATGCATAGGAAACCGAGATGTTTGGTGCATTAGTTCTTCGTGATGCATTCTGTATTTTCCTTTGAGTGAGTCATGTCTATTTTGATTGACTAATGGAGAGAAGCAGCCATGAAGCAGCAATAAAACCGAGCTGTAAAAGCTGATACGCTGCAGTTACTCTGAATGCATTGCAGTAAATAAGAATTTCCATAGCATCCCACTGCTTTTACAGGCCCATCCGATCAGCTGCAGCGCCCAATCGATACCAAACAGATATCCAGTGAAGGGCTGCGTGCCGTTTGAACAACAGGATACACCTGTGTGTGTGATGAGGACAAACAGTAGAGAAGAGAGGAGGGGGGGGGTGGAAATGGAAAAAAGGACACTTTTCACTGCAGACCTTGTTCACGGGTGTTACTAATGACAGTAACGATGGCTCCAGTCTATTTAAAGGCTCTGAACCAGCTAATGCAGCTGATCTGACTGACTGGAACTCTTCTCAGGTCTGTGGTCTCTTGTCTAGCCCTCCTGTTGTCTTTGGGTCAAATTTGACCCCTTTACCAAAAAGTTTCTTAATCAGAAATGGGGGTTTCTTTCAAAGAAATTGTCCAAAAAAGTCACGTGGATGGTTCCCAACATGCAGCACTCCTCACACTTTTTTTTGTTGTCAATTTTATAGCATTTGGAGAAAAAAGAATTGGTAAAAGAACTTTAAAAAAGTGTGAAAAAAGATAAAAATGTCAAAAGTGAATACAATGTGAACAGATGTCAAAGTGACTAAAGTAACAAATGTCAGAAAAAATGAAAGGAAAAGCTTTAAAAATTTGGGGAAAACCCGACAGTTTCAAAAGGCTCAGAAAAAGTCGACAAACGATGAAAAAGTGACAAAATAATTGGGGGAAAAGCCAGAAAAGGGTAAAAAAAGATGAGCATAACATAATAATTTCCCATAAAAGGTTTTTCATTTTAAATTTTGACTCAGAAAAATTCAAATTGAGGGTTAATTGATTGACTGACAGCTCCCTGAGTCTCTCGATAGCATGGTTGCACCTGTTAGGGCGGAACAAATCACAGATTCATCATTGTAATTGGCAGAGAAGATGTGTGACCTAATTTCCTAAATTCCCACGTAACTCCCGCCCACCTTCCCCGGAGCAGACGGCCAATCAGCCAGAGTTACTGAATGAACCTGTTGGTGTTCGGGGGCGTTGAGTGAGCCAGCGTGCACGACACCGGATATCAAAGCAGATTGAAGCCAGATGTCTAAAACAAACTCCCAATGTTTGTTATCTGATGGTTGCATTGGCAACGCTTCTCTCACACGAAACTCTGTCAATACCGGAGGTAAAATCTGGGGGGGGGGGGAAGACTGTCCAAAAAAATCAAAACAATTGAGCTTTTTTCCATCCAGAGCAACAAACGTGTCTGGTTAATACCCTGAGACGTGACTGGGTTGCTGTGAGATCTGATATATAGATATATAGAGATATATAGAGATATATAGAGAGATAGAGGGATATATATATAGATATATAGAGATATAGATAGATATAGATATATATATAGATATAGATATAGATATAGATATATAGATATATAGATATATATATAGATATATATATATATATATATATATATATATATATATAGATATATGGATGGATGGATGAATTGTAATAACCCCCATGTTGTCCTTGGGTCAAATTGACCCATTTTCAGTTAATTTTTAATTTTTTGGTCACAAAAAATGGGCCGTTGAAATAAGCTGAAATAACTGAAAATGTCAACATTAAAAATATCAAAAATCGGGGAAAAAACCTCAAGAAAAGCACCCACAACACTGAAAAAGTGACAAAATGTGGGAAAAAGCAATAATGTTGGAAAAAAGTGACCAAAATGGGTATATTTTTTTTTTTTTTTTTTTTCATGGTTGACGGAAAGACAACACGAGGGTTATTCTTCCTCCATCACCCCCATCAGGTTAAAATATCTTTGCTTTATGACCAAATACCTGCAACACTAACGGCATCCCCATTGGTGTCAGCTGTACTTTGTGTTTTGGGTTAATGTGCAAATGTTGCACAAAACTCACATTATTCACCCAGGGCTACTAGCTCCTTATAAGGAAAGGCTGCCTGATGGTTTATTTTAGTATTTCCTTGGGCTGCAACTCGACGTCTGCAGCTATTTGGGTTCACTCATCAAATATGAGCAAAATGTGTGATCTCATCAGCAGGATGGCTCATCTTGCTCCAAGAAAGATTCGTGTTGAGTGTGTGTGAGTAAGACAGCGAGTAAAACAAAGAAAAAACAAAACTGGCAGACATTAAGACATTAACTCGAGTTGTGACCAGGGCGGTGTTCCCCTTTTGGTCAGCGCAGAGAGAAAGCCGGCAGCTTGTAAAAACAACTCCCATAAGGAGGCGTTAACGATGGCGTCCGGCCATCTTCTGCTCATGAGGGGCCAGATACGAGGCTCGTTTTGTAGAAGTACAATTTTAGTAAAAATGTACTTTAAGCAAAAGTTCTCATTATGTACAATCCCTACTTACATGGTTTTAATATGGAATACTGGATAATATTATTATTATTATTATAAACACTGATGGGTACTTGAGTGGGGATGAATGAGCATGAAATGTTACGGTGTGTGTGTGTGTATACAGTATATATGTATACAGTATATATGTGTGTATATATCCGTTCTTTATTAATTGATTGGTATTTAATTTGAATATTTTCCCTTATTTTCATATTTATCTTTGTATTTACGCCCCCACACATTTTCCCAATTTAAGTTTATTTAGTTCAACTTTTTTTTTACTTTTTTCCTTCTATAAGGGAAATGAATTCATATTTTGGGACAAATGTGTAGGGACATGAATGAATGAATGAATGAATGAATGAATGTGATTATACGTAAACAATAAACTAGAGAGTAATGCCCTGTCAGCTGATTCTGATGTGAGACTTGCCCGACCTTCCTTCCTTTCATATTTTGTGGATCCACTCTGTGTTTTGGACATATAATGGGTCAGGCCTGTAGATATGGGGGGGGGGGTCAGAAGACCCCCACTGCCAAATGTCCATACTTTTAGTCTCTTTTTAAATTTAAAGCTGTAGTGCGTAACTTTTTGATATTAATGAACGTCCGTTAACATTCAAGCCGTCGCCAGATGAGTTGCTAAACAGCTGATGACCCAGTCTTCTGAACCCAGTCCTGCTGAGACCTCCAGAGAGAGCCGTGTGGAGCTGAGAGTCTTCATCAGCAGCTCCACACGGCTGATGAAGACTCTCAGCTCCACACGGCTGATGAAGACTCTCAGCTCCACACGGCTGATGAAGACTCTCAGCTCCACACGGCTGATGAAGACTCTCAGCTCCACACGGCTGATGAAGACTCTCAGCTCCACACGGCTGATGAAGACTCTCAGCTCCACACGGCTGATGAAGACTCTCAGCTCCACACGGCTGATGAAGACTCTCAGCTCCACACGGCTGATGAAGACTCTCAGCTCCACACGGCTGATGAAGACTCTCAGCTCCACACGGCTCTCTCTGGAGGTCTCAGCAGGACTGGGTTCAGAAGACTGGGTCATCCCGTGACTTGAGCCAAAAACAGCCAAAAATAATATTTCACACTAAAAAAAAGTTTAAAAAAAACAGCGAAAAATAATATCTGGGACTAAAAAAAGTTAAAATATAAATTTTAAATTTTAAAAATTATTTCTGAGAAAGAAAAAAAACTCCCTTAAAATACTTTTTTAAACTCTCAAATCTATATTTTTCGCTATCGGTATCAAAAAGTTCTCTCAAAACGTTTTTCTTCTCGCTCCCAAAACCCAAAAAGTCTTTACACTCAATGCAATTTCATGCTATTGGCATGAAAACGTTTCTCTCAAGCATTTTTTATTGTTGTCTCAGATCATTTATTTTTTCTGGCATGTAATAACGAAACACATCAGCTCCATACTCAGGCGATCTCTATTGTATAACAGGCCCACGCTATCAGTGATTACAACAGGATCCTGTAGTAAACCCTTCCTTTACAGATGACTGGTTGTTTCTAGGAAAGCCCCAGACTCGGATCTATCTTCACCCTCATTTACCGCTCCACTTGTTAGGATTTTATGTGGAAATCATTTTAGCGACGGTTTACACTCATTAAAGTCATGTATAAATACGTATACTGTTACAATTCTTTCCGTTGCACACAAATGCTTTCAATGACGACAGCCGGTGTTTGCTTCGACGCTACATTTGCCATTACGGACGCTGTTTTAGTGTGCAGCAGCAATAAACTACAGTAATTATGACTTAAAAAGCAAATAAAAGCTGGCAGACTTCATTCAATCGGAGCTATTCTTAACCCTCATGTTGTCCTCGGGTCAGATTGACCCATTTTCCTATATAAATGTTCTTTTTAATTCCCCAAAATAACATGATTGATTCCACACAACGCTCTTTGGGGTGATTTTGATGGGTAATTTTTGGGCGTCTTATTCCATTTTATAGCATTTGAAGAAACAAATTGAAGTGTTTTTGAAATAGTATTGAGTAAAAGTTGAAATATTCCAGTCTGATTTATCCTTTTAATTTTAGTCTCAATAATTCCTAATTTCTGCTTTTCTAACTCAAACATTAGTATATAAATAACTGTACAACAAAAGTTAATAAGTTAGTTTTACATAGTGTTGAAAACATCAAAAAGTGGCATTTCAAACATTGAGAAAAAGCATCAAAAGTGTTGAAAAAAGGGACAAAAATGTAAAAACTTAAACATTTTGATTAAAAGCATCAACAAAAGTGTTGATTTTCAATTCTGATGGGAAGACAACACGAGGGTTAAAAGAAATGCAAATATTTAAAATGGCAATTAAACATTAGATGTTATATAGCTCTAAGATTTGAGACCAACCAAAAATAACAACTCCAAATGCAAGAAGATGATAAATGAACTCTTTAAATGTTTAGCAACACTAAACTCAAATGGCCTTTCAACCCAATTATAACGTTTGGCTTTGAGTGAAATATCTCGACAATATTGGACACATTTCCACGGACTTTGGCTTGTTCATTCGAGGTCTCTAGAGGATGAAGCCCCAAGACTTTAGGGATCCTCTTGACTTTTCCTCTAGCGCCGCCAAAAGGTTGACATTTGTGGTTTTGAGTGAAATAATTTAACAAATATGTGATGAATGAATAACCATGAAATCTGGATCACATTCATGTTCCAGTCCAGATAAAAAGCCTCAACTTTAATGAGGCTGTGACTGTGTTACCTTGCTATCAGGTCTAAAATGAGTCCGGGTCATACAGGCGAGCTAGCGGTGGCAGGAGGTACGTCACGCGGGAGCGTTATCTGAACCAGAGAACGTTGCTTTCGCGGTTTTAAGCGGTGGCTAACGTGGTGAAACGGTTGCAGTTTGGTTAGGTTAAGGCACCAAAGCAACGTAGTTATAGGAACTAGTCTGGTTTGGGTTCAAACGATGGACGTTTGGTTACCAAGTAAAAGACAACTTCCGGGATTGCTCCATTGGCGCAAGAAATTCAGCTGGATTTCACTCTTTTCGGCGGGATGTCCGTCACCGTCCGCTTTCTTTGTGTTGGCGCTCTAACCTGCAGCTGATTTCTGAGGACTATGGTTACCTGGTCCTCAGATCTCTGCAGGGTAAATCCAGACAGCTAGCTAGACTATCTGTCCAATCTGAGGACTATGGTTACCTGGTCCTCAGATCTCTGCAGGGTAAATCCAGACAGCTAGCTAGACTATCTGTCCAATCTGAGGACTCTGGTTACCTGGTCCTCAGATCTCTGCAGGGTAAATCCAGACAGCTAGCTAGACTATCTGTCCAATCTGAGGACTCTGGTTACCTGGTCCTCAGATCTCTGCAGGGTAAATCCAGACAGCTAGCTAGACTATCTGTCCAATCTGAGGACTACGGTTACCTGGTCCTCAGATCTCTGCAGGGTAAATCCAGACAGCTAGCTAGACTATCTGTCCAATCGGAGGACTATGGTTACCTGGTCCTCAGATCTCTGCAGGGTAAATCCAGACAGCTAGCTAGACTATCTGTCCAATACTGTTTGGACTATAGCCAGACCCTCCTCCACAGCTCTGTGAAGGAGGAATGTAAATCTGAGCTCTACTTGCTGCGCCCTAGCTGTTACCATGGCAACAAATACCAATAACAACAAACGTTTTTTTTTTGTGGTGTTTCACGTGGTTTCTGCTTTTGGGTTCGAGCTGACATTCATCATTCGCTTGTCCGTTTATCATCTGACTGACTCCACACTTGGCCGGTGTGTTGCTGAAGATTTGAGATATTCTGACGCATTGAACAAACAGCGGCTACAGAGCACCAAGTGTTCCCTTCAGACCAGCACCCAGCCCAGGAATGAGCTGGAAGACTAAGGCCCGGAAAAGGTGAGAGTAGGTCGGCGTCACTGACCAAATACATCATGTATGATCTTATTGATCTTACCACAATGAAATAATGCTGTAACCATGGCTACAGACACAGGTTTGCCTGAAAGGCATCATTTTGAAAACATGTCGCGACTCGTTTGCAAACCGGTTTCATCTTCAAACTTTATGCCGGGTTATGAATCGTTTGTTTGTTTTGCCCTAGCTGTTACCGTGGCAACAGCTCCCCTTCACCCGAAGTAAAAATGTGATTGAGTGATTCTACTTAATATATAAAATGCTTTACAACTCTATAAAAACATATTATTGAGTGAAACCTAAGAAGAAATGCTAACATGCACCCAATGATAATGTTTCCCATATTTACCGTCTTCCATTGCTTTTTATTAACCCCTTAACCTTTTTATTAACCCCTTAACCTTTTTATTAACCCCTTAACCTTTTTATTAACCCCTTAACCTTTTATTAACCCCTTAACCTTTTTATTAACCCCTTAACCTTTTTATTAACCCCTTAACCTTTTATTAACCCCTTAACCTTTTATTAACCCCTTAACCTTTTTATTAACCCCTTAACCTTTTTATTAACCCCTTAACCTTTTTATTAACCCCTTAACCTTTTATTAACCCCTTAACCTTTTTATTAACCCCTTAACCTTTTTATTAACCCCTTAACCTTTTTATTAACCCCTTAACCTTTTATTAGAGGGTTATTAGTATTAGAGGAAGCCTCTGATCACAATCGCACACATTCATACCTGGAAGCTGCCCAGTACAACCCCAGTCTGGCACCTGGAGCGGTTTTGAGGTTAAGGGCCTTGCTCAAGGGCACGTCAGTAGTGGTAATGAAGGAGGGACACTTTCCCCACCCAGATATTATCCTGCTGGTCCGGGGATTGAACCGACGACCTCCCGGTCCCAAGCTCGCTTCTCTAACCTTTAGGGGAGATGGAAAGCGTGGCAGACGAGGGCCCAATCCCAAAGTCTGGACTCATGGACTCATGGACTCACGGACTTTGGTGCGCGTTCTCGCGGACTTCGTAAGGGCTTAGGGTTGTCCCAACGTTGATTTCAAAGGGGGTGAGGGTTTGAGGACACACTTACCGAGAGCTTCCCGATGCAGACTTCACCAAAGGGAATTACCCACAGTTCAAAGCGTTTACCGAGGAGACCTTAGGGAAATCAGGCAGCCGTCTCCTGGGCCTCGGCCGTGTGGAAAGCAACAAACTTAAAATGAAAATACCCAACCGGCACGTGTCAACATCGCCAAAATATTCAATTAAATTGAATTTTATTTATAGTATCAATTCATAACAAGAGTTATCTCGAGACTCTTTACAGATAGAGCAGGTCTAGACCGCTCTATAATTTACAAGGACCCAACAGTTCTTGTAGATCCCATTTATAACCAATCTGAGCCCATGTGGACTCTCACACTCCCTCCTTCAGCACCTGAGATCAATTAAGAGTCTTTAGTCCTCAGGGCTCACTTTGGGATCGGGCCTATCAGTGTTTCCCAAACTTTACAGTCCCGTACTCCTTCAGACTTAAGTACCCCCCAAGCCCTGCAGTCGTGTATGAATTTGACTTTTTGCGTACCCCCGTCTGTACTTCACTTCGTGTAACTACACGGACCCAGTACCCCCGTCTGTACTTCACTTCGTGTAACTACACGGACCCAGTACCCCCGTCTGTACTTCACTTCGTGTAACTACACGGACCCAGTACCCCCGTCTAGGAACCAATACCAAAGAGATATGGATAGCTGCATTGGTTTTTTTACTGGATTGCCTTTTTAATTGCACATTTCTCATTTAATCGCTGTGAGAATGGGATCAAGATGAAACGTAATTTAGTTTTATACATTAATAAATACAGTAATATTCCCGAAACATTAATGACACAACATGAATACATTAAACCAGTGGTGTAGTCTACGTGATGGGCAGATATACGCAGTATACCCGCTTAGAAAGCTCCATGATTATAAGGAACCCACTTAAAAATGCCCAATGACACGCAACTACATACTTTACATTGTAATTTTCATATATTTTGTGTTTTTCTTCTTCACGCAGGCTAAATAGAGGTATTTCCTGCGTAAATTGGTGCATAAAAGTGTATCCGAATACAGGAAATAAAGTCGTTGATGCTCAAAACTTCCCTGGGGGAGGACACCCTGACCCCCCACTATGATATGGCCCCCTCTCCCCCAAATGCAGATTCTGGCCCAGTACACAAGACTATACCACTGCATTGAACCACAATAAAACCAAAGATAGTTTGGTGAGCAATTAGTCTTCAGATATGGTGTTGATCACCTATAAACTCACCAATTATACATATTTTAATCTACAAAGGGGGTACATATCTGGCATGTGGCACCTTTAAAACATTTAATATAGTCACACAAGTGCATTTTTGTTATTTTAACCCTTGTGTTGTCTTCATGTCAAAATAAAATCAACACTTATCGATGTTTTTAACTTTTTCTTACATTTTTGTCCCTTTTTTTTCAACCCTTTCAACGCTTTTTTTAACGTTTGTCACTTTTTTGACATTTTCATCACTACGTAACACTAACTTATTGACTTTAGTTTTAGTTATTTTTGGAATTTATGGTCAATACACCTAATTTATAGGAAATTATCCCTAATGTTTGAGTTAGAAAAGCAGAAATTAGGAATTATTGAGACTAAAATTAAAGGAATGGATGTTGATGATAATCACAGACTGGAATATGTCAACTTTTACTCTCAATACTATTTCAAAAACACTTCAATTTGGTTTCAAATGCTATAAAATTGAATAAGACGCCCCAAAATTAATGAAAGTAGAGATTTGTACTTGGCAAAGAGCGTTGTGTGGAATCAATCATGTTATTTTGGGAAATTAAAAAGAACATTGATATAGGAAAACGGGTCAATTTGACCCGAGGACAACATGAGGGTTATTAATAACTGTTATGTGCATCCATAGAATAAAAGCAGTGATGTCCTTCGCCCACAAGGTGTCACCAGCCAGTTTCCTTCAAACTAACATAAACACACTTCAGCATGTGGTCAGTGGTAATATTAGCAACAGGTAGGATGACTCGGCGCTACTCTACTTCTGCTGACTCACTGTTCCCAACATTGTTGCCTTGCAGGTGTGAGTCATAACGGGGCTCTTTAAAAACACACTGTTTTGCAGGTGGGAGGCTCGTTAAAAACACACTGTTTTGCAGGTGTGAGGCTCTTTAAAAACACACTCACGGTGCATACTGGTCTGCCATCTCAACCCGTCCACGTGTCCCAGAAAGGAAAGAGAATCCCAGAATCCCTTGTGCTGGTGTCTAAAACCCCAACGTGGAGAACGGGTACATTAGAGCGTCTTTCACTATATTCTGATGACATGAGACAAAGGGGGACACATGGGGTCGTTTTAAAACTCCCACTAGAAGTCTCCAAAGACTTCTGAAGATGTGGAACCGAACTGACCAACATTAACTGTTAAAAAACACTTAGAACCAATTAGAGCAGCAGCTGGAACACACTTTACATAATTATATGAATCGGATCAAACCATTTTAAGATTAACTTTGGAAACATTTCCATTTTCCAGCAAGATTGAGACCATTTCTGATCTCGCCAAGATTATACATCATCATTATAAGAGGCACAAGCTTAGTTCTCATTTTAGTAACAATAACTAAATACATTACAATTGAAAGTATTAAAATAAGACAATATTTACTATAGATGACTGTTTTATTGAGAGTACTGTAATTCATACAGTACTCCCCCTTTTCATGGAAACCACCCGTAATAATGCATCAACTACTTCAGGTATTTAATAAGTTTCTATATCAGAAATTTGGGTTTCTTTCAACCAAATTGGAAAACAAAATAACGTGGACGGTTCACTACAACACTCTTCACAACTTAAATAAATGATCAGTTCACCACTTTCTTTGAATTTGGGTGTTTTATTCAATTTTATAGCATGTCAAGAAAAACTGATGATAGAACATAGAAAAACGTTGGAAAAATGTCAACAAAAAAAAATCAAGTGACCAAAAACGTTGGAACAAAAAAGTGTGTGTGTGCGTGTGTGTGTGTGTGTGTGTGTGTGTGTATATATATATATATATATATATATATATATATATATATATATATATATATATATATATATATATATATATATATGTATGTGTGTATGTGTATGTGTATATGTATGTGTGTGTATGTATGTATGTATGTATGTATGTATGTATGTATGTATGTATGTATGTATGTATATATATATATATATATATATATATATATATATATATATATATATATATATAAAATGTGTGTGTTTCTATATATGTATCTAAGATATGTAACAAATATATAAGATAAATAGCACATAAAGGCAGCTAGACAACAGACTGTAACTATACACAGAACAGATATTGTATATGCTGCCAACATTTTTAGGAAATGTGTTTTTTTTTTAATGCTTAATCTTTATTAAACAATCTTAGAATAACTCAAATCTGACAACCCCATCTCCTCTTTAGTGGGATGGATGAAGTTTGACTTGTGGTCCAAAATTCTTATTTGAGAGACATATAGGTGACGCATCTGTAACCTGGTATATCTTGTAAATCCTATTACAACTTCCAAACACTGGCATTAGATTGGTAATGTAATTATCATACATTTGGTGATGACGTATAAATACCTCTTGGGGAACTCCCAATATTTTTAGCCATAAATAGAGCACCGTGTGCAGTGAGAGCATATCTTCCTGCTGCAGCCTGTAACTTGTTGACAATGGTAGGTGGAGGGACAGGTGGAGAGGCATGCAGAGACACTGCAGACATGTCTGTAGGCAACATTTCACTCCGTCAGGAGTTGTTTTTATACAAGAATGACCTGATTTTGCATTTAAATCCTCTGAGAAATCAGGTCTAGGATATTTCATGGTTAAGCTATTTGGTGTTTTTAAAGGGAATGCATGTAATTCAGGGAAATTCTGAACAAAAAAAGTGATTTTTAAACCGGGAACTGCAAATTGGGGACAGAATATGAGAGACATTTCTCTCTGAGTGCATTAGATGGACAAGTTGGATTGACTTACCTGTTCCTGTGGCATCAGTTTGCGCGTGTTTTTTGATGTTTTGCTGTATTTCTCCATGTTTCCTTTGTTAAACTTCGCTGCATCTCCTTGTTTCTCTACATTCCCTGTGACTCCTCGTATAACCTTGTATTTCCAGTGGATTTCCTTCTATAATTTCCTGTCTCCTCCGTACTTCCAGATAATGGCATCGTTCTTCTCGCTGGCGCTGCTGTCGGCGCACGTCGCTCTGGTCCTCGGCGTCGCCGCGCCGCTTCTCACCTTCAGGGACACGGACCCGATCACCGGCAGCACGCTGGAGTGCGACCGCTGCCCACCCGGCACCTTCATGCGCACGCGCTGCACGGCGACGCAGAAGACCCAGTGCGTGCCGTGCCCGTCGGGCTCGTTCACGGAGCTGTGGAACTACATCGGGAAGTGTCTGCGCTGCGGCGTGTGCGGCTTCAACGAGGTGGAGAAGACTGCGTGCACCGCAGACAGCAACTGCCAGTGTCAGTGCAAACAGGGATACTACTTCAAGGAGAAGTACCAGATGTGCGTCCGCCACAGCGAGTGTCCGGCCGGACAGCAGACGCTGACCAAAGGTAGGCTGCCGCCGCTGCTGCTGCTGCGGTAGTGAGTCAACAGCTCGGGTACAGGGAGGGCTGGAAGTCTCCATCAGAACTAGTTCACAACAGTAACCGGTTGTAATGTAGAGGGAGATTAGGGATCAGCACCACAGTGTCAAGCAGGGGCGATTCCAGGATTATTTTTAATTATTCTTTGGTTTGCTCTAAAGAATATATCTATCTATCTATCTATCTATCTATCTATCTGTCTATCTGTCTATCTGTCTATTGCTCTGTCTATCTGTCTATTGCTCTATCTGTCTATTGCTCTATCTGTCTATTGCTCTATCTGTCTATTGCTCTATCTGTCCATCTGTCTATTGCTCTGTCTATTGCTCTATCTATCTATCTATCTATCTATCTATCTGTCTATCTGTCTATCTGTCTATCTGTCTATCTGTCTATCTCTCTATCTATCTATCTGTCTATGCTCTATCTATCTGTCTATTGCTCTATCTGCCCATCTGTCTATCTGTCTATTGCTCTATCTATCTATCTATCTATCTATCTATCTATCTATCTATCTGTCTATCTGTCTATTGCTCTATCTATCTATCTGTCTATTGCTCTATCTATCTGTCTATCTATCTATCTGTCTATTGCTCTATCTATCTATCTATCTATCTGTCTATTGCTCTATCTATCTGTCTATTGCTCTATCTATCTATCTGTCTATTGCTCTATCTATCTGTCTATCTATCTATCTGTCTATTGCTCTATCTATCTATCTGTCTATTGCTCTATCTATCTATCTGTCTATTGCTCTATCTATCTATCTGTCTATTGCTCTATCTATCTATCTGTCTATTGCTCTATCTATCTATCTATCTGTCTATTGCTCTATCTATCTATCTATCTGTCTATTGCTCTATCTGTCTATTGCTCTATCTATCTGTCTATCTATCTATCTGTCTATTGCTCTATCTATCTGTCTATTGCTCTGTCTATCTGTCTATCTGTCTATCTATCTATCTATCTATCTATCTATCTATCTATCTATCTATCTATCTATCTATCTATCTAATATTCTTGATAACGCAGACAAACAGACTAACGATCCATTTAAGCGTCTAAGTATTGACCACATGACGCCATTAAGACCTGTAAGAGAAACCGTTAACTCGCTGACTTGACTCCATCCCCCACAATGCTCGAGTCCAGTACATTGGCATCCTACTGTGGCAACTCAGATTGCTGCTTGCAACATTATTTCAAAAACTACTTTGACTCTATAACTACATTCATTCAGTTGAAAACATGTTTTGAGATCTGTTAATTTAATACAACTTTTAGTCTATTTTGTTGTCAAGCGGTCCCAAATCTTCCCGCGCACAAACACTGACAATAAGCACCAAAGCCTGCATGTGTCCTTTAAACTCGTTAAATTGTACATTGGGGATGTTTCGTTTTTCTAAAGATATCCTAACATAATACCTGCATTAATATTGCAATTAGGTATTTATCATGAGAGATTATAGAGTTTAGAATCTGGCGCTCACGGCACTTCTAGTGTTAAATGTGGAATATAACGGATTGATGGATTGTATTAGTACGCGGCCAGGAGCTCCACGCTCTTCTGTTACTGTTGTTGTTAGAACCGATCAGACAAGCCGTGCTATTGATTCATGTTCATCTGAAAAGGTTTGAGGAGGAGAATGAACAGCTGAGCAGCATCACTACACATGACAGCAGGGGGATTTTAGGACTGTTACTGCCCCACAGAGGCAAACAGCTGGAACTAGTATTACATTTACATTTGATTTAGCACATTTAAAAAAACAAAACATACAACAGCAATGTGTTTTAAAAGACATTAAATATAACCCTTGTGTTGTCTTCCAGTCAAAATTGAAAAAAAACACTGTTAATGCTTTTTATCAATATTTTTAACTTTTTCTTACATTTTTGTTCTTTTTTTTCAACACTTGATGCTTTTTTCCAATGTTTGTCGCTTTTTTTTGGACATTTTCAACACTACATAACACTAACTTATTGACTAGTTTTACAGTAATGTTTGGAATTTATGGTCAGTAAACCTCATTTATAGGAAATTACACCTATTGTTTGAGTTAGAAAAGCAGAAATTAGGAATTATTGAGACTAAAATTAAAGGAATGGATGTTGATGATAATCACAGACTGGAATATGTCAACTTTTACTCTCAATACTATTTCAAAACTACTTTTCAAATGCTGTAAAATTGAATAAGACGCCCCAAAATGAATGAAAGTAGAGATTTATACTTGGAAAAGAGCGTTGTGTGGAATCAATCATGTGTTTTTGGGTACAGGAACATAGATGTAGCCCTGAGGACAACATGAGGGTTAAAAGGACTTAGAAAGGAAACACTTAAAGGGCTTGGCACTTTGGGTTCCCTCCAATTATTTGTAGTTCATACATTTGCGTATACATTTTCATGTGGGACTCATTGCAGGATGGTTCTATGCACATATATCTATTTCCAAAGTGCATATCATGTGTTGTATCAAAGAGAGTTTTTTGTTTTACTGACACTCAAAGTGTGAGTCATCTTGGACAGATGTTTTCATCAGGACATCCGATGTGGCGCTCGTCTTTTATCTAAAAACGAATGTCCGTTTGTCTCCTCCAGGGACAGCTGATGAGGACACAGTGTGCCAAACTTGTCCCGATGGCAGCTACTCCGACACTGTGTCTGCTCTGCAGAACTGCACGCTACACCGACGCTGCGATGCTGCGGGGCTGAAGCTGGTGCTGAAGGGCTCCATCTGGCACGACAGCGTGTGCACGAGCTGCGAAGAACTCAAATCAAGAGGTAAGATAACAACAAGTCCCCCAAAACGTACGGCGACATGGGTCGTTTATGCCTCGAACACAACCCTCAGCAACATTTTCTGTCCTCATATCTAAACCACAGAGGGTCCGATACTAGTTTTTCCTTCCTGATATCGATTCCGATACCAGAACCTGGATCGGCCAACAACGAGTATTGATCCGATTCCAGTGTGTCATTTCTTCTAACATTTGTGTTGTCTTCCCCTCAAAATTGAAAATCAACACTTTTGTTGAAGCTTTTTATCAATGTTGATAACCAGTTTGGTTAGGTTTAGGCACAAAAACACACAAAAACAACTTAGTTAATGCCTGTAAAAAGGTTAAATGCAGGTTTTGTCCCTTTTATTCAATGCAAGTCCAAACTGTAGCACACGCTTGTCAGTCTATAAATTAAATTTACATAATTATAAACATCTATGGGTCCGGACTTTGGACTTAAAAGTGCTGGGAATCTGTTATTTTCCTCAGACTGCTGTCCGCCATCCCGTTGGAAACCTCTTCCTCTACAGCTAATTAACTTATGTTCACGTTAACTATGGGGACGCCCTGATAGCTCAGTTGGTAGAGCAGGTGCACATATAGAGAGGGTTACTACTTATTTGTCTCCAGCATATCACATGTTGGCTTGGGTGGCTCTAAGCGGCGGGTGGAGCAACAGTGCCTCTGCAAAAGAAGTAGTACAACAGAAAACTCTGATTGGACAGATAGTCTAGCTAGCTGTCTGGATTTACCCTGCAGAGATCTGAGGACCAGGTAACCATAGTCCTCAGATTGGACAGATAGTCTAGCTAGCTGTCCCTGCAGAGATCTGAGGACCAGGTAACCATAGTCCTCAGATTGGACAGATAGTCTAGCTAGCTGTCTGGATTTACCCTGCAGAGATCTGAGGACCAGGTAACCATAGTCCTCAGAAATCCACCAATGTTTTAAATTCCCCCACAAAGAAAGTGGAAGGTGTAGGACATCCGACTGAAATCAGAAACATCCGTCAGATTTCCGGCGAGACTTAAACAATCCCAAAAATAAAACATCGTAAATATAGACTATGGTGGGGGGTGGGGAGGGGGTCACCAGACGCCTCGTGATACGATATCATCACGATACTTATGCCACGATACAATATTATTGCGATTTTAAACATATTGCAATATTCTGTGATATATATTGCAATTTATAACCTTTTTTCCAACTTCTGATTTTCCCCCAATTTCAAATGACGTCCCCAAAAGGAAACTTATCAACATCTGTTTCATCTAAAAAGAAACATTTCTCTGTTTGTTCAAATCACTTCAATGTTCAATGTTGTTGAAAAACTGACCATCACATTTATAATACTGTACACCTAGTCCTGGGTCTTCTCCCAGCTGGGAGGAGGCCTCGGGGAAGACCCAGGACTAGGTGGAGGGATTATATCTCCAACCTGGCCTGGGAACGCCTCGGGATCCCCCAGTCGGAGCTGGTTGATGTGGCTCGGGGAAGGGAAGTTTGGGATCCCCTGCTGGAGCTGCTGCCCCCGAGACCAGATACCAGATAAGGGGACAAAGATGGATGGATGGACATTTATAATAAAAGATCCATACTTGGCATCTGTGTTCGATACAGTATTGTCACTGAAAATATGGCGATACTATGCTGTATTAATTCCCCCCCCCCCAATAGACTAGATGGACAGCAACTTATTCTGTATGGATTTCCCCCCCCCCCATTCCTCACCAGTTTCTGATTCCCTTCTTTATTTCTTGCAGACAGCGGGGACTACCTCAAAGAAATCGTCCCAGCTTTCTTCATCCACCATAAAATGAACATCAGGCGGCTGCGTCAGGTCGTCCACAAGCTCCCGTCCGACGGCAAAAGGCAAGGAGGAGCTTCAGGGCTCAACCTATCAGAGCTCCACGCGCGGATCAACAGCTGGGTCGCTTCCGCCTCGGCCAGTCAGATCCGGCAGCTTCCGGAGATTCTGACCAAAACGGGAGCGAACAGCGTCGGTGAGCGGCTACAGAACAAGCTGCTGAGAATCGCCTCGAATCTAAAGCAGCTGTGTGCTTTGGGTAACGAGGTGGATGGACAGTGATGCTAATGTCGGGAAAGGCTGAGGTAGAAAATATGTAGTTCTACTGTAGCAACAAGAGGTCCAGTGTTCATTTGAAAAACAGACTTTTAATTTTTCATGTAGTTCAAGAATTGCTGCCCTATTCGAGATGCACTGTCAATACTATACTTCTTTTTATATTAGTTAAAAACAGAATACCGTTCAATTAGAGGAATAGTTCAGTCATTTCTATCTTCATTAAGCTGATTAACATTCCCTTATTTTTCAAGGCATTTCAGTTTTTTTGTTGTTGCTGTTTTTTTTCTTCTTAGAATTGGCCAAACAACCCACCCCGCTTTAAATGACCTGCTCTTTTGCTGTTCGCATAACAAATAGACATAATAACTATGCGAGGCTATATGTTTTCAGGTGATCGACAGGAATAGTATGTTATGTAAGATCTAATATTAAGAAAAAGAAAAAAAAAGTCTGGGAATACACGCCTCACAGGCATACCAATTAAAGAAAATTCATGAGATCACATGTGCATACTTGTGGTATCTGACTGAACCCTTTAAAACTGTGGTAGGCAGTATATTTTTGGCGTTGTTGGGATAAAAATTCCACCAATCACAGGCCATAGAGCTCAACATTGTGGTTCTGGGAGTGAAAATCACGTTCAATTTCTCCATAAGGGTTTTGATTGTTAACCATTCAATGTAGACTGACCACGAGTTACGGGACTGGGAAAGGAAGGTTTACGCTCCGGGAGAAGTCTGTACGAAATCCACGCCTAAGCGTAACGGTGCAGTCTCTGATTAGTGGTTACCATGGAAACGTTTACCTCACACCGAACTTCCCAATGGCTAGCAAGGGTCTATCATAGTTTATGTACACAGTCTTGTTCCATTGCCTTTTTTAAGTTGTTTTTTTTTTTAAATTATAATGCGTTGAGTCAAATGTTTTCATCCTGTAGCTGGTTGGCTTGATTCCAAGCACTAAAACTCATTATATTATCATTTTAAAGTTTTAGTGCGTAACTTTTTGGACATTAATGAACGTATAATATGGCTGTGTTCAGATAATTGTGTCGTCGCCGCGCAGCAACTTGGGTGAAGATAATTAACCTCTTCTGAAGAGTCCATCATGTGGATGAGCCAACAGTGTTGTTGTCATTACTTAGAGTTCCTCATGGGGGGCGACAGAAACAACACACTATAGCTTTAATGTTGACACCAATGGAGATATTGAACGGGGAAAATAACTTCCAGAGCCATTCACAAAGTGGGAGCGAGAGAGCGTTCCTATTGGCTGTTCCTCACATGCAGACAGAGAGGAGAGAGGCGCAGCTGCAGGAAGAGGTCTCACTCTGCTTGAAATTCTGACGTTTTTTTGTGTGCTTTCTACCTACCGCAGCTTTAACAAGGTACACATTTTCTGCAAAGGTACTACTGTACACTTCACCTGGGTCCTTACAGCAACAAGCATTGTATGTTATAACACAACAAAATCTATCCTTTTTTTCTGGGGGTGAAAACAGAGAGAACTTGCAGGAATACAGAATATAGTAATGTGTTAGCCTTCAGTATATCTACCTCTGTCTATGTCTGCAGTTAAACCAGGCACCGGTTTGTCATTTTGTGTAGCGGCTCAATATGTGAACTTAATTTATTTTGCTATTTATAGAAAACGAGGTAAAATGCATCGTGAGAGGAAGGTGAATAGAGAAGCTTTTGTGTTTGCCATTCACGGTTGGCGTATAGAGCAAGAGTAGAATTGTATGCAAGTGAATCTGGAGCATATGTGGCTGCTTTGAATGACGCTTTGAATAAATATGATCCCAAATGTAAACAATGGTCATTGGTTTTTATTTTATATAGAGCACCAGTCAAAAGTTTGGACACACTTTAGGGGGGGGCAGTAGTTCAGTTCATAGGGAGTTGGGCTGGGAACCGGAGCGCTGCGGGTTCAAGTCCCCATACGGACCAAAGTATGGTGGTGGACTGACAGCTGGAGAGGTGCTAGTTCACCTCCTGGGTACTGCCAAGGTGCTCTTGAGCAAGGCACCGACTGCTCGGGGCGCCTTTCCATGGGCAACCCCCTGACATCTCTCCATTAGTGCATGTATAGGTACTGAGCATGTGTGTGTAATTCAGGCCTGTGTGTAATGACAACAAGGTGTAAATTGAAATTCCCCCTTGTGAGATTAATAAAGTATACATTATTATTATCATGTCAGGTTAGACGGAGGTTATTCATTCATCTTGCATAAAGTCCCTTTATTTCGTATTTTGAAAATTCATAATAGGAGTTTCTTTTCCAGAAGGGATTCCTTTTGAATGGTAGAAAACGTCCATGTAAGATCATTATTTCTATAACACCTTTCAAACATGACAAAATGCAATTCAAAGAGCTGTGCAGTGATTTAAAAAGTCTGGATTTAGTCTTTTTATTGCATCTAAGCAGTGCTGTAATGTGACAAAGTACAACTACTTAGCTAGTTAGATATTTATTGATCCCAAGAAAAATGGGAAATTACGGTGTTACAGCAGCACACGTACATCAGTCACACGACACAGAATATAAATAAATAAGTAGAATTTTCCCATATCTGTATATTACTTTGGTATTCATATTTTTACTTTTACTCCACTACATTTCCCCTAATTATCTTAGTTACTCGTTACTACAAAATAAAATCAGAATACATTTGTTACACTGGAAAAATAATGTTTGGTGAAACATTGCTCCTAGATTTTCAAGTTTGTTGCTAAGCAGGAAAAAAAAAGAAGAAGAGGAGGAACAACTGCATGGCGTTTTTACCATCACATGGTACCTGCTCGACTCGTCTCGACTCTATTCGGTTTGTTTGGTTCTCCGTTATGATAAAAAGTATCACCTCCATTGACGTCCCAAGTGAGCTGAGGCGATACCGAAAGGTGACGTGAAAACCTGCAGACTGCTGATTGGTTGGAGGGATTCATCACCAATCACTGCGTCGTCATTGGTAGCGACAGACGGGGATGGGGGGGGGACAAACCCGCCATTTTTAAATATTTTAGCCAGCTCTGTTTGTTTTTTTTGCTTTGTCTTGTAATGGGAAAATGACATTTAACCAATGATTTTCATATTATTCATCTATAACCTCTCCTATGCCACTCACAGTAAATTACTTCTGTATCTTTCCTCATTGTCTTTAGCTTGTAGGAGACAACTGAATTTGTTATGTCTCTGCATTTGTCCTCCAAGGACAAATGGCATAAAGTCTGACAGAAACAAGCCGTGTTTATCATAGCAGGTCCCAGGTCGAGACCATGGCCTATCCAGAGAGACAAGATGTCCTTTTTCAGCTGAGATAGAATGACCGGTCAAGAAAACTTGACGCACGAAGGACAGATTCAGAAATACGTAACAGATCCAACCGTCTGCCTGAGCTAACTAATTGTTATGTTTAAGATTAAACTGTAAACCAAACATGGCCTGGTTTCTGCTGGGGGGGCACGGGGATATAAGGAACTGTCATATACTGTTTGGGGCACAGAACTGTGGCCACTCTGTAACTCTGTACATTGTGAAAGCTGTTCTTGTCATTTTGATTGATCTCTGCAGAAATCAATTAAACCCTTTTCACCGAATCCCTTATCCCTTTAAACCAGTTTGCAGCCTGTCTTTATTTTGTCTCAACAAGGTCTCTTCTGCCACTGAAATTCCTCCCTCGCTGCACAGAAACTTCCACAACAGTCTTCATGCCGAGAATGAAAAACAACACACCTTCAACGTTCTGTGTGTGTTGTAATGGGAAAATTACATAGACAATGATTTATTTTCAATAATTGTTCATTTCTTAAGTGATTGATTAGTTTTACTATTAATAAGTAAAATCCTCCAGTGTGCTGCTGAAATATGTCTCCTAAAATATATCCTACTAGTAAGTCCTTCCAGTTCTGGAGACAGCTAAAAATGTTGTGACTCTGCCTTCCTCCCCTAAGGACAAATGCACAGGAAATCAAGTGTCTCGAAGATATGCTGGACCACCATGTCCCAGGTCTAGGTTGGAGCCAGGCACCAATCTGAAGACAAGATAGGTGTCTGTCTTTTAGGCAAGGCAAGGCAGCTTTATTTGTAGAGCACATTTCAGCAACAGGGCAATTCAAAGTGCTTCACACAAAATCAGTTAAAAAAAAAAAACAGTTAAAAGAAAATAAAACAGATAAAACACAAGAATAAAAGTTACAGTGCAGTATAAAATATTAAACAGTAAAGAAATGAACATCATTTAAAGAAAGGTCTTCAGCGTTGATTTAAAAGAACTGAGAGTAGCAGCAGACCTGCAGGTTTCTGGGAGTTTGTTCCAGATATGAGGAGCATAGAAACTGAACGCTGCTTCCCCCTGTTTAGTTCTGACTCTAGGAACAGACAGTAGACCTGTCCCAGATGACCTTAGAGGTCTGGGGGGGTCATAGTGTACTAGCAGATCAGAAATGTATTTTGGCCCTAAACCATTTAGTGATTTATAAACTAGCAAAAGAACTTTGAAACCAATTCTTTGGGGCACAGGAAGCCAGTGTAAGGACTTCAGAACTGGAGTGATGTGATCTAAAGACAGAATGACTGGCACAGTCACTTTTGACACACTACGTAGACAAATGCACAGGGACATGTTGTCTCCAGCAGTCTGAGGGACAAGATGAAGTGTTTTGTTTAAGATTAGACTGCTTTCCAAACATTGCATGGTTTCTGCTGGGGGCACGGAAATATAAGGGACTGTATTTGTTGCGCAAAGCGCACAGAACGGTAGTCACTCTGTAACTGTACGTTGTGCAAACTGTTCTTGTCATTTTTATTCTCTCGAGAAAATAATTAAAAAACCTTTTCACCGAATTCCTAAAACCTTTAAACCAGTTTGCAGCCTGTCTTTGTTTTGTTTTCAACAAGATTTCTGCTGCCACTGAAATTCCTCCCTCGCTGTGCAGAAACCTCCACAACAGTGTACAGAGGTGACATGGAGGGAAATAATATATATTTATAACAAAAAAACATATAACAAAATATACTGGGAACAAACACTTTTGCAAGACCCTGACTTGGTTTTGCAATTTGTGAGATCTCCAATTTTATTTGTGAGATCTCCAGTTTTATTTGTGAGATCTCAGTTTTATTTGTGAGATCTCCAGTTTTATTTGTGAGATCTCCAATTTTATTTGTGAGATTTGTGAGATCTCCAGTTTTATTTGCGAAATCTCGACTATGTTTTGCAAGATGTCTAGTTTTATTTTTTATTATCCAACAAACAATCAGGCTAATAGCGCGCTAGCAAGTAGCCCATAGCACGCTAGCTAGTATCTACCTAGCTAGTAGCACAACATGATTACATCTCCTTGGTTGTCTGGATACATCCGTCGTTTATTTTGAGAAGCATTACTAATTAACAAATGCCAAAGTGAAGTGTTATAATGAACATTGTCGTTGACTGTTGATGTCAATAGCGCTAGTTTGTGTTGTCATAGCAACATGCTCGTTCATGAGCTTCTCTCTCGTGTCTCTTACATGTAGCCTATAGCTAGTTTGTTCTCTTAATACATCCATGGTATAGCTAGCTAGCTATGTGGCGAACTCATGAACTCGCCGTTTCAGTGTATAAAATATTCACTAACGGTAAACATTGTGTTTGCGTTGTTCTTGAACGTCTACATGCGTATCAAAATGAACATTGGATGTATTCAGACAACCAAGGAGATGTAATCATGTCATGCTAATAGCTAGATACTAGCTAGCTAGCTACTAAGGTTAGCCTGCAGTCATTGACATCAACCGTCAACAACAATGTTCGTTTTAACATTTCACTTTGGCATGTGTTAATTAGCAATACTTATCAACATCTTTGAAATCACTTAGATTAAAAGCATTGTCACATTCACATTCAGTTGTTTGGTATTTCAATTATTACAAATTCAATTATTAGCAAATATCAAAGAAATTTTATCAATAGAAATGAAGTTATGAATTTGTACTGTATATTCTTTTCACATTGACCGACTAATAAACGGGGGTATATCACCCTGGAGCCATTAACTGAACTTTGAATACACTCTGAAAAGGGTGGTGACAGATATGAATTGATTTAATTCAATTATGTCATATTTATTAAGTGTGAAGGAGAGACCTCTGAGCACTGACTTGCACAACCAGCTGTTATTGCAACACATACACCAATCATTCCAGACAGCTGCTCTTTAAAGTATAATACTAATGTTGTTTATGAAGCCATTTGAGAAATCAAAGTACTGTAGAAGTATGTGTGTATGTGAGGTGTTGACGGAAATGCCTGAGTCACTTCAATGTGCCGTGTGCAGCGTCATGCAATTGTTTGTAACGCTGTAGATAAGTAATGGGTGGAAAAGCTCTTAGAGTCCTTGAATACCACAACCACAACATAGATCAGAAGTGAGTATGCTGTGTTTTTCTTTCTGAGGTTAGCAGTCTGTCTGACTACCCGATGACTTACAAGGTTGTACTGCATAGTTGCATGGTTTGAGTTTTTCTAGAAACTAGAAACGGGTTGGTTTTCTACACCATAGTCAAAATGATCATTACAGAAATATCTTGAAGTATTTATGAATGTAAGAACAATATTGTAATCTCACCCAGGTTTAACTGCTTGTTTAATTAAAGCTTAACCCTCAAAAATGGGCCTTCGAAATAAGCTGAAAATGTCAACATTAGAAATATCACATAACTTTGGAAAAAACATCAAAAAAAGCTCCCACAACACTGAAAAAGTGACAAAAATTTCAGAAAAAGCAATAACTTTTTTTCATGGTTCATTGGAAGACAACACAAGGGTTAAGTGTGTAACTTTTTTATATTTAAGGTGCAGTAGATAAGACTTGTAAAAGTAACCTTCTGTCATATTTACTGAAACTGACCATAAATGTTCGAGTAGAACTCAGTAAAGTAAAAAAACTCTCCATTTACTTTTATTTTCAAACGGGACACGGACCCCCGTGGTCTCCTGGAGTGAAAGTCCTGTGTTTTCTTTGACCCCCCCCCATCCCACAACCTGCCTCTTTACACAGAATTTGGTGCTTGTAAGCTGCCAACACATGATAAGCGTTTTGCTCTCTGAGAAAGGAAGCTATTTCCCATTACTAGGTAACGACTAGCTTGTTAATGTACGTAGATCATGATAGGTCTTTAGGTGGTGTTCCATTCAGGGAACTCCGAGACACAAAGGATGATCTTTTCTTCATTGTTTTGCCGGTTTCTGATATCGTATTTGTGTCGCTTCTGGCTACATCACGTGCAGCTGTTATCTCATTGGCTGCACTTTAGAAATGTTAGCAGCAAGAAGTCATTGCCATTGTAATGGAATCCCGCAGTAAAGGCCTCAGACTTGATTTATAGCTTATAGTGTTGGAGTTCTCCCCATTGGTATCACCACTATCAAGCCATATCGGGCTCTAATTATACACAATGGGAAGGTTTCACTGCTGTAGGAGGGGTTGTTGCTGCTCAAGAATAAATAAGGAAGTATGCATTTGTACATTTCTTATCTGGCCTGGGCCTCTTTTCCTGTTTCTTGATGTTGTCTTTATGATCAACGATCTCCACTGGGATCAGAAACACAAGCAGCTCAAGCTGACCAATCATGCGGTCTCCATTTTTCACGTAGGTTTATTGTGCAAGTAGTGGGAGGTTTTGGTGGTGGATGGGCCAAACAAACACAGGACTCACAGTGTTCATATCGTGTGTGAAAGCCAAAGTCAAAGATGACTTTTTTAAAACCTTAACCCAACTCTAACGTTTTAACCTAACCCTGACTTTTACAAACCTTAGTCTGTGATGCAGCTACATCCTCATTTTAGTAGTTTAACACAACTCATTGTATGCCCATCCCTGATCTTTTCCTAACCCTTATGTGTTTTTCTTGAATAAACTTAACTAGGTCCATGTTTAATGAAACCATCTCCTATGTCGTGTTTTTGACATGATTGGCAATGGAGATGTTGCGCTAAGACAAAAATCACTTGCGGGTAGATGTCCACACACATTAAATTACAAAATAAAACAGAAAGTGACAAAGAATGCCTGAAAAAGACGAGAAACAAAAACATGACCTCAAGAACAGGAGGTAGACACCCCCACACACACAAACACACACCCACACACACACACACACACATATAAATATATTGCACTGTTAGAAAAATTATGAGTTGCATTCTCCTGTCTTCATTAATGTTAAAACTGTTTGCATAAATCATGTTATGCTGGTTGCTTTCCCACAATATAACAGCCATGGTCTGTCCTTGTGAAAGGCACATGATGTCTCTGGGGGCAGAGCAGTCATGTGTCATTAACACTGTCGACATAGTCTTTGTATTATGATAATATTTCACTCATAAATTTCCCAATGTGGAAGGTTTCAAGTAATCACTCTCTGTACTCGGGCTGAGAGTACTGTGAATTCTACTTGCAAGTAAACACACTTTAATGCAACTTAAGTGGTTTCTGTCCATTCTTAATAATAAAGTTATTCCAACAAGCACACAGCCCAGTTATCCATGCACTGCCTTTGTTTCGGCTCTATACACTCCATTGTACATTTGAGTCAATGAATAAATCTTGTTTTGTTTTTTTTTGCATGTCTAAGTTCCTGTGAAAAGCTCTTTTGCCCTAGTGGGTAATGAGTTTGTTTAATACCAGGAAAGGTCTCTACACCAAAAACAATCTTAAAGGGAATTTCTGTCTCGATATAATAATGTGTCATATTAACTTTTAATAGAAAAACAAATAGATTATAGACCTAAAGACCAAAGGTTAAACTCAGAGGTTGTGGGCGAGATGTTATTGCTGTGAAGTTTGTTTGTATGCGTTTCCCACTCGAAAAAAAGGAAGACTACTACCTCGACTTCGCTGTCATTTCCGATCATGTGAAATTCGTGGGAGTATTTGATCCTCTGCTATAAAAGGTGCTGTGAAACCCTAAGTTCCTTGTAATGTTTGCCACTGAAGGCCATTTACGGTTCTAGTTGGATAAAATAGACATGCATGCTGTCATAATAACAATAAAAAATATTTATTGGCACCCATTGATAAAGAGTTACAAAGCAAAGCAAAAGTAGGAAAACCGAAAGACAATAAAACAACAGAGAGGAAGTGATTCAAACAAAGACACAGATTCTGCAAGACTTCTCTCCTCAGTCACCTTTAAGGCTGTTTCTCATGAACCATTCGTACGTATAGCTACGAAAAGTAATGTGCATTAATTTGTATGTATTCCACATATTTATTACTGTATGCAACACAATGACTGCTGCTGTATAGGAACGCGAACATCCTCGTAGGGAGGCGGTCGGGGTGGATGGGTGGGTTATTAAAGGGGAAAACACACTAGGCTCATTCGAGATGAACTGCGTCTCGCCTGTAAAGTGGACGAGAGCAGGCGGCAGCAACCGGGGGGGGGGGACAAAAAGCCGCGGACAGATTCCAGCCGCCTTCAGGCTGGACAGGAAGTCACAAAAACACTGTGGTGCGATTCCCATTTAATAAACTGTTATCAGACCCCCATATCTGCTTGACCCCCATATCGTTGCCTACGTATGCATGACGTCAGAGCGAGTCGGGATCAAGTCGGACACAAATCTACCCAGCATGCAACGGGCGGTGATCGGCGGTGATCGATTCTGTGCAGACCTGGCTCATCTCCAACGAGCCTACTGCTACACCCACGAAATGGGTGTTTGCGTCCAGGGAGAACTACTTAAGGGGACTCGCTTCTGACCGGTGTTCATTAACTGTCAGAGTCAGGGGGAATCATCCTGATACATTTCACTTTCCTAACCTCAATTGTTGTTTTATTTGTCTTGACTGGTCATTTTGGTGTCATTACGTACCTGTCGTCGCCACAGGACGACACCTTTTGTTGGCTAAACTTAACCCTTGTGTTGTCCTCGGGTCAAATTTGACCCATTTTGGAGAAGAAAAAAAATCTATATCAAAAAGCGTCTTTCAACCAATATTTCAGAAAAATAACACGGATTGTTCCACATAATGATCAGCCCAATGCTTTCTTTAAATGTGGATGTTTTGTTCAATTTTATAGCATTCATTCAATTTTTTAATGGAAGACCATTTAAAAAAGTGACTAAAACGTTCAAAAAAGCTTCCAATAACGTCAAAGGCTCAGAAAAGAATTGACAAACACATCAGGGGGAAAATCAACAAAGTTTTTGAAAAAGACAATCAAAAGGTTTCAATTTTGACCCAGAAAATCAAAAAGTTGCACGGCTGACGGGAAGACAACCCGAGGGTTAACTGCAACGGCCACTGAAACGATCGTCCCCTCACGGTGCTCTGGAACCGACTTACAGTTACCTTTTTTCGGCTAAACGTAACTGTAAAGACCACTAAACTTAACCGTCATGTCAAAGGTCGCCATAATGTCATGGGATATCGTACGAGTTCAACACAGAAACACTTACAGAAGGAAAATGTGGAGATAATAACAAAATGACGGAGCGTTTGAGATAAGAGCGGGCGAGTTCAAATCTAAGCTCAAAACGTGCTTTTATCGCACTGCCTTCCCTGACTTCACCTGATTCTGCCCTTTAATTTGTTCAATGGGTTTTACTATTTGTATGTTGCTCTTTTAGTACTTTTACGTTGTCATTGCTGGGCTTTTTATTCTGCTTGTGAAGCTCTCTTCTCACCAATGACAAACAACAACCCAAAAAAATGTGAAGGAAGAACTCAGACGTGACCAACTCCCCAGATGGGAAAGTTCATCAGGAAGTAGCTGGTGATTTTCTCTGTGAACACAACAGCTTCCTTTTTGTACAAGGAAATCTGATTATTTGAGGGGAATCCACCAGCCAACAATGTAACGGGCATCATAGTTCATGTGCATCAGCAGATCACAACACTGGCCAACTGCTCATAAACCTTTCTATTTCTTCATGCCTTTGATAATAACATTGCTTCTGAATTGTAAAGCTGTCAATCTAAATGAAGCAGGAAAAGGATGCTGGTTGGTTTCACAGTGACGAAGCAGCTGGGGAGTTACACGTCTCTCTCATCAAGACTCAAGGCCGACAATAAAGAGGAACGGGAGCAGGAATGGGTCTAATGGTCCCACTCCACCGGCCTTTTACTGGCTTAAAAAAAGTAGTCTTGCATTGCCAGACCTGTTTCCACAGTGCTGTGGAGTAAGGTCTGGCTATGTAACAGATATACTCTGGCATAGGAGTGGTTTGCATTACCGTAAACCAATCACTGTTGCTAAGCTAGCAACGGTGGCTCTGCAAACATATTGGCACGCTGGCAAAAGAAAACACCACATGCAATGTTAAGTGAAGTTAACTGTTCAGGCAATACAGGAGCGTGGGCTTAAATGAGCTGGATGCATTGTTAAACATCATTTGCTCTTACCAGTGGATTGCGTTGTGTACCTCGTCCACAGCAATGCCACCAATCTAATCTAACTAGAGAGGAGATGCCGTAAACGTATTCTTTATAGATCTTTACAATCATTCTCCAAAAGAAGCAATCCTGCCTTGTTGCACTATTTAAATTTTCTTCATAACCTGTCATTTTCAGCGTGTAACTGTTTCCGATGTTCCGTCGATTGTCCACTAAATGAATTGTCATCGATCCAGACTAGAAGAAAAGGTCTGTAAGCCTTGAAGTGACAAATGAACGCAAGAATGTAAATGCACAGTTGTTAAAAGAACACTATATTGTGGGTCAAGCCATTCAGGACATGAGCTGTCAACATACATGTAGATTCCAACAGTTCCTCAATTTCAAGGCACAAAGCGTGTCAAAATGTCCATAAAAACTACAATTCCTGCAACACAAATACTATTCCACTGTCTCATCCTGGTTCCAAACCTCAGAATCGTTGTACACAATCTGTGAAATGATTAAAAAATAACATGTTAATATGATCTAGCTGGAGAGAAACTAACTATAATGTTTCATTCCCAAAATATACTGGACTAAATTCTTAACGCAACACTTTTTTTTAGCCCCCATTTTTCATGAGTTGAACTCAAAGATCTAAGACTTTTTCTATGTACATAAAGGCTTATTTCTCTCAAATGTTGTTCACAAATCTGTCTAAATCTGTGTTAGTGAGCACTTCTCCTTTGCCGAGATAATCCATCCACCTCGCACAGGTGTGCCATAGGCTGGCCGCAACAATGTATTGTGCATGTATTGCCCCCCCCCCAATACATGCACATTTTAGAGTGGCCTTTTATTGAAGGGGGGGGGGGGGCAGGGGGGGCCAAAAATCAATCAGTATCTGGTGTTATGGTTAGGGTAAGGGTTCATCCGTGAAGAGAACACCAGTCCAATGTGGCAGACGCCAGTGAACGTGAGCATTTGCCCACTCAGGTCAACAACAAACTGCAGTCAGAGAGAGAGAGAGAGAGAGAGAGAGAGAGAGAGAGAGAGAGAGAGAGAGAGAGAGAGAGATGAATCCTAACACCAGATGCTGACTGGTTGTAATTGCAGTTTTTTGGGGTGTTTACAGCTCCTGCCATAGTGTGGCTGTTTAAAGTTTTCCAACATGATTACTTATTTTTGGCCTTGTCATGTGAGACTGTCATGAGACCACAGACGGCGAAACACACTCCTGAAAACCTGATGTCACAAATCCCCCTCATTCAGCTATTTCTAAAGTCCTGCATTGCAACACTTTTAAACCATGTCCTCATATATATATATATATATATATATATATATATATATATATATATATATATATATATACATAGACTGGTTTAAAATAAGCCGGGGCCAAAATACTTAAAGAAGAAGTTCGTACAGTGGGGTTTGAAAGTTTGGGAACCCCAGGAAAGAATTAGTATTAATGTGCATAAAGAAGCCAAGAAAAGATGGAAACATTTCCAAAAGGCATCAAATGACAGATTAAACATGTCCCATGTTTTCAACACTACGTAACACTAACTTATTCATTTTAGTTTCACAGCTATTTGGGGAATTTATGGTCAATAAACCTCATTTATAGGAAATTATACCTAATGTTTGAGTTAGAAAAGCAGAAATTAGGAATTATTGAGACTAAAATTAAAGGAATGGATGTTGATGATAATCACAGACTGGAATATGTCAACTTTTACTCTCAATACTATTTCAAAAACACTTCAATTTGTTTTTAAAATGCTATAAAATTGAATAAGACGCCCCAAAATTAATGAAAGTAGAGATTTGTACTTGGCAAAGAGCGTTGTGTGGAATCAATCATGTTATTTTGGGTAATTAAAAAGAACATTGATGTAGGAAAACAGGTCAATTTGACAACAAGGAGGCCGAGGACAACAGGTTAAGATTACCAAAATGCTTTCCAATAGTCAATGACTTATGATTGTATTACCAAAGTCATTAGGCTAAGATTGTTTTCATAATCCACCCTCCCTAGTAGGACTTGACGTAACTTTCCACAAAGTGGGAAGTTACGTCAAGCAAACGAAAGGATTTTCAGTAACACCCTGTTCTAATTGACTAACAGATCCACCCAGTAACGCTGCAGATTACCAACACTAGCAACATGGAAAATAACTTGCTTTCTCAAGTTGACATCATTATCCCTGCCCGAATTCTTCCAAACCAGAAGTAGCTGTTAGGAGTTGTAAAATTGCTCAACCCTTAAACACCATGAGGTGAGTTACTGACAGTAACCTTGAATCACTTGAGTTTTAGGAATGAGCGAGCAGCTGAGCTTGCTGTACCTCCATACACCCATTACCACACACACAGTCATGTGCTCACATCATTCTCCACAAAATCAGCCTTAGTATCAGATGATAGTGGCTTCTGCCCTAGTCTATGTCCTTGACTTCTGGGATTGGTCTATTGCTGCCGGAAAATCTGCTAGATTTCACTGTTTTAGGCCAGATACATTGCCTTGGGCTTCATTTGTGTTGGTATTTTAAACTCTGGTGGATTTCTGAAGCCTCTGGTTACCTGGTCCTCAGGTCTCTGCAGGGTAAATCCAGACAGCTAGCTAGACTATCTGTCCAATCTGAGGACTCTGGTTACCTGGTCCTCAGATCTCTGCAGGGTAAATCCAGACAGCTAGCTAGACTATCTGTCCAATCTGAGGACTCTGGTTACCTGGTCCTCAGATCTCTGCAGGGTAAATCCAGACAGCTAGCTAGACTATCTGTCCAATCTGAGGACTCTGGTTACCTGGTCCTCAGATCTCTGCAGGGTAAATCCAGACAGCTAGCTAGACTATCTGTCCAATCTGAGGACTATGGTTACCTGGTCCTCAGATCTCTGCAGGGTAAATCCAGACAGCTAGCTAGACTATCTGTCCAATCTGAGGACTATGGTTACCTGGTCCTCAGGTCTCTGCAGGGTAAATCCAGACAGCTAGCTAGACTATCTGTCCAATCTGAGGACTACGGTTACCCGGTCCTCAGATCTCTGCAGGGTAAATCCAGACAGCTAGCTAGACTATCTGTCCAATCTGAGGACTATGGTTACCTGGTCCTCAGGTCTCATCCAGACAGCTAGCTAGACTATCTGTCCAATCAGAGTTTTCTGTTGCACGACTAAAACAACTTTTACACGTTCCACCAAAACTTGGGCACTTGGCGCAGCATTGCTGGCTCTTTGAGGTCCTGTAGCACAAGGCTGCAGCCCGGACCTCAACCTGCATGCGTGATTGGTCCCTTGTCTTGTGTTGTCTGTGTGTGTTTGTGTGTGTCTATGTCTGCGTGTGTTGTTTTGTCTCCAAGTCTCAGTGTATTGTTCATAATTGTTTGTATCTGTTAAGTTTTGATTATAAAAATAAAAATTAATTTGAAAGAATATCCAATGAAGCACGTTTTCCTCCCGTCGCCAAATGCTTGCAAAGCGTGTTGCAAAGCGAAGACTAATTCTGCCCAGACCTGCCGCTGCAATGATTTGCATGAAAGAAAAAATACAGTAAAAGACCTGCTTAGAAGAAATGAAAGGTTTACAGCTTTTGCCTCTCAGGGGGATAAACATGAAATTTCTTAAGAGCAATTGTTGCAAAGGACACAAATAATATCGCCAAAATTATACAATTGTAAAGGGTATTTGTAGTTGTGGAACTCCAGTAAGTCGGCTGCAAAAAAGAAAAGAAATGTACAGATGGGTTGAGAGTTCTGTAAATGATTTCCTGCACTGTGTGCCAATGCTAAAGTTTTCACACACACACACACACACACACACACACACACACACACACACACACACACACACACACACACACACACACACACACACACACACAATTCTGTGAAGTGTTTGGCTAGAAAAAAAAAAGAGGAAGAATTGCGTAAAAGCTTTCTTGTTAGGAAATGTTGTGATCTAATGGTTGTAATTTAAACAGGTAGCTAAAAGTAATGACTTCACTGCGGAAATAGTTAGCTTGAAGGTATGATTAAACGGGAGAAATAGTTCAGCTAAAAGTATTGCTTATGCGGCTTAATGGTTAGCTAAAAGGTCTGACTAAAACAGTTGAAATAAAGAGCTAAAAGTAATTATAAATGGCTAAAAATGTATTGCATGAGGAAGTGAAATGCTTAGCTACAGGCACTGGCTCAGTGGTAAAAATAGTTAGCTAAAAGTGATGAATAAACTGTAGAAACATTCAGCTTCACTCCAAGTAGTAGTAGTACTAGTATATATAGTATAGTACTGACCAAACTAACCTAAAACTAACCTAAAAATTGTTAACATTGGGGCTTTGGGGGTACCTCAGACCAAAAAGGCTGGGAGCCCCTGGATTAAAGGTTAATAATGATTATATTTACAGTATATATATTTATATATAACCCTAACCCTCATAAGGCAAACAAATGACCAGCTGTTGTTGACATGATGATTTGGTTGATTCATTAATCATGTGTCCAGTGTGTGTAATAGAGAGTCTTATGTGTGTCTAAGGACCATTATCAATAAAGACAATATGGCAGGCACTTAAAAATGTAGGCAAATAAAGCTAAACATAGATATATAATATTTGATTTGTAAATACAGTAGCTGTTTGGCTCAAACAGTACAGACAGCAGCCAAGGAGGCTAAATGGAGCCCAGTGTCTAACGTCAAAGCATGCAAATGAAGTTCCTAAAACAGGATACATGATTTTAATATCAGCTTGTAGTCACAAGCTGATATTAAAATTCAAAACTTTTCCTTTCCTTGTTTCTCACTTTGAATTATGATTAGATGTAGAGCGTGTGCCCATACACATACAGAGGCTCAGTCCTCCACGCAGCGGCCCCAGGTTCAGGTCCAACCCGCTGCCCTTTGCTGACTGGTTCCCCCCCCGTCGCTCTCCCCTTTCAGGCCTAAAGCTGTCATGTCAATAATAAAGGTTTTATTTATTTGCCCCAACAAACCAAACTCAAACGAGAATATCTATTATTGTGCGATAGAGGAAAAATGCTCTGGCTTGTTTCTATAGACCAGCGGTTCCCAATCTTGTTCAGCTCAAGACCCAAAAGAGAAACTTGGTGTCTCCCCGGGACCCAAATTTACAAAAAATACACCATGAATCATTGTAACATCTACATTTTTAAACTGTGGACAAAAGACGGAACAAACCATGAATTTAAATGTATATGAAGTGTATTTATTCCATTATAAAAGTAATCAAAAACAGAAAAGGTCTCTATTGTCCTTTCTGTGTCTCCGTCCCCTCCCATCGTCCCTCAGGACCAACACCAACATGGTTTTAATAATGCTGACTTGAATTTAATGAGATGTATGTGTCTGGTTGAAGATCTCAACCAGCTGATCTACTCTAGGTTCGGTTTTTGAAAGTGCCATTCTGAGGTCATTCTGAGGTCATTCTGAGGTCATTCTGAGGTCATGTTGAGGTCATTCTGAGCATTTAGTCTGTTTCTGTATTAGTTTTTCATGTACGCTAAAGTCGAAAAGCCAGATTCTCATTTTACTCTGCCAACTGGCGACCCAATAAAACGGGTCTGCGACCCATTTTGGGTCCCAACCCTAAGTTTGGGAAACATTGCTATAGACCAATCACAATTGCCTGGGTGGCGCTAACCCCCCAACAACTGAGAAAGGGAGAGGGGCGAGCCAATCTGCAAAATGTCCCTAAAAGATGTACAAAACAACATAAAAAACACAAGACAACGATAGAGACATGCTAAACGACCACGAAGACAATCAGAACAGGATCACTATAAATAGACACACAGTAACTACAGTGTGGGTGGCTTGTTCCCACATCGCTCAAGTTCAAAGATACTATTGTAATGGGAATACATTACATTTAAGCATGATTTCATATATTCTTCTATAATATTCATGTATTCTTATCATATTATGTATAACTATGCTTTTATGTTATATGACTTCATTCAGTTCATTTCAGAATCAGCTTTATTGACCAAGTATGAAGACACATACGAGGAATCTTCCTTTGGAGCATAGTTGCTCACAATGTGCTTACACATTCAAAACAAACAAACAATATATACACACTAATATAGACACACTAATATAGACACACTAATATATACATACTCTAAACAGAAACAGAACAATATAGAGGCATGAGTGCAATGAAGAGTCCAATAAAAATAATTTAAATGTGGAACATAGTGCAAAGGGTACTGGGATAAATAGTATCAAGTTATTATATTACAATATGAACAGCATGAACATTATGAAACAGTTCTGTATGTGTCCTCCCTGAAGCTGACTCAACAGCTCTCTGGTCCTAAATTATCAACTGAAAGCTGGTGGCCTGTAGTCTGAAAAACCAAGATGTCCAGAGATGTGTAAATGGACTGTATCTATTTGGCTTAACTAACAATATAGTACAGGAACCATTCACACACTGCGCTGCCACGTGCTCATCATATAAACACTCACACACATTGCGCGACAAGGCGCGATTGGAGGTAACTCAGGGTTCAGTGTCTTGCCCCAGGACACTTAGACATGGTACTGGAGGGCCAGGGATTGAACCCCCAACCCTCCAATGGGCAGGCAGCTGCTCTAACACTGAGCCACAGCCGCCTCTATGTTATGTTCATCAATCAGAGAGCAGAGACAGGTTGTTTTGTATTTGTACGTGACCAAGGCACAGGTCGTCTATAGCAGCTAAAGATAAATGACTTTAACTTAATAAACTTTGAGGCATGAGGGACAGACGTAGAAAGACGTCAAAAGGCTCCCACGTGTCTGTAATGTAAGATTGTTTTGCTAAGATTAGACACGAGTCCCAAACAGGGTCGCCTTCGCTCTAGGGAAAACAGGATATGAGACGAAGTTTCTGTTTTACTGCGCTCCGACTTTGTCCCTTTGTCTAGGAAACTCTGTTTTCGCCATTTTGTTATGCTCTGCAGAGGATAATAATAACAAAAGATCCACCGAAGACCAACCTTAACTCAGTTGCACAGCTGTCTTTATTTTTGTTTCAACAAAAGTCTCACTCCAAAATCGCTGCAGAACAGAAACTTCCACAACGCTATCTTGGAGGATTCTAAGTAGACCGGACTGATGACATTCCCACTTCAGGAATGTCGTTGGTGGTTGGTATTTTATCTTTTGATCATAGCTTCTCCTTGTATGGAAGGCAGCGGTAAACAAAAAGCTGTCAAGTGGTTTCATTTTGAATCTCCATCCCTGGTTTCAAATAAATGCGCAGCTATATAGGAAATGCATGAGGCTAACAGTGAGTCAGAAGTGAAACAGCAGTAACAATGAAGCCCTTTGGACGGGTTTTACAACATTTATAAAAACCGGCCCGTTGGGTTCACTCAAGTTCACGTTCTTATTGCTTTGTGCGAACCTGGGGCGTCCAGCTCGACTCGCCGCCTCTCGAAAAACTCACAAAAGTCTTTTAAAACCGGCCGCTGTCAATCTAAAGACCGATTCGGCAACTGCATAGCTTATCGCTCGCAGCAACACATTACGGTGAACTATTTTCAGAAAATACGAGGAAGTTTCCAAACGAGACGCCACGTTGGTGTGCTTTGAAATCCGGGAGCAGGCAGCTCCACGTGAAGCGTTCGTCCAATCAGGTCCAGCCATCCAGACGTAAGACGTATTTTGCTTGTCAGTGGTCAGTGAAGATAATTTGATAACTTCTAGTGGCGAGCTACGGTGGGCACGGACCTTGAGACTATTATCTTCTCGTGAGGCCTGTGTTTACTGTACGTCCCCTAACAGCTGAATGACGAACATGCATGAAAGTAACAAAGAAAGGAAATGCATTTTTAATTTTAATTTGTTCTGTGGAAGAGCCTGTGTGTGTGTGTGTGTGTGTGTGTGTGTGTGTGTGTGTGTGTGTGTGTGTGTGTGTGTGTGTGTGCCCACTGCATCCTGTCTCCATCAGCTAGGAGGGCCTTATCTCTATGATAAGCAACCCAAATATATTTCTAGTATACAGTCAAATGGAAATTATTTGTTTGTACAGCTATTTCTAGCTAGTTTCACTATCCATTTTGTAATAAAAGCGATATCAATGTGTTGATTTATAGTAGGATGTGTATCGTAAAATTCTATTCATATATTGGAATTTATAGCCTGAGCTAATGTGCGTGTCTCTGGCTTGTTAGACAGTTGAAGGCTATATTTTTACAGCCAGTAAAGCAAGTAACATGCTAAATATGGATACATGTGCCAATGTTGCTTTAAAGGCTAGAAGTGATTGTGAAATACACGCTGCTGTAAAAACATTGTCTACATCGCTAGCGTCATGGAGTCACAGTGTTGTGTTCCTCCTCTTTTGATAGATGAAGGTCTACGTGCAGGTTTTTTGTCACGAGTCCAGCCAAACAGTCAGCTTGTTTTCAACCTCTACTTCTAAATGATTGACTTTATACATTCGGAAATTTGGCCGTAATCCAACGTTACTAAACAGGGGAGAAATAATGTATTTCTGCAGAGAGAGAGAAAGGTAGCGTGAGATCCTTTCAGGTTATTTGGCACCATAATTGCATAATGCCATCCATTTACCTCAGAACTCGGATTTGGGAATGACACACCACAGTTTCGGCCCCCTTCCAAATTAACATTTTTCATTTTTGGGGTTAGCTCTTGCTAGGTTAGCCATTGTTAGCAATACCAGTTGATAAGAACGCAGCGTAGCAAAAAGTCCACAGAGTACAAGTTGGACAGTACTGTGTGTACGACTGATTGACTGATTTAGTGAGACACGAATAAGACAGAAGTGCTAATAGCTGTATGTTGCTACAGCTTTCACAATTGATGCACGGAGCAGCCATGCTGGATTTTGAGCTCATGGTAATCTGAGGTTATCCGAGTTCGGAGGTAGGAAATCTGAAATCGGGGGCGGTTTCCAACTTTGACCTCAGAAAGTCCGACTTCCGAGTACAAATGGAATGAATGGATTCCCGGTAGCAGGGTCTGCACATTTTCCCACCATCTGTCTGCAGCTCTGCAGCACCTAATGCACATCTGTGCTTTTCCCACAGGTTACATTGGCCTTTCTTCTTGACCATGTTTGTTATGTCTCATGAAAGCCACAGTTGGTTTAATGACTCTGTGGTCACAGAAATGACGCTTTTGCTGCAACTGTCTCACGTTAAATGGCTCACCGTGAGAGACAAAGCTTGACTTTAATCAGATCCTGTTATGAAAGGGTGACACGCTGTGTGATCAGCAGCATCTGTCCGGCTTCCTTCTCACTGGCTTTGGTATCACAGCAGCAATGACGTATGTTGTATGAAATGGATGTCTGCCGGAGCCTCACTGCTGCGCTGGGCCCCTGGGGGCCTCAAAGAGTCAGGGATGAAAAAAATGTGTTCAATCAAATATTCAAAGTACCATCTCAAACACGGAGGTACCACATGAAACCACCTTGAAATGAAAAAACATCCCATCCAACCCAAAAATCCCCATGCCAGACAAATTTCTTGTTGCAAAGGGTCTGCCAGACACCCCAAATATAAAGTACAATATCACACAATTGACCTAGATTAAATGTTGAGAGTACCACAGTTTCTGAACCAATTGTGCACATCCACAAAGTACAACCATCAGCATGCCAGACACATTTTCTGTTGATTAAGGTCCACCAAGTTCAGTTTCAAAGCCTCTTTTGGAGAATATTCTACACAGTATTTGTGATTGTGTTGGTTTGTGGCAGTCCTAATAAAAAAAATTGCATAAAGCTCCCATGTAGATTTTAGAGTATACGTTCATCCATCCATCCATCTTCATCCGCTTATCTGGTATCAGGTCGCGGGGGCAGCAGCTCCACCAGGGGACCCCAAACTTCCCTTTCCCGAGCCACATCAACCAGCTCCGACTGGGGGATCCCGAGGCGTTCCCAGGCCAGGTTGGAGACACAATCTCTCCACCTAGTCCTGGGTCTTCCCTGAGGCCTCCTCCCAATGTTTCTTTTAGAGTACATTCATCCATCCATCCATCGTCGTCTGCATATCCGGTATCAGGTCGCGGGGGCAGCAGCTCCACCAGGGGACCCCAAACTTCCCTTCCCCGAGCCACATCAACCAGCTCCGACTGGGGGGATCCCGAGGCGTTCCCAGGCCAGGTTGGAGACACAATCTCTCCACCAAGTCCTGGGTCTTCCCTGAGGCCTCCTCCCAATGTTTCTTTTAGAGTACATTCATCCATCCATCCATCGTCGTCTGCATATCCGGTATCAGGTCTCGTGGGCAGCAGCTCCAGTAGGGGACCCCAAACTTCCCTTCCCCGAGCCACATCAACCAGCTCCGACTGGGGGGATCCCGAGGCGTTCCCAGGCCAGGTTGGAGATATAATCCCTCCACCTAGTCCTGGGTCATGCCTGGAACACCTCCCCAGGGAGGCGCCCAGGAGGCATCCTCACCAGATGCCTGAGTACATTCAGAACAGATTAAAAAAAAAGTGTGATTAATGGACAATCTTGCGATTAATGGCGATTGAATATTTCAATTGATTGACAACCCTAATTTATACTTTCAGCCTCTTTTAACATGACATCAGCAGTAAAATCTCGCTTTGTCATTCTAGGAAGAGACTAGTTGACCACGGGGTTGTTGTCACGTCCCTCAGTACCGGCAGCTTCTCTCATTCACTTTCTGGGGAAAGTGAAATTCATCTGGAATGACCTCACAGGAAGTTGGGCTGGCCATAATGATGATGACAGGAACCACATTTTCAATTAGAGACTGAGCTGGAATGTGTATCTCTGGTCTGGGAAAAGTATCAACACATTCTCACTTTGTTGTTGTTGTTATCGATGCTAAAAGTCTCCTTTAGCGTCATGTAACACGCTTTACCGAACCTCGCTTGGTCGGGCCCATTGGCGTCCCTTTTGACGAGGACTCGCGGCAATAACGGGACACAAACCCCGCTTTCCTGGGTGAAAGTCCTGTCTTTGACCCATCCACCACCCCTACTAACCACCAATTTATTAGTTAAAAATGTTTTTTGAAAGTTTCTTATTTCAAAAATTTAAATATGTGAAAATATACAATACAAATCCAGCATATAATTGGAAAGATACATTGGCATGTTTGTGGGAAAAACAACAAAAACGTGTGTTGGTTGTGGTTTTTCCTGTTTTATTGTGTATATTTATTCTCTGTTTCCTTGTTGTTTTTTGGTCTCACGTCTGTCCTGTTCATTTGTGTTGTCTCTCTGTTCTCCCATGTCATGTCTGGTTTACTTCCTGCCTTGTGTTTTCTCGCCTTTTGTGAGATACTGCCATGCCCTGATTTGTTCCACCTGTTCTTCAGGCCTCATGTCACCTGTCCCCCGTTGTCCCGCGTTACCTTGTGTATTTAGTATTTGTGCTTGGTGCCGCAACCTGTGCCTCTTCTTCCTGGTAGTTATTTTCTATTTTGTATCTGGATTTTGGGTTTTTCTTTGTTTGTGCTTGACAACATTGAAGATAAGCCTACTATAGGAAAATAACTATATGGTAGCCATACAGTTAAGCTTAAGGATTCACTGTGCCTTCCACATGTATGTTTAACATTAACCCTCCTGTTGTCCTCGGGTCAAATGTGACCCTTTTGAAAAATGTCTATATCTGAAATATGGGTTTCTTTTTAACCAAATTACCACAAAAAATGAATTGCATTCCTTCCAACGCTCTTTGCAAATGCAATAGATCACTTTCATTCCACTGATCTTATCTATTAATCAAAATAATTCATAATTTCTTTCATAGACATGTCTATGCTTCATTTTCCCCTAATGTCACACCAGAAGCACATAAGCAGACACAGTTGCTCAAGTCCGTCTCTGGTTTTAACCAAAAATTAAACCCCTTGAACTGGATTTCTAGTTTTGTGGGGAGGGATTTTACATTGTACTGTAGTAACCTTTCCACAGAGTTGGCTTGGCATGTACATCCTCAAAGCTGTAAACACACGTCATGGCTGACTGGGATTGGTCATCTTTGGCTGCATGGGTTTTCTTTTAGTCGAGTAATGTGCGGCTTTCCAGTGACCCACATTTCCGTTGTAAACCTTTGCCTGTGCCCAAACACTGTTAAAAACACACAAAAAACCACTGGTACAATACTTGGGTAATTCTTTTTCTTCACCTCCTGATGGTCATGCTGGAGGATGACATTAATCACCATGGTAACTTCCCAGAGTTGTACAATCCTGCTTCATGGTATCACTGTGTAAACCCATGATGTGCCTTTTTAGTGCAGTGCAGTTTTGTTCTGACGTGTCTCTAATTAACCTCAATTCTGTACGTACATACATACATACATACATACATACATACATACATACATACATACATACATACATACATACATACTGTACATACACATACATACATACTCATACATACATACAGACATACATACATACATACATACATACATACATACATACATACATACATACATAAATACATACATACTGTACATACACATACATCCATCCATACATACATACATACATACATACATACATACATACATACATACATACTGTACATACATACATACATACATACATACATACTGTACATACATACATACATACATACATACATACATACTGTACATATGTACATACATACTGTACGTACATACATACATACTGTACATACTGTACATACGTACATACATACATACTGTACATACATACATACATACATACATACATACTGTACATACGTACATACATACTGTACGTACATACATACTGTACATACATGCATACAGTACATACATACATACATACATACTGTACATACATACATACATACATACATACATACATACATACTGTACATACATACATACATACATACATACATACTGTACATACACATACATACATACACATACATACATACAGACATACATACATACATACATACATACATACATACATACATAAATACATACATACTGTACATACACATACATCCATCCATACATACATACATACATACATACATACATACATACATACTGTACATACATACATACATACATACATACATACATACTGTACATACATACATACATACATACATACATACATACATACTGTACATATGTACATACATACTGTACGTACATACATACATACTGTACATACTGTACATACGTACATACATACATACTGTACATACATACATACATACATACATACATACTGTACATACGTACATACATACTGTACGTACATACATACTGTACATACATGCATACAGTACATACATACATACATACATACTGTACATACATACATACATACATACATACATACATACTGTACATACATACATACATACATACATACATACTGTACATACGTACATACATACTGTACGTACATACATACATACATACATACATACATACATACATACATACATACATACGTACATACATACTGTACGTACATACATACTGTACATACATGCATACAGTACATACATACATACATACACACATATTGAAAAAACAGATAAAATACAACATAATAAATGAAAAATAGAATCCCGCTTCCCCCATCTGCGATTACGGGTGTAACTCTTTTAGTTTAAACTGTCAGATTTAACAACAGTCTCTTTCAGCCAACCACATTTTTTTCTGCAACTGTTTCTCCCCCTTTAAATATGACATCGCAATGGGAATTTAATTACGTCACAATGGGGTGTAATTGCCAAATACTTGTCTCATTTATCATTTTTCTTGCACAAATCAATAATTGCTCACTAAAAAAACTTTCTACATAGTGTCAGAGGACAGGCAGAGTGTGCTTGCTTGCCCTTGTTTCATGGAATATGTTACTCATATTATCTCAGGAGATTATGTCACAGACAGTTTGTGCGTTCCAACCTTCAGCCCAACTCCTGCACAGCACTCAGTAGACTGCAGAGAAACCCAAAGGACTGTAGGGAGAAATATCCATTGAGTGATGTCATTAAAGAGAGGGGGAGACATTACCGCATGTAAAAGAAGAAACAGCTGCAGATGTTTCAGCACCTTGGACAGATCATCTCCCTAAAACTGAATTTGAACAGTTCTGACACACAATTTTCCTAAATTTTGTAATCCAGTATCTTCTTAATGAAGCGTTGAAACTGTCCAGATTTCTGCAAACTGGGATAAGATGAAAGTTTAAGGTCACATACATTAAATACATTTTAAAATGTGCCATAAAGGAGGATTGCCACCCCCAGGTCTTAGTATTAATGAACCCACATTTGTGCAGTTTCTCCAAGGCAATATATATTGCCATCTATTGGCTGAAGTTAAGCATTTCAACATTTTAAGATTTATGAGTGTAGAAGTCATCATACAGACAGTCACAATAAAAACAGTCACAAATATTTCATTTATTTTATTTTTAATACATATTTATCATTTTGAAAAAAATCTGTACAGTGTATAAACATTAAAAGTCCTTTACAAGAATCAATTTCAACCTTTAAAACCTTTTTTTTTTACAGTTCATTCCAATAGTAAGCAACTTTTTAATCTCATAGCATTATGTAGACAATGTAGAGAGTAGTAAAAAAATATTGTGGGGGGTTCTGTTGAAGGTTAAACATTCGGTTGTTAAGGTACAATGATCTAATTTAACTTTTAGCTTTTTGTATCACTTGAGTTTTGTAGGATAGACTGCTATCTTTATCTACCCAAAATCAGAAGTATTAATTAATTAATAATTAATTCTGTACAGCATCTATAAGATGTCATTTATACAAACATACCAGAGTAGGAACATCACATATCTGTGCTCTTGTAAAATGCATATATTTTGTCATATTGGAGTTTGGTACAATGTTTAAATGAATAAGAGAGGGCTCATCAAAAGCAGTAAACAGGGGCTCTAATGTTGATCCCTGTGGGACACCTTTATCTTCAACCATTTAGATTACTTAGGTTATTTAGGTGAACTACCAAAAGATCTGATTTGAACCAGATTGAGGTTTTGAAAAATGATATTATTATATATATTATATTATTGTCCTCCAAAAAGGTATGTGCAGTAGCTGTGTGAGTTGACCAGATAATCATACCCCAATGTGCATGTAATACAGAGTGTGTTAATGAGTCCAGTAAGAAAATATGTTTGGTTCAGGACTAAATCCAGGTCCATTAAACCAGCAGCTGGTCTACTTTACTGGTTAACGTTCACAGTGACACTGATGGCTAAATGGCTCCATCTAGTGATTCAACTAGATCAGTGACCACCTCTCCTCACATGGACAACAGCACAACGCTGAAGCTGATACATGGAACACAAACCGTCACCACATTAAAGCCCTTATTTGTAGGATTTTAACTAAACTTATCTTTGGTGTAAACAGCAATCCACATCTATACAACCCGAGATCAACACTGTCTCTTAGAAATTAGTAGAGCATGACTGTTGTGCTTCATTCAATTGAAAAAAAACTAAAAAACTAAAAACAATGTAAAAATGATTAAATCTTTATTTTTAAATTATCAGTTGTAATATACTGCGTCACCAAAAGCTACCAAGGTCATTCCCATATATCCTGCGTTAACTCCATGTATTGACTACCACAACAGGCCTATTAGTGAGAGCAATATCTGGCTTTTAAAGATCCAGTAGGTCTTTATAAAATTAACTTTGTGTCATATTGGATGTTCGCAATGCAAAGAGGACCCAGTAAGGTCGTAACGTTGTCTTTTGTATTAAATTATGGGAGCATAAAGCAGTGTTGCATTTTTTCACTTTAGTACTTTTCATCTGTCCTGCACCTGCCAGAAGGTGGGACGTGCACACCATTTCCTTTATAATTATTTTGGTAAATGCACATCTTAAATAATAGGTAGTTGCTGAGCGCACATGGTTATTGGCGTAAGAAATGGCGTCCCAACTGGAGCATACTTGTGTCTACTGCTCTTGTGCAAAGACATCCATCTTTTCCCTTCCATATTTTGTAAAGTGTTCTTTCTTTGCCATATTTTAGGAATCATCAGAAGTTATTACATTCATACTGTATATTCAAACATAAACAAACTGGTGTCCCATAGCAACAATAGAAACACAGCTAGAATGGAATAGAATCAACAACCATTTGGATTGAAAACATAAGAATCCATGTTGTTGTTGTTGTTGTTGTCATAACGACACTTATAACGAATACTGGGACCCAGCTTTAGTTCTGATGCACATTCACTCAGACAGCAGTTTGTATCAGAGAGTCATTTGTGACAATCCAAAGGTGCATATTGCAACAGGAGGAAAAACGCTGGAAAACATGGACTTCAACTCCAGAGAGATTCAACCAATCAATTGCTATCTCAGTTACCTTGAAGAACAAGTACGGTGTGAGCTGAAGGACAGCGAGGCAACGCTCACCCAATGTGAGTCTGAGGGGAGAGTTCACCTGATCATCCGAGAGGACCTGCTGGCCGATCTCCTGGATCAGCTCCAACAACAGAGAGAGGGCAGCAGTTGGAGCCATTAAAAAGAGCTGATGCAGAGGGAGAGGGTGACTTGAAAGTTCAGCTAGCTGAACGTGTCGCCTCCCCACCCAGGGAAATAGAGCAGCTGAAATCCCAGCTGGTCAAAACCAGCAACAGGCTGCAAAAAGCCCTAAAAGATCTGGACCTTCAGTACTTCATTACCGAAGACCTGAAGGTCGAATTGGAGCAGGGAGAGAGAGATGAAGGGAGAGAAGGAGGACCTGAAAAAGGAAGTGGAGACTCAGAAGATGAAGCTTCATAAAGAGAGACAGCTGCTCGCGGTATGTGAGACTACCAACGTGAGGTTGGAGAGTTATCTGGAGATGGAGGAGCTGAAGGATAAATTGAGCAAGATGGAGGAAGCTCTCTGACAACAGGAGCAGGAGGCAAAGGAGGTACTGGAAAGATCCCAGGCTTCCCATAGAGCCCAGCTGGATGAGGCTCTGGCTCAACGTGTCCCCTCAGAGTGTCTGAGATCCCAGCTGGTCATAACCAGCAACAGGCTGCGAAAAGCCCTAAAAGATCTGGACCTGCAGTACTTCATTACTGAAGACCTGAAAGTCGAATTGGAGCAGATGAAGGGAGAGAAGGAGGCCCTTAAAAAGGAAGTGGAGACTCAAAAGCAGTAACTAAGACCAAGGTGGAGTTAGAGTTGGAGAGCTATCTGGAGATGGAGAGGGCTCAAGAGCTAAAGGATAAATTGAGCAAGATGGAGGAAGCTCTCCAAGAACAGGAGGAGGAGGAGGGAAAGACAATACTGGAAAGATCCCAGGCTTCTCATAGAGCCCAGCTGGAGATGCAGGACCAGAACAACAAGAACCTCATGGCTGCTCTAGAGAAAAAGTTTCAGCTGGAGAGTGATCTCAATGAGTGGAAGGAGGACATGCATCCCTCATTCAGGCCACAGAAAGCCTGAAGCTGACTCAGCAGAAGGAGCAGGAGTGGGAGAGGACAGAGAGCACCCTGAGGTCCCAGCTGGAAGATCTGCAGAGCCAGATACTGAAAAAGCAGAAGAAGAAGAAGAAGAAGTGGTACAGAAAGCTTCTGCCTGGCTGAGGAAAGAAAAATGTATTTTACTTGTAGTGTGTGTGTGTGTGTGTGTGTGTGTGTGTGTATCTGTGTGTGTGTGTGTGTGTGTGTGTGTGTGTGTCTGTCTGTCTCGTGTTGTTTGTGTGTGTCTGTCTGTCTCTCGTTGTTTTTGTGTGTGTGTGTGTGTCTGTCTCATGTCTGTGTGTGTTTGTGTCTCGTGTTGTTTGTTTGTGTGTGTGCGTCTGTGTGTGTGTGTGTGTGTGTGTGTGTGTCTGTCTCATGTCTGTCTCGTGTTGTGTGTGTGTGTGTCTCATGTTTGTGTGTGTTTATGTCTGTGTGTACATGTTTGTGTGTGTCTGTGTCTGTGTGTGTGTGTGTGTGTGTGTGTGTGTGTGTGCGTTTGCACGCAGGGCGTGTGATGCGTCAGTGCAGTAGTGTTGGAGTAGTAGTGCTTGTAGTTAGTGCATGCTACGTGCTGCCTGCTACATGCTGCATGTAGCATGTTGCATGCAATGTGCTGTATGCTACATGCTGCATGCTACGTGCTGCATGCTACACGCTGCCTGCTGCATGCTACGTGCTGCATGCTACGTGCTGCATGCTACACGCTGCCTGCTGCATGCTACGTGCTGCATGCTACACGCTGCCTGCTGCATGCTACATGCTGCATGCTACGTGCTGCATGCTACACGCTGCCTGCTGCATGCTACGTGCTGCATGCTACACGCTGCCTGCTGCATGCTACGTGCTGCATGCTACACGCTGCATGCTACGTGCTGCATGCTACACGCTGCCTGCTGCATGCTACGTGCTGCATGCTACACGCTGCGTGCTGCATGCTACGTGCTGCATGCTACACGCTGCCTGCTGCATGCTACGTGCTGCATGCTACACGCTGCGTGCTGCATGCTACGTGCTGCATGCTACACGCTGCCTGCTGCATGCTACGTGCTGCATGCTACGTGCTGCATGCTATGTGCTGCCTGCTGCATGCTACGTGCTGCATGCTACACGCTGCCTGCTGCATGCTACGTGCTGCATGCTACACGCTGCCTGCTGCATGCTACGTGCTGCATGCTACACGCTGCCTGCTGCATGCTACGTGCTGCATGCTACACGCTGCCTGCTGCATGCCGCATGCTGCATGCTGCTTCTGCTCGCCACTCTTTGCTTCCAGCTGCTGCCACCAGACAGCCCTTTGTATTCAGGGCTGAAAGAGGAGCCGAGTGTGTGTTGCCTCCTCCGCCGGTACATAGCCTCTCCACAGCCAAGACCTCGTACACGCCTCCCCGTGGCACACATGGCAACTGGTCCCTTGTGGTTCCAGGCTAAGTTGTACAGGATCTCGGAGCAGCAGTGGGCCCCAGAGACGCGGCATGCAGGCCCATTGGTGAGTGGAAACACCCTGATGCCCGTCAACCACTGCCCCAGTTATGGGTAAATAGCCCCAGCTATGGGTAAATAGTGAAGACCCCAACGGCAACGCAGGTGGAAGATGGTGGTGTGAGAACCACCACAACGGCTGGGAAGGCCCCCCAAAGCCACGTGGGTTAACTCAGGAGGGTACAGTGGCTGGGGGAGGACACCCCAAAGACAGACCTGCACCTGGAGACAGGCACAGGTGGAGTCCAACTGACCGGACCACCGGCCGCCCCCCTGCAACTCCTACCAGATGAAGGTCGTGATGGGTTCCATCAAGCCACTGAAGGTCTATCTGGTAGGAGTGAGATCTGCATCCCCCAACAAAAGTCCTGTAGCGATGTAAGAAAACTGAAACTACCGAAACTAGTCCCCACAAACTGTTTATGGAGATGTTCCCAAATATTTTAGAAAATATTTGAATAGAGTAAATGAAGTTCACAGGTACTCCACTAGGTTTTATTGTTGTGTAGTTGTCGTTTTTGTTGTGTTTTTGTTCCTCCATCTGCAAATCAAATCTCCCCTCGAGGGACAATAAAGGACTCTGAACTGAACCGAACCAAGACTATTGAACATCTCTTTTATTTTGGGTACAATAACAACACACTTTTGGAAAAATCTGCATAATTGGCCATGCATTCAAATTTTAAAATATCACAGCATTTGATGCCTAACAGATTCTAAGATAACCTCAGAAGAAGAAGATCTGACATAGTCGACATTATAATAACTATGGATAAATATATTCATTCATGCAATTTTAGATACTGGCTGATTCAAACGAGCTGATTCCAAAAACTGTATTCCGATCTATTGATAGGGTCTTAAAATTATTTAAAAAATGGGATACATTAATAGCTGTAACTGCTGCCATTATCATGCCTTGCCATAGGTATTTTTGCTCTGTTAGTACTGTGAAGGCTATTTTATTTATTTATGTATGTACCTTTGTACATGTGTTGTCAGCCAATTTATTAATCCTACGAGAATTTGTAAAGCACTGAATTATTTGAAATAAAGCCTGCCTCCAAGACAATTGGAAATAAATAAATATACAAAAATTATGCATTTATATAAGATAATCGGGCCATTCTTAGCAAGTGGTGGTAACCTTGCCAAAAAAATTCCCATTTTCATTGATTTTATCATTTCGTCTGATGATATACTGTATTTTTAATTTAACAAATAGCATGTGGTAAGATATATTATAGTTATTTGCAATTTTAGTTAAAAAATTTTTGATTTTTATTACTTATATTTGCAACTGAAGTAAAAAATAAGATTTTTTTTAAGTGCTTGTACTACAGTCAGAGTAATTATTTCAGAGTTAATAAACCCTGAGGGCATAAACCTTGTTTTACGTAGTGGAGAAGGGTTTCATTTGGTAAGAAAGCTTGACAAAATAAGTATCAACCCATTTTTTCACAACTTATACTTGATTATACCATGGGGACACAAATGGCACCATTTGCTAAGAATGACCCAATCATGGTCCATGCACGCCAAGAGGAGTGAAGTCCCGCCCTGTCCGGGGGACCCCATTGGGACCAGATTTCGGGAAAATGTGTACGGTAATGAGTTGGAAGAGACAAATAATTTTTATCTCTTTTGAATTGAGGCATGAATTACATATATGATGTTTTTTAATTGAAAAGAAAGGTTTCCAAGTGAAGAAAGTGAAAAAAATTGCCCAAAATGTAAAAATTGACCAGTATAGCATAATGTAGGCCTAGTGTCTTTTTACCGTCATGTTGTCCTCGGGTCAAATTGACCCATTTTCCTATATCAATGTTGTTTTTAACTACTCAAAATAACATGATTGATTCCACACAACGCTCTTTGGCAAGTACAAATCTCTACTTTCATTAATTTTGGGGCGTCTTATTCAATTTTATAGCATTTGGAGAAACAAATTGAAGTGTTTTTGAAATAGTATTGAGAGTAAAAGTTGACATATTCCAGTCTGTGATTATCATCAACATCCATTCCTTTAATTTTAGTCTCAATAATTCCTAATTTCTGCTTTTCTAACTCAAACATTAGGTATAATTTCCTATAAATGAGGTTTATTGACCATAAATTCCAAAAATAACTGTAAAACTAAAGTTAATAAGTCAGTGCTACGTAGTGTTAAACGTAAAAAAAAAAAGTGACAAACATTGGGGGAAAAAGGCGTCAAAAGTGTTGAAAAACAGGGACAAAAACTTTAAAAAAAAGTTAAAAACACTGATAAAAGCGTCAAAAAAAATGTTAATTTTCAATTTTGACAGGAAAACAACACGAGGGTTGAACAGTCCAAGACTGCCTGCTAATACGGGAATTACAGTACGTTGCTGTACTCGTGCATGGCCACCAGGGGGCGCGCTTCTCCTATTTTTTAGCAGCAAAAACAAACCTTTCAACTCACGGAAAGGAGGGACCACTGAAGCGTCTGTGAGTGGAAAAAGAAATAAAAATCACACACCGACTGTCTTCACTTTTCGGGTCTGCGTCTCGTACTGAAATCACCTTTAATCTACGCGCACGCCCCTCGTGTCACTTCCAGCCAGCGTTATGCAGAAGTTAAGTGCTTTTAACTTTGCAGACGTCAGAATGGATGCGGATTGTAAGAGATAGTTCGGGATCAGGGTGTCGACAGGTGACCAACCCAAGAAAACGGGACTAGAGCACACACCTTTTCATTGTAGTGGATCTCTTTCTTCGGTTATAAACCCTCTCCCCCCCCGGTCGCGGGCGCTTCTCCTCTCGGGTTTACCCGCCTCTGCTCGCCCTCTCCCCGGACTCCTTTTTGGTGTTTACCTCGGACGAAGACATGGAGGAAAAAGCGGATTTTCCCAACGAGCTGCTCGGTAAGATAACGTTAAGTTCCGATGAGATAGCCCAGTTTAACGTTAGTTAACTATCTCATAGGCAGGCGTTGTTGTTGTTGTTGCTCTTAACTAAGTTAATAAGTTACTTAAACTTCTGTATTGTCAGGTAAAATCTTTAATTTAACAATCCCAATATACACTCGCGAATAACTCGCATTAGGGGTATTAATAAATAGATAAATCATAGCTCGTGCTACTGTAAAGCATGAACACGTTTCCACCAACTCTATTAAAGCTACTTTAGGGATACAATGCGTCATATGAGCTACAATTAGGATACATATGGACTTTTTTAGGAATACTGGAGGAATAAAAGCACATAGGAGGTTAAAATGGCACATCAATAATTAAACGAGATAATATCTCATCGGAGCAGCCTATTGAAATGCTAAAGTCATACCACAGAAGGTGGTTATTACTTACATTAATACCACGGACACCCTTCACTATTATGGGAGCATACTGCTGTGTTTCACTTTTTAATAAACCTCTTCACGTGTAAGTGTTCTTCATATATATATATATATATATATATATATATATATATATATATATATATATATATATATATATGTGTGTGTGTGTGTGTGTGTGTGTGTGTGTGTGTGTTTCAGTAACTTATTTGTATGGCTTGAGGGCAAGGCGGTCTACCTGAGAGTTTCTCCTTCTCCTCTGCCACTTCCTTATCTGAAGTGTGTGTGTGTGTGTGTGTGTGTGTGTGTGTGTGTGTGTGTGTGAGAGAGAGAGAGCTTTGGGAAAGGGGTGTGTCCTGTGACATTCCTTTGGATTGTGAGATATTATCAACACAGACTTGCCTGGATGACTGAGTGTCAAAAAGGAATTACAACTGTAAATCACTGCAGTTCCTGCTGGAGAAAGAAGCCTAAACGGTTCTCTTCAAGTTAACTTTGGCCCTCATGCAGCCAGGATTTGCTAGAAATCTGCCCTCATAACTAATAATAATAAATAATAATGTACACTTTATTAATCCCATAACACCCTGTTGTTATTACACACATTACACACCACAGGCCTGAACTACACACACATGCTCAGTACCTATACATGCTCTAATGGAGAGATGTCAGAGTGTGGGGGCTGCCCATGGAAAGGCGCCCCGAGCCGTTGGGGGTTCGGTGCCTTGCTCAAGATCACCTTGGCAGTGCCCAGGAGGTGAACTGGCACCTCTCCAGCTACCAGTCCACCACCATGCTTTGGTCCGATCGGGGACTTGAACCAGCGACCCTCCGGCTCCCAGCCCAACTCCCCGCTAACTAAGTTGCTCCAGACATTATTCAGTTAATGGGTTAGTTGTCATCTAGTCCTGCGAGATTAATCGTTATAACATCGCGATGTTATAACATTGCGATGTTATAACATCGCAATGTTATAACATCGCGATGTTATAACATCGCGATCTCGATTCACGATTTCATTTTTAAATATTTCTTGATCTCGGAGTTTGACCTACGTTGACTTTTCGGGTATTTGAGTATTTAAACGGACCAAATAGCACAAATAACAAATAACAAGGTAACGGCAGCGAGGTAACATAGACTGCTCTCTGTCTGTCTGTGTCTCTGTCTCTGTGTCTGTGTCTGTCTCTGTCTGTCTGTGTCTCTGTGTCTGTCTGTGTCTCTGTGTCTGTCTGTGTCTCTGTCTCTGTCTCTGTGTCTGTGTCTGTGTCTGTGTCTGTCTGTGTCTCTGTGTCTGTCTGTGTCTCTGTCTCTGTGTCTGTCTGTGTCTGTCTCTGTCTCTGTGTCTGTGTCTGTCTGTGTCTCTGTCTGTCTGTCTGTGTGTCTGTCTCTGTGTCTGTTTGTTTGTCTGTCTGTGTCTCTGTCTGTCTGTCTGTGTGTCTATCTCTGTGTCTGTTTGTTTGTCTGTCTGTGTCTCTGTGTCTCTGTCTGACTGTGTCTGTCTGTGTCTGTCTGTCTGTGTCTCTGTCTGTCTGTCTGTGTCTCTGTCTGTGTCTGTCTGTCTGTGTCTCTGTCTGTCTGTCTGTGTCTCTGTCTGTGTCTGTCTGTGTCTCTGTCTCTGTCTCTGTCTGTGTCTGTCTGTCCGTCTATCTGTCTGTCTGTCCATCCCTCTCTGTGTGTCTTTCTGTCTGTCTCTCTCTCTCTCTCTCTCTCTCTCTCTCTCCCCTGGACATTAGAGTTTAAAAGCCAACCCAGCACCGGGTGGTGAGGCTGACTCACAACCCCGTGCTCTGTGTTACGGCGTCTGCAGCCCAGTCTCCCCCTGTCTGTCTCGCTGGACCCTGTCTGTCTCGCTGGACCCTGTCTGTCTCGCTGGACCCTGTCTGTCTTGCTGGACCCGCTGATGAATGAGCTTTCTGTTTCAGCTCCAGCTGTTTGCAACAGGGCCGACTGACCTGACGCTGCTCATCAGCAGCATCTCACAACTAAAAGAAATATGGTATCGAGGATTTGTCCTTCATGTGCACAGAGGCACGGCTGGTAATGAGAAGATTCGATGGTCAGAGAGGTCGTGGGGGTCCTTCAAATCTGACCTTTGGCAGAGTGCTGAATTACTGAGAACAGAAAATATTCACATTTAAGAGGCTGGAATCAGAGATTTTCTACTTACTAACTTAATTTATCTTAATAACTTAATAATAATAACTTAATCTCACTCCATTAGAGCATGTATAGGACCTGAGCATGTGTGTGTAGTGCAGGCCTGTGTGTAACGTGTGTAATAACAACAGAGTGTAAAGTGTAGTTTCCCCTCGTGGGATTAATAAAGTATAATAAAATAAAAATAAAATAAATGTAATAGTTGACAACTAATAGATTAAACTAGTATTAATGACTCAGACGCTTCTCAAAGGGATGGTTTCCGCAGTACTGAGAACTCTGTCGTTCAAATCCACATTTTGTAATTTGAGTATTTCACTCGGTCATTTCATTACTGTGCAATATTTATTTATTTGTTAATACTTATCTACTTTCACACAATGTGTATTCAAAGCTGTTTTATATATGTATACAGTTGCTCTCCGGACTCAGGACTGGGCACCAGGTTTCCCCCCCCCACTCTTTTTTTTCTCTGCACTACCTATACTTTATATTTTTGATATTTTTGATATTTTATATTCTTATATTTTTGATATTTTTGATATTTTATATTCTTATATTTTTGATATTGTTGATATTTTATATTCTTATATTTTTGATATTTTTGATATTTTTGATATTTTTGATATTTTATATTCTCATATTTTTGATATTTTTGATATTTTTGATATTTTTGTGTCAACACTGTAAAGGTGTTGCTTCAATCTCATTGCACAGGTACTGTGTACTTGTGTAAAATGACAATAAAGGCTTTCTAGTCTAGTCTAGTCTAGTCTATTCTAGTCTAGTCTATTCTAGTCTAGTCTATTCTAGTCTATTCTATTCTATTCTAGTCTGTCCACCAGAGGACGCTCTACAACGTCCCTGTTAGTGATGGCGTTGCATAGTCTGTCCACCAGAGGACGCTCTACAACGTCCCTGTTAGTGATGGCGTTGCATAGTCTGTCCACCAGAGGACGCTCTACAACGTCCCTGTTAGTGATGGCGTTGCATAGTCTGTCCACCAGAGGACGCTCTACAACGTCCCTGTTAGTGATGGTGTTGCATAGTCTGTCCACCAGAGGACGCTCTACAACGTCCCCGTTAGTGATGGCGTTGCATAGTCTGTCCACCAGAGGACGCTCTACAACGTCCCTGTTAGTGATGGCGTTGCATAGCCTGTCCACCAGAGGACGCTCTACAACGTCCCCGTTAGTGATGGCGTTGCATAGCCTGTCCACCAGAGGACGCTCTACAACGTCCCCGTTAGTGATGGTGTTGCATAGTCTGTCCACCAGAGGACGCTCTACAACGTCCCCGTTAGTGATGGCGTTGCATAGTCTGTCCACCAGAGGACGCTCTACAACGTCCCCGTTAGTGATGGCGTTGCATAGCCTGTCCACCAGAGGACGCTCTACAACGTCCCTGTTAGTGATGGCGTTGCATAGCCTGTCCACCAGAGGACGCTCTACAACGTCCCTGTTAGTGATGGCGTTGCATAGTCTGTCCACCAGAGGACGCTCTACAACGTCCCCGTTAGTGATGGCGTTGCATAGTCTGTCCACCAGAGGACGCTCTACAACGTCCCCGTTAGTGATGGCGTTGCATAGTCTGTCCACCAGAGGACGCTCTACAACGTCCCCGTTAGTGATGGCGTTGCATAGTCTGTCCACCAGAGGACGCTCTACAACGTCCCTGTTGGCAACACTGATTATTTTTTTGTTAATGTGTTTTTGTTCAAAGGACTTTAAGTTTTGTATCTTAAGTTTGTATTTTTATACATTTTATTGATCAGAACTTTAATATATTTTGATGTTCTGTTGTGACAATAATACAAATTATCATTATATTTTAGTGAGAACTCATAAATAACTACAAATAACTAATGATAGGGAAATCTGTTTATGTTTTGTAACGCGTTTCTGGATTTAAAAAAAAAAAAGTATATCGGCCGATATATCGGCATATTGAATTTTTAAATAACCAAATATTCGGATCCGTATCGGCCTTAAAAATCCTGAATCGGTCTGGCTCTACAATCCAGTAATTAGTCGGCTGGGAACTCCTTGTTTTTAACCAGCGAGTTGGACGCAGGAGAAGTCCATGTGTTTCTGATCAGCCTGCACGCTGCTTCCTGCTCCAATGTTTTCATCCTCCACATGACCTCATCATGTGTCTGGCCACAGCGAGGAGGACGGCATGATGTCATGGGGGGCGGCCTCTCGTACTCATTAACAGGCTGTCTATGCCATAGCACACACACTCTCACACGTTTTGTTCCTCACTTTACCCAGTGGGCCTTAAAAGTATTCAAAATGTATTGAATTTAATATTCCAAAACAAAGGCTTTAACCCTCATGTCGACCATGCAGCTTTTAGTTATTTTTAGGTCGTCTTTTTCGACACTTTTGTTGCTTTCCCCCCTGATATCTTTGTCACTTTATTCAACGTTTTTGTCACTTTTTCCTGCGTCTTTTGACTTTGTTGTGTCCCCCACACACACACCCACACACAATTTGACCCGACAGGACAACAGGAGGGTAAAGAAAGTCTTAAATTTAGTTCATTAAGTTCCTCACTCCTTCATTGCTTCATCACAAAGCACGCACTGTATGTATTAAGTTCTATAGTAAAATGTTGTATTTAATTGAAACACTTGGTAAATAATTCTTTCCATAACCTGAAATCCTTTCTGAATTCCATAACATCCTTTATACTTTTGCCAGTATGGCCATGAAGTTGGTATCACATTTCCTTCTATAAAGGTCTTGAAAAAGTCTTAAATGTAACTTGTGGAAACCCGGTGGTACCTTGTACCTATCTTACCTTTCCTTCATCTCAAGGCCTTCTTGTTTTCCTGTCTCTTCCTCTTCCTCTTCTCCCTCTCATGCTCTGTTACTTAATCTTACTTCTCCACCCTCCCCCTCTTTCTCCATCTGTCCCTGAGTTTTCCCACCCTTCCAAGGCGGCGGGAAAAAACGGCTTCACGATACATCCACCAGACCTTTAGCTCAGAGCAAAGACAGCCGAATGAATGCGGGAAGATTGAAATGCTGTGCAGAAACTCACAATGCGTAATGTTTACAGTGGCTTGAATAAGTCTACACACCCGTGCCAAATTTAATTAAAAAGAGAAATAAAAAAACATCTTTTGGAAATTAATCTTAATGCCTTAATTAAAAAAAAATTAGGAAAATTCAACCTTTTAAGGACACCAATTTCTTTGTGAATGAATAATGTATTGTAAATAAATAAATGTTCTTCCTTAAAATACAGGGGGCATAAGTATACACCCCCTATGTTAAAATACAGGGGCATAAGTATACACCCCCTATGTTAAAATACAGGAGGCATAAGTATACACCCCCCTATGTTAAAATACAGGGGCATAAGTATACACCCCCCTATGTTAAAATACAGGGACATAGGTATACACCCCCCTATGTTAAAATACAGGGGCATAGGTATACACCCCCCTATGTTAAAATACAGGGGGCATAAGTATACACCCCCCTATGTTAAAATACAGGGGCATAAGTATACACCCCCCTATGTTAAAATACAGGGGCATAAGTATACACCCCCTATGTTAAAATACAGGGGCATAAGTATACACCCCTATGTTAAAATACAGGGGCATAAGTATACACCCCTATGTTAAAATACAGGGGGCATAAGTATACACCCCCTATGTTAAAATACAGGGGGCATAAGTATACACCCCCTATGTTAAAATACAGGGGCATAAGTATACACCCCCTATGTTAAAATACAGGGGGCATAAGTATACACCCCTATGTTAAAATACAGGGGGCATAAGTATACACCCCCTATGTTAAAATACAGGGGGCAGAAGTATACACCCCCTATGTTAAAATACAGGGGGCATAAGTATACACCCCCCTATGTTAAATTCCCATAGAGCTACATTTTTATTTTTAAAGGCCAGTTATTTCATGGATCAGGATACTATGCATCCTGATAAAATTCCCTAAACTTACCTTTTAGACACAGATATGGTGATAATAAAGGTCCAAAATGATGTAAAAAAGAGATGCAAAACTACCACAAAAAGGGACATAAACTGACTACAAAGAGATGGCAAATGACCACAGAGACCCTAAACAACCCCTAAGAAACACTTGACTGATACTTTATGGTAAATGTCTTTTTATAGCCAAAGTTATTATTATTATTATTATTATGTATTATTATTATTATTATTATTATTATTATTATTATTATTACTGTTATCTTTATACTGTCTTTTTCTTTTTCTCTCTATACTGTATTTTTCTTGCTGAAAATTGCTGCTGGAAATTTCAATTTCCTTGCGAGAGTCATCCCAAAAAGATTAATAAAGAGAAGTCTAAGTCTAAATGACTACAAAGAGACACAACACGACTAGAAAGAGACGCAAAACCCACAAAGAGACACACAATATATATAGGGAAATTGCGTTTTTTTAAATTGAAAAACTTGGCATTTTCTTGAGGAAGGACACCTAAAGCCTAAGTCTTCCACAGAGCTAGGGAAAACCCTGCATTGTGTAATATCTTGCAATGTGACCCATCCAGCTGTTGTGGCGTCGTGTAACCTTGTTCCCGACCCCCTGTGTGTTGTAGAGAGCGTGCGCGAGGCGGTGGGTCCAAGGGTGAAGCTGACCCTGAGGCGCAAAGTCCAGCTGGAAGGCAAAGGTGACAAGGTGGAGAACAGAGTGCTGGTAAGTGTTCAGTTGTCTTCTAAATACAGCAAATACAGTGGGAATGTGAATGCATGTGGACTCAAGTGGCGTTGGCATTTTGACTGTTAACTCCTCTTGAATAAATGTTGGTCATTTGTTATCTTCTGCATGTTTGTATACTATTGTGTGTGTGTGTGTGTGTGTGCATGCGTGTGTGTAACAAGCATATTGTGCATGCTGTGCACGAGCCTAGGCACATTTTACTAATTCACTGTTAAAATAACAATGACATGCTGCGTGCGTTATTGACTTTAGAAGTTTTTGTTGGTCAATGGCGTGATCACTTCCCGCTGCCTCAGGATAGCAATACGCCCAGAACGCACCTGAACACACCTCCCTGTAAGACCAGCACACCCAGAATGCACCTGAACACACCTCCCTGTAAGACCAGCACACCCATGGGCACACGACGTGGACGGGAAATTGACAGTTGCGTCTGGCTTTGCTGAGACGGTGTGGTGTGACGCATGGCGGCCACAGCACATCTGGACCCGTAGTTCCAGGGTTAGGTTAGACTCCTTATTTTGTTCTGTGTTGCATGAGATTTCTGTTGAGCTAGGCGCGGAGTCTTTGGTCAACCCACAGAAAGGCTACACGTGGTTGTTAAATATTTTGAATGACTGCGGCTACAGTAGCTGATTTTGAGAGGAGCGTCTGCGGTGAGTCACTGTCTGATGCTTAGTGTCTGTCTGTCTGTGTGTGTGTGTGTGTGTGTGTGTGTGTGTGTGTGTGTGTGTGTGTGTGTGTGTGTCGCACACCAGTGTTTTCCTCTGCAGCTGTACAGATCCAAGGCTGTACAAACCAGCTGACTCATCTGCATTTTCATCCCTTCTTCACCCACAAGATTTCGGAACCTGGCTGCAGGTGTTCCCCCCCCATTCATCTCCGGCGTTATTGAGCACTGGTGACAAAAGAGATTTGCAAGCCCTGTTTGAATGCAGATCACTTCTAGCAGCAGTGTCTTAGGTGTGTGAGTGTGTATGTGTGGCACACAGGCTCTGCTACCAAGCATGTCTTCGCAGTAGGCTATCATCATCTACCAAAAACGGATTGCTTTTGACCCTTCATGCAAATGATGAAATGAATCGTACACAAACGCATGGTAGATGAACGCCCAGGCTCTCCAGCGCTCGGCGGTCCAGAACCCAAGCAGTCGGCCCCCTTCCGAACAGGCACACGCTCCAAGTGTAGCAAATTGCGGGCACCACGTCGAAAATGTGGTGAAAAGGGGCCTCTGGCTCACAGTTGGTGTTTTTCCAAAGGGGTCGGATGGGGTTGAGGTCAGAGCTCTACGCAGGGCCTCAACAGGTGGCTTCCCATCAATGCTGCACCTTCTTCCATCCTCAGTGATTTTTTTGTTGCGAATAACCAGCCGTTAGAATGAAAGAGTATATTTTCAAGACAACGTTGAATGCTTAATTGTATTTGCATGTCATCTGTGAGTTGTTCAGAGACACTGGACTATAATGCAGCGGCACACCGTTAGGAAAGAGTTGGCTGTTTCTGTGGTAGCGGATCTGGTTTCATGTAACTGCAGGTATGTGAGCTCAGTTGTCTCTGTGTGAGCGTGTGAATAACACCAAAGAGAGGGGGGGGGGGGCCTTATAGATGTTCCGACTTCAACCTGAGACCTGTTTGCACTGAATCCTCCGGTCAGCCTTAGCCCAGGAAGTGCCATGAAACACATTCATTTATTTCAGATCTTTCACATTTCTTTTCCCTTTGACCAAATACCACGGCATTGCAGAATGTGACTGCAACTCCTGTTAGGACTTGACTGAGGCAACCCCCTCACAGCCACAGGGTGTTGAGACACACACACACACACACACACACACACACACACACACACACACACACAGGGGTGTAGCACCAAATGCTGGGCCCTGTAGAAAGGCATTTTCTATGGGCCCCTCCCCGCATCCACAGCTATTCATTCTAGCATCTTTTTGGGGACTCAGTCCCCTTTTTTGCCCCAGTCATACGCCCCTGCACACACACACACACACACACACACACACACACACACACACACACACACACACACACACTGGGCGACATTCCACAGCTGTAGACCAGCAGATTAAAAACCCATGTCATCATTTTTTCAAAATGAGGCGAAACACACACAAACGTTTCATGGTGATCTGTCGGGCAGATTTGTTTTCATTTTTAAAGAAAATGAAGTACAGATTGCTTCCTGAACCACGTCCCAAGAAAAACAGAGGAAGGAAAACTGCTGAAAAAAAAGTGTCTCGAGCTAACTCAGCTGAGACCTATGTAAAATGAAAAAGCACTCCAATATGAGGAATACGGATTCATCATTCATTAGACTGAGTCTGATCCAAACAGCAACCACCACACCTGACTGGTGAAGCATGTGATGGAGCAGCCATCATCGCACTTGGAGTCTTTTCTATTGACTAGGGTGCTTTTGTAGTTAAAATAAATGAAGAAGCTTTCATCGTTTTGCTTCCAAAAAGCAGCCGAGAACTTCTGTTGTTGCTATGGCGACAGCTACGGCTACAGCATCCAAGAGTGCTATGTGAAACCGAACCGGATTCAACACAACACATTGCGATATTAACAGTATATCGCCTGGTGGACCAAATAACCGAACTAAAGGTCTGAAAATGCCCCCAAAAAACATTTGCGTTGTCTTCCTGTCGCCCATGCAACTATTTGTTTTCCTGATGCTTTTCCTGATGCTTTTTTGTCACCTTTTGTGTTGTTTTTGTCCATTTTTCAAATTTTTTTTTTTTTTTGGACTATTTGGTTGAAAGTGGACTCACACACACAAATCAACCTGCACTCACATCTGTACAACACCTGAGCTGGGACGTGTCCAGGCTTCATTAAGAACTGGACAACTAGTTTCATACACAGGACCGGGAATTTCAAGCAATGTTGGCTTGGACTATTTGGTTGAAAGAAATCCAAATTTTTGACATATAGAAATTTGGAAAAATGGTAATATTATATGACCCGAGGACAACAGGAGGGTTAAAAGCGCAGGGCGTTTTTTTCAGAACAGTTGACCTCTTTCATCAAAACTTGAGAAAGACGTCGCCGGTGGCATTTAAAAAGCAACGTGTTACTTAACCCTCATGTTGTCCTCATGGTGTCCTCATGTTGTCCTCATGGTGTCCTCATGTTGTCCTCATGTTGTCCTCATGTTGTCCTCATGTTGTCCTCATGTTGCCCTCATGTTGTCCTCATGTTGTCCTCATGGTGTCCTCATGTTGTCCTCATGTAGTCCTCATGTTGCCCTCATGTTGTCCTCATGTTGTCCTCATGTTGTCCTCATGTTGCCCTCATGTTGTCCTCATGTTGTCCTCATGTAGTCCTCATGTAGTCCTCATGTTGCCCTCATGTTGTCCTCATGTTGTCCTCATGGTGTCCTCATGTTGTCCTCATGGTGTCCTCATGGTGTCCTCATGTTGTCCTCATGTTGTCCTCGGGTCAAATTGACCCGTTTTCCTATATCAATGTTGTTTTTAATTCCCCAAAATAACATGATTGATTCCACACAACGCTCTTTGCCAAGTACAAATCTCTACTTTCATTAATTTTGGGGCGTCTTATTCAATTTTATAGCATTTGAAAACAAATTGAAGTGTTTTTGAAATAGTATTGAGAGTAAAAGTTGACATATTCCAGTCTGTGATTAACATCAACATCCATTGCTTTAATTTTAGTCTCAATAATTCTTAATTTCTGCTTTTCTAACTCAAACATTAGGTATCATTTTCTATAAATGAGGTTTATTGACCATAAATTCCAAAAAATAACTAAAAACTAAAGTTAATAAGTTAGGGTTACGTAGTGTTAAAAAGGGACAAAGGTAAGAAAAGGTTAAAAAAATTGATAAAAAGCATCAATGTATTGATTGTAAGTATTGATTTTCAATTTTGACGGGAAGACAACACGAGGGTTAAGTGTTACACCGGCATGGTCGCATTATTTCATTAAGAAATAAACTATTTGGGCTTGTGAAATTGTATATTTCTGGCTACAATATTTGACAAAAATGACGCTGGGCCCTCTTAACTTTCTGAAGTGTTGTCATCACATCGCCTGAATCAAGACAAGCTGCAGGACATCTCACACTTAAAGCAGTGCATCATGGTCCAGATATCTCCCGGTCACTCCGCGGCCAAAGTGGACTCACTCACACAAATCAACCTGCACTCAACACCTGAGCTGGGACGTGTCCAGGCTTCATAAAGAACTGGACAACTAGTTTCATACACAGGACCGGGAATTTCAAGCAATGTTGGCTTGGAATTCATTACCGAGTTTTTATTTTATTTTAGAAAGTAATAAAATAGTTTTTTAATAAAACGTTACGATTGTATTTATTTACATGAGAAATGGCATAAAATACTAAAGGTTACATATATTTTAGAGCCCGACCAATATATCAGCGGGCCGATATTATCGGCCGATATTAGGCATTTCCCGATCTATCAGTATCAGCATTTATAATGGCTGAATTAAAAAAATATATACATTCATCATTTATAATGAAAACTAAATGATTCTGATAAATATATAAAATGTTATGAGTGATGGCGTTGCATAGTCTGTCCACCAGAGGACGCTCTACAACGTCCCTGTTAGTGATGGCGTTGCATAGTCTGTCCACCAGAGGACGCTCTACAACGTCCCTGTTAGTGATGGCGTTGCATAGTCTGTCCACCAGAGGACGCTCTACAACGTCCCTGTTGGTGATGGCGTTGCATAGTCTGTCCACCAGAGGACGCTCTACAACGTCCCTGTTAGTGATGGCGTTGCATAGTCTGTCCACCAGAGGACGCTCTACAACGTCCCTGTTAGTGATGGCGTTGCATAGTCTGTCCACCAGAGGACGCTCTACAACGTCCCTGTTAGTGATGGCGTTGCATAGTCTGTCCACCAGAGGACGCTCTACAACGTCCCTGTTAGTGATGGCGTTGCATAGTCTGTCCACCAGAGGACGCTCTACAACGTCCCTGTTAGTGATGGCGCTGCATAGTCTGTCCACCAGAGGACGCTCTACAACGTCCCTGTTAGTGATGGCGTTGCATAGTCTGTCCACCAGAGGACGCTCTACAACGTCCCTGTTAGTGATGGCGTTGCATAGTCTGTCCACCAGAGGACGCTCTACAACGTCTCTGTTGGCAACACTGAGTATTTGGGACAGCTTGTTATGTTATTACTTGTGAGAGCTCCTGAAGGCAAAATTAAACACAATATAGCATTGTTTCAGTTATCAAGTCAAGTCTCACAAGTAGACAAGTTTGTGTATTAGATTATACTTTATTCATCCCACAGCGGGGAAATTTCCTTGTTACAGCAGTAAAAAAGCAAAACAAACAAACAAGGAAACACACAAGAAAAACTGGCAAACAACAGCCAATGAGCAGAAGGTAGACTGAAAGTAAAGTGGCGTTGAATAAAGGTATTTAAAAGTGCGGTTGCCATAGTACAAGTAACAATATTGCTGTGTAAGTGACGTTAAAATTAAATTGAATATATAATTAAAGTCATAAAGCCAAAGTAGGTAACCATAATAACAATTATATTAACCTGTGACCATAAATAATATTGAAAAAGTAAGTACTTGTAATGGAGAAATATAAATACAGATAATAAAGATATGTAGAAAGTGTGTGGAGTAGATGGGAAAAAGGAACAGAAACTACAACATTATACGTCTAGAGCTGCGTTATCGAGTGAGATCGGTCTGTCTAATATGTCTCCGTCTCCGTCTCCGTCCTCAGGCCCTGGCATCACATCGAGCCTATCTGCTGACAGCACGGGTCCCTTCCAAGGTTAGTGCATCTACTCTCCATTTTTCCCTACAGAAAGAAAGAAGAGTCCACGTTTCTCTTAACTTCTCATCCAGTTCGTCCACATGTTTCTCTAACCTCTAAATTTCCACCTCGTTCTCTTCCTGTCTTCCTCCTTTTCTTCCTCCTCGTTGGGAATGTTACTTTGGTCATGTGGGACATGCAGCTGCTTGTTCCTCCAGAGTGAAGTTGCTGGTTTTTTCTTCTCTTTTTGTGTCTCATTTTGCACATATCAAGTTTCCCCCCCCTTCGTTTCCAGACACCTGAACTCTCTTAACCCTCCTGTTGTCCTCGGGTCAAATTTGACCGGTGTTCAGAAAATTTGGGTTTGTTTCAACCACATTGTCAAAAAAAATCTAAATAACATGGATGCTTCCATAAAATAAATGATCGGTTCACTACTTTCATTGAATTTGGGTGTTTTATTCAATTTTATAGCATTTTTTTTTGGGGGGGGGGGGTATAAATTGAATGGAATATTCAATGTAAATAGAAAAAAATATGGACAAAATGTCAAAAAAAAGTGGGAAAAGAAGAAAACTTCAAAAAAGTGCAAATATTAAAGTGTCTCTTTCGTCTCTCTCTCTCTCTCTCTCTCTCTCTCTCTCTACGTCTTTTTACCCACATGCAAAAACACGTCCCACCATATGGAGACATCTGATAGTTTTTACCCACAATGCAGCTGTAAGAACACAGCCTGTGGGAAAGGAAAACAGTGAGAGGAAGAAAAGTTCAACCTGGAGGGCGAGCGACCGAGACGGAGAGACAAACATGCTTGAAATAGCAGATACATGGAGACGAGGAGTGTCCTAATAGGAACTTATCAACTCATAAAACTCTTTCAGTGGATAATGACTGTGACGATAACCCATCTCCAGAGTCTCTGTTAGAGAGGAGCTAAGGACTAATTACAAACACCTCAGATTACAAGTCACAAACATAGTGAATACTGAAATTCCTGGTTCAGCTTTATAAAGAAATGATGTGTCATCGGAGTCCTGTATTATTAAAGGAGAAGCAAACCCGTGGTTAAACGCCGCTCTAAAATTACTTGCGCTGTTTCCTTCTTTCTCAGCCTCTATTTTAATGGCCCTCTGGTAACCTTCCAGGTTTTTGGTGTCTGACTAATGAGTGTGTGAATCAGGCCAGACAACTTGTAAGTAAGTGTGATGCAGAGTGGAGCACAGTCCACTCACTCACTATTCCCTATGGAGGGGGGGGCAGTAGCTCAGTCCGTGGGGAGTTGGGTTGGGAACCGGAGGGTCGCTGGTTCAAGTCCCTGTACGGACCAGAGTATGGTGGTGGACTGGTGGTTGGAGAGGTGCCAGTTCACCTCCTGGGCACTGCCAAGGTGCTCTTGAGCAAGGCACCGAACCCCCAACTGCTCGGGGCACCTTTCCATGGCCAGCCCCCCCACTCTGACTCTGACATCTCTCCATCAGTGCATGTATACGACCTGAGCATGTGTGTAATAACAGTGTAAATTGTAATTTCCCCTTGTAGGATTAATAAAGTATACATTATTATTATTATTATTATTAGTGTTATAATTAACGCTATTTATAATATATAATTAAATAGTGACCTATATAGGGACCGGCCAAGCAGGATTTCGGGCACTCACTGAACATCGTTGCATAGATCCATCCATCCATCCATCCATCCATCCATCCATCTTCGTCCGCTTATCCGGTATCGGGTCTCGGGGGGCAGCAGCTCCAGCAGGGAACCCCAAACTTCCCTTTCCCGAGCCACATCAACCAGCTCCGACTGGGGGATCCTGAGGAGTGCTCAGGCCAGGTTGGAGATATAATCCTTCCACCTAGTCCTGGGTCTTCCCCGAGGCCTCCTCCCAGCTGGACGTCCCTCCACCTAGTCCTGGGTCTTCCCCGAGGCCTCCTCCCAGCTGGACGTCCCTCCACCTAGTCCTGGGTCTTCCCCGAGGCCTCCTCCCAGCTGACGCTCCATATTTACGCTTATCTTGAAATACATTAGCCGGTAAGGGCCATACGTGACGCACTGCTCCGCCTTTCGCGACTTTGACTCACAGCTGCTGCTAATGCTGCTAACGGGTATCGTCTCTTCCCGGCAAGTTTGAAGTAGGAAACATGGAGGACCACACGTATTCAAAATCAAAATTTCAGCAACAGGAGTCTTCTTCTTCTTCACCCAGAAAACATATTGAAAAGAGCGTCCAGCTGCAATCCCACTCAAAACATCTGCATTCAGCCAGGCCGTCTTTTCATTTACAGCATCACATCAATGGAACTCGGTACCACCATTAGTTAGAGAGTCCCCATCCTATTACTCATTTAAGAGTAATGTTAAGAAATGGATGATTGAAAATCAACCCTGTCAACACTGACGCTGGTCCCATCCACCAACAATAACTGTATCATCTATTTTAGATTTTATTTGTTTATCCTGTTTATTTGATTGTTGTGATTTAACATTGTAATTTTTAACCTTTTGTCTATTGTATAAATATTTTCATTGTATTATAACTGTTTATTATTTTAGGATGTTTATTATTTTAGGATGCCTAATAACATCTGGCTAGGGGACTGCCGATGAAAATTAGCCTAGGGCTAACTCGGGTACGCTTACATTTGCTTCGAATGTTGATCAGTGTACATTGTCCCTTTTTCAAATAAACTAAACTAAACTAAACAACCACGGCTGATAGACGGCCTTTTGTACACTTAGGCTTTTTAAGGCGTGACGGCTGCCGTAGCTGCAATGCTGCGTGGCGAGAGAGAGTTGATTGCTGTAAATGATCTCAACACTAGATGGGAGATAATCTTACACAATGTAGCTTTAAGGCAATAAAGTCTGTAAGCTTCATTACACAGAAATTACATTTTTAAGTTAGTAAGATTATTGAATTCTAAATTGCTTCTTTTTAAAAGTTATTTTTGGGGATTTAACACCTTTAATTGATAGGACATCTAGGTGAGAAAGATGCAGTAAATCTTTACAGCTCGGATTCGAACCCTTGACCTTTGCATTGAGACATCAACCTCTATGTAAATGTGCTCCTGCTCTACCAACTGGGCCAACCAGCCACCCTGCTTTATATTTCTGGATGTCTATCCATGCATCCATCCATTTGCTTAATGGATATAAAAGTTGAATTGCTTCCAGTAGTTTGTTGTTAAAGAGTTTTTAAAATGACTGTTGAGAAATGATTGATAGACGTTAGATAATTGCCAAAGTTTCACGGTTCTCAGATGTTAAAAACCTTGGCGTGTTAACAGCCTGCAGGCCTCTTATTGTGCATTTAAAAATGTTAAACAACATAATAATGAATACAGTTTAAAACAGAAATAGTCCACATGAAATGTACATAACCCCTGGATAAAATCTGATAAAACCCCGCTCTGCCAGCTGACCCATGATCTGTTGTTTCAGAGTACACCAGCGGTTTTTGTAGTGTGTGTGTGTGTGTGTGTGTGTGTGTGTGTGTGTGTGTGTGTGTGTGTGTGTGTGTGTGTGTGTGTGTGTGTGTGTGTGTGGGAAACAGAGGGTGGTTTGTTCCTCAGTGTGGACTGTCCCGGCAGAGGGAGGAAAAAAAAGACAATGGAGGAATTTAACAGCTGGCAAGGAAAGGAGGGGAGGAGGCACACTTCTCTCTCTCTCTCTCTCTCTCTCTCTCTCTCTCTCTCTCTCTCTCTCTCTCTCTCTCTCTCTCTCTCTCTGTGTTTCCGTGGATTAAAGTCCATTCAAGTCCAACCATATTCACCCTGTTTCTTCCTCCTCTATCTCTTCTTTTCCCCCTCCCACATTTTCACACTTTCATTTCTATCTCACAGTATTTTATTCATCTTTCACTTTCTTTTTAATAACTCCCCCTTTTCTTACCCCCCCCCCCATCTCTTCCCGTCTCTGTTTATTTCCCTGTTTTCCTCCCTTTCTCTTTTCTTGGCAGCGAGTTTTAACTTTCTTATTTGTACTTTGTCCTTCTCTCTGGACTCAAAGGGAAATGTGTGCAAGGTTGTGACTCCAGACATTTGTTCTGCAGCTTGTGTTTTCACATTCCTCTTGTCCTTGGGATTTCTTCCTTTTTCCCCAGGTTTTGTTCAAGTTCTTGTTGTTATAATATCCAGCTCCTTATCATTATACATACTTGTTTGTATAATGATATGTTTCATTTAGTAAAAATCCTGTTGACATCAGACCCTTCTCAGTAGTAACTGAGAGTAGTATCTGTATCTAGTATCTAGTAGTCACCAACGGACGCCGCTCAAATGCCTCTGGCCGCAATTGGATAGTCCTTAAACCAATCAGAACGATGATCCGGGTGGCGTTGCAGCGACAGCGACATCAACGGGTTGCTGATTGGTGCCCATTGAAATTTCCCCTTGTGGGATTAATAAAGTATACATTATTATTATTAATATTGGTTTGGAAAAATTGGAAATGGGCTTGAATGGGCTCTTGGCCAGACGGACTCAAAGAGCAAATCTCAAATTTGCCTGAAGTTCTTCAGGGTTTTCTCAGGCTAGCCCAGAGTTGCATCACAACTCACAACATTTCTCGTGAAAGAGCATCAGAAAGTTTTCTCATTGGAGAAATGTTGATAATTGTACAGTATAAATCTAATTAAAGCCTTTGAAGCGATGTTAACCCTCGTGTTGTCCTCCCGGGTCAAAAACAGACAAAAAACTGAATTTTGACATTGAATTTTAAGTTTTCACCAAGTCCACCTTACTGCTACTACTGTAGTACTGTAAACTACTTTTACAGTACTTTTTGGAATTCATGGTCAATAACCCTCATTTATATAGAATTATACCTAATATTCAAGTTAAAAAGCAAAGATTTTCAATTATTTTGACTAATAGTTAAGATCAGAGGAACGTACAGATGAGTTTTGTCAGGAATGAAAGAGATCTATTGTATTTGCAAAGAGCGTTGTATGGAATCCAATCCATTTTTGTGGTAATTTGGTTAAAAAAAAAAACATATTTCAGATATAGACATTTTGAAAGGGGTTAAATTTGACCCGAGGACAACAGGAGGGTTAATGAAGACTTGGTCTTGCCTTTATATTCTCATCTCTTCCGCCAAACTAAAAGCAGATGTTGTAACCTGGCTGTCTTATTTGCTTCCATTCAGCAACAACAGGCATTAGATAACAACTCTAGTCTATATCCCCAACGGTCCACTTTCGGTATTGCTCCAGTGCCGCAGGAAATCCCCCCAGATGTCCTTTTTTCCTGCCATAACCTTCCACTTTCTTTGTGTTGGCGTTCTACACCTCAGGTGGATTTCTGAGGACTCTGGTTACCTGGTCCTCAGATCTCTGCAGGGTAAATCCAGACAGCTAGCTAGACTATCTGTCCAATCTGAGGACTCTGGTTACCTGGTCCTCAGATCTCTGCAGGGTAAATCCAGACAGCTAGCTAGACTATCTGTCCAATCTGAGGACTCTGGTTACCTGGTCCTCAGATCTCTGCAGGGTAAATCCAGACAGCTAGCTAGACTATCTGTCCAATCTGAGGACTATGGTTACCTGGTCCTCAGGTCTCTGCAGGGTAAATCCAGACAGCTAGCTAGACTATCTGTCCAATCTGAGGACTATGGTTACCTGGTCCTCAGATCTCTTCAGGGTAAATCCAGACAGCTAGCTAGACTATCTGTCCAATCTGAGGACTCTGGTTACCTGGTCCTCAGATCTCTGCAGGGTAAATCCAGACAGCTAGCTAGACTATCTGTCCAATCTGAGGACTCTGGTTACCTGGTCCTCAGATCTCTTCAGGGTAAATCCAGACAGCTAGCTAGACTATCTGTCCAATCTGAGGACTCTGGTTACCTGGTCCTCAGATCTCTGCAGGGTAAATCCAGACAGCTAGCTAGACTATCTGTCCAATCTGAGGACTCTGGTTACCTGGTCCTCAGGTCTCTGCACGGATGTTCCACCAAAACAAGTTCTTTCCCGAGACTATTTTGCGTCCTCAGCGCCGCCCATGACGATTGTGATTGGTTTAAAGAAATGCCAATAAACCAGAGCACGTTTATCTCCCATCCCCAGAATGTTGTGTGGACCAGCCAGACCCTCCTCGACAGCACTGTGGAGGAGGGTCTGGCCACCGAAGCTTTGAATATTAGCTTCTGAGCACAAAAAATGGTATTGGGGACATGTACGCCGTGTACGCTTTGATATATAGTATTTAAGATATTGTGTCAGATCAAATGTGCTAACAAAACACCAGTGTCACCCTTACCCCCCTCTCTCTCTCTCTCTCTCTCTCTCTCTCTCTCTCTCCAATGTTTCTGTCCTTCTTAGATCTGTAAAAAAGGCTTTAAATATGGCTCAAAACACAACTCATGAGTGACAGGTGGACATTTGTGTCCTTGTGAAAAAAGTGTTCTTACATTTAAATGGATGTACGTTTTTTATGGAAAACTAACTGCTTGCCTCAACAACTGAGTGAACGCACGACACCTGAAATCTCTCTGCGTCCAGTTATTACGCGATTTGACACGGACTCTGTCTCTGTCCGGGAGCTAAACGTTTCCTGGGAAAATCCTCCGGTTCTCAGGAAGAGGAAAATTAACCAGTTTTAGATGTGTATATATATTTTTTTCTTCTTCCAGAGAAGTGTTGACACTGTGGAGAGCAAGTTCTCCTTGGGGACACAGAACTTTCCATTAGTGATTTGTTGAAGCCAACCTTCTGTTTGTGTGTTTTCCCAAAACTCAACATGTTGCCTTGGTAATGCATCTATGAATATGATGTCGAAATCCAAGATTAACTTGATTTATTCACTGCTGAATTTCATAATCTGTCTCCTTTTTGCTTATTTTAGGTTGAACACTCCGTCAGCTACCTTGATATCCAGGGAATCAGCAGCAACAAGCCCACTCAGGTACACAGACACACAAACAGTCATGCAATGCTTATTGTTCATTACATTTATGACATACAACAACACACCTGGATCACAGCTTAAAAGTTGCACAAACACAGATACACTGATGTCTTTCAACACTGTCTATGTTCCAGGGAGGACAGCGAGGGATATTATATACTGATTGATTGGCTAAATTTTAGGGATGCACAATGCTGCACAAATTTTTTATTTATTTTTTATTGTCATATACACGTCGCAAAAGGCTAGGACATATTGCCAAAGTTGTTTTGGTCCTGGAGACGCTGGCTTTTTTACAGCTTACGCTTTTAGATGGTTTACCATTTCTTATCATTTTTGTTTGCTGTCAATAAAACGTAATTGTTACTCTGAATCTTGCAGCATCTCAACAGTTGATTCATTGGTGTCCTGGTTTTGCTTTTCTTTAGAGGTTTGGGTATACTGTAGCTGAAGTCTCTTTTATATAGACCTTAGTGGTCCCTAATACTGTATCTGAAGTCTCTTTTATATAGACCTTAGTGGTCCCTAATACTGTAGCTGAAGTCTCTTTTATATAGACCTTAGTGGTCCCTAATACTGTATCTGAAGTCTCTTTTATATAGACCTTAGTGGTCCCTAATACTGTATCTGAAGTCTCTTTTATATAGACCTTAGTGGTCCCTAATACTGTATCTGAAGTCTCTTTTATATAGACCTTAGTGGTCCCCTAATACTGTATCTGAAGTCTCTTTTATATAGACCTTAGTGGTCCCTAATACTGTATCTGAAGTCTCTTTTATATAGACCTTAGTGGCCCCCTAAAACTGTATCTGAAGTCTCTTTTATATAGACCTTAGTGGTCCCTAATACTGTATCTGAAGTCTCTTTTATATAGACCTTAGTGGTCCCTAATACTGTATCTGAAGTCTCTTTTATATAGACCTTAGTGGTCCCTAATACTGTATCTGAAGTCTCTTTTATATAGACCTTAGTGGTCCCTAATACTGTAGCTGAAGTCTCTTTTATATAGACCTTAGTGGTCCCCTAATACTGTATCTGAAGTCTCTTTTATATAGACCTTAGTGGTCCCCTAATACTGTATCTGAAGTCTCTTTTATATAGACCTTAGTGGTCCCTAATACTGTATCTGAAGTCTCTTTTATATAGACCTTAGTGGTCCCTAATACTGTATCTGAAGTCTCTTTTATATAGACCTTAGTGGTCCCCTAATACTGTATCTGGAGTCTCTTTCCCAAAATTCTGCCTTGGTGCAGAATTACAGCCACTAGAGCCTGTCCCACAATGAGCTTTCCTTAGGACGTGCCAGAGGTAATCTTGCCCCTTGTGACCTCATAAGGGGCAAGATTCCAGATCGGCCCATCTGAGCTTTCATTTGGAAATGGTTTCCTTTTAAATCGGTGTGAAATTCAACAAACAATTTGTTTTATTTCAGCAGAAGCCTGTAAGCAGCAGAACTGAGTTCGCTTTAAGATGTTTTATTTATCACAAGTCATATCTTTATCGCGCTTTGAGTCGTTACATTGGGCGTTGCTTTGTGTGTGTCTCACCCCCCCGCAGCTGGTGTTGGAGTATGAGCGCGGCCCTTGGAGCCTCCGGCTGGGCTCGATGGAGGAAGTGGACGAGGTGATCGCTCACATCGCCAGCTGTCTGAACCGGATCTGCCCCGCCGGGTCCCCTGTGTAGGTAGCATGCAGGGAGCCCTTCGGCGGCTCCCAGAGGGTTGGGCAGGAAGGAAACCGTTTACGCTGTAGATTCGACATGCTACATATGTGTAAAATTGAAATTAGTCTATATCGACGACAATTAATTTAGGGGATTGTTCTGGTGCCGCCTTAAGATCTGCCAGATGTCCCTCTTATCAGCCGGATGTCCGTTACCTTCCACTTTCTTTGTGTTGGCGTTCTAACCTCTGGTGGATAGCTAGCTGTCTGGATTTACCCTGCAGAGATCTGAGGACCAGGTAACCATAGTCCTCAGATCTCTGCAGGGTAAATCCAGACATCTAGCTAGACTATCTGTCCAATCTGAGGACTATGGTTACCTGGTCCTCAGATCTCTGCAGGGTAAATCCAGACAGCTAGCTAGACTATCTGTCCAATCTGAGGACTATGGTTACCTGGTCCTCAGATCTCTGCAGGGTAAATCCAGACAGCTAGCTAGACTATCTGTCCAATCTGAGGACTGTGGTTACCTGGTCCTCAGATCTCTGCAGGGTAAATCCAGACAGCTAGCTAGACTATCTGTCCAATCTGAGTTTTCTCTTGCACCAGTAAAACTACCTTTGAACATACACGTTCCACCAAAACAAGTTCCTTCCTGAGACTATGCTTTTCACAGCAGACCGTGATTTTTCTATTAAAGAGCTGAAATCATCAGCTGATGAATCGGTTAGTCTATCAACAGAAATTTCATCTGCAACAAAAATGAAAATCTGTTAATTGTTGATCATTCTATAACCCTCTGAGGTCCAAGGGCATTTTCACATCCTCCTTAATTGACCTTTTTAAACGTGCCCTGCCACACAAAACCGTTTTTACTTGCATTTTTTGCAATATATCAGGTCCATATGTGTTTGTGTTGTGTGGTGAATGTGAAGATGAACTGCTTCGAGCTTTCTGTGATTGCACCCCCCTCCTCCACGCAGTTGCTAGTAGCCATGGAGGAGACGGAGGATTAAAAAAACATGATGGACTCTTAGCTGATAGTCTTAATTAGCTTTGTAGCAACTCGTTTGGCAATGGCTTGAATGTAACGTTCATTAATATCAAAAAGCTACGCATTAAAGCTTTAATATAATTCATAATTGGCTTCTTGGACACTAATCCCCTGCTTCTTTTCTCTCTTCTCTCTGTTCTTTTTTTGTGTCTTCATCTCTCTTGTTCTTCTTCCTCTCCCTCTCTCTGTAAGGAAGGAAGGTGATGAAGAAGCTGAGTCTGAAGCCTCCAGAGAGGATGGCGGCCCTCCAGGCCATCTGGGACGAACAGGGCTCGGCAGATCAGGGACCCTGCGGTAAATCAGCCTCAAAGAGGGAAAAAATACATCCTGGCAAATGTTTAAAGTATTATTAAGAGTATTTATGCGCTAAAAGGGGTTGTTTTGACTCTTTTCAGGCGGGTTTTCTCATCAGTACTGGTGTGTGTGTGATTACCTGGGCCTGCCGTACAGAGAGGAGGTCCAATGGGTCGGTGCTGTTGACTGAAATCATCATTTTTTATAGAAGTTGTTCTGTTTTCTGTCTTTTTGTTGCTAGTAAGATTTTTTCATCTGGTGCTTTCATGGTCACCTTTTGTGGTTTTTATTCTTCTACTTTTCTTTGCTCCGACTACTTCTTCTTTGTCTGCTAAATGTATGCTTGTTTTCCCTCCACCTAATATTCTATAATTATTAAATATTAATGTCATTGTTTGGCCTTCTGCCGCTTCCTCTTGATATTCTTTCTATGATTGATTGATTTGTCCTCCTGGATTCCCTCTGCTTCTTGTTTTTTTCTGCTTTTTTATCTTCCACATCTTCCTCTTTTGCTTATGTTTCTTTTTGTTTCTCATATTTTCTCATATTTTTTCACCTGTGATGGTGCGTGTCCATATACGCGTTGTTTCCCCCCCTTACCAGCATTGCACACTAGTGGGCTTTGGGCTTGCCACCAGTTTCTCTTCACTGACGAGCAAAGAAAACAGGCTACATCCTCCTACAGCCGCGAAGGCTGCACCTGATTGGACGAACGTGTCACGTGGGTCTGTCCGGTCCCGGAAATTCAAAACCGAGCATAATGGCGGCTCGTTTGCAATACGATCTCTTATTTTATGAAAATAATTCACCGAGCACTAAGATATGCAGTTGCTGACTCTGTCTTCATTTCAGATCAACAATGGTCAGTTTAAAGCTACAGTGCGTAGTTTCTGTCGCCCCCATGAGGAATTCTAGGTAATGACAACAAAATTGTAGGCGCGTCCACATGATACAAGCCTTCTGTGACAGCGCACCGCCCCCCTCCACACAGTTGGTAGTAGCCATGGAGGACACGGAGGATTAAAAAAAGAAGAGCTAAGAGGGCCTTTGGATTCTCCCAAGTCCCCTGCGTGACGCTACCAGAATGCATTGCACGGGTGCTCCCATGGAAATTAATGGGAAGCGTTGAAACGACAATGGACGCACACCATGACAGATTTTACTACTGTTAAGTCATACCTTTTTCTTCTGGGGGGGGGAATCGATACAGCATAGTATGCTGTATCAATATTTTCAGTGACAATACTGTATCGATACACAGGCGTGCACAGTATCGCTCTTTTAATATATCTTTTATATAATATATATTTTAATTTATAATATATATGTTGGTCAGTTTGTCCCATTTTGCAGCAATACAATTGAAGTGATATGAACAAACAGATGTTTCATGTTAGATAAAACAGATGTTGACAAAGTCATTTGAAATTGGGAGAAATCAGAAGTTGGAAAATCGGTTATAAATTGCAATATATCGCAGAAAATTGCAATATGTTTAAAATCGTAATAACAAAGTGTCGTGATGATATCGTATCGCAATGATATTCCCCCCCTCTACTATCTTCCTCTGCTTTTCAAGCTGCATCACTTTACCTCCATTTGTCATTGTCTTTCAAAACGTTTCTGTTTGAGTTTAGCTTTGTGATGTACCTGAACACACCATCGTAAAACTGTTTCCTCTCGTGTTTAACTACAGGACGTAGACACCATCTATCTCACTCAGGACACCAGAGAGCTCAACCTGCAGGACTTCATTCACCTGGAGAACAGGTATGTCCATTGCTATCGCGGAGAGCTCATCATGGAAAGAGATTCTGACTACGGCTGCACATTATATTGTTTTTTTATTGTCATTGCAGAATTACCTGCCGCGATAAACAAAGATATTTTAAAAAGACGCTCAAGACTTTTTTTTATCAGTTGAACTGCAACCAGTTCAGAAGCCGGAAGTTTGTTGTCATTACTTAGAATTCCTCATGGGGGAGATAGAAACACTCTGTAGCTTAGAAGAAGAATAAAAACCCTAAATGAATCTTCTTATCACTCCATCTGCAACAGCTGTATCTGTAAGGGTGATTTAGTCGAGTCTTTTCTCTGCAGGGATCTGGTGGCGATCATCGCAGCTCTGGAGTACAACCAGTGGTTCACGAAACTCTGCACCAAAGACTTCAAACTGGTAACGCAAATCCTAATCACAATTATGTCGGTCAATGTTGAAATCACGACTTTTGGAAAGATTTTGCATTTATTGAAGTAAAAAACAAAACAAAGTTGGTGTATATCCTTCGTGTTCTACTTCCCGGATGCGTGTATATTTTCTCACTGCGTTTCTTTTGTTGTGTTTTTTGGAGATTTTCAAGCCTTTATTGACAGGACAGCTGAAGAAATGAAAGGGAAAAGACGGGGGAGGGAATGACACGCAGCAAAGTGCTGCCGCAGGTCGGAGTCGAACCCTCGCCCGTCGAACCCGGGCCTGTGCATCGAGGAGTAGGCTACTCCTTTACTTTTAAGTAGTATTTTTACAATTTAAAAAAAAAAATATATATAATATATATATTATTATATATATATTATATTATTATATAGGGACGTTTGGGTAGCTCACCTGGTTGAGCGTGCGCCCCGTGCCCAGAGGCTCAGTCTTTGCGGCAGCGGGTTCGATTCCGACCCAGGCCCTTTGCTACATGTCATTCGCCCTCTCTTCTGTTTTCATGTATCCAGCTATCCTATAAAAGAAAGGCCTAAATGCAGAAAAAAATATCTTATATCTAACAATTGTCAATAGCTGATTGAACTTTGACTCTAATCACTCAAACAAAAAAATCACTACAATACAAAATTAAGCCAGTTTTGCTTTTGCTTCTTAAAATTCTCACTCAGATCAAATGAAATGAAAGGCCCGGGCGCCTGGGTAGCTCACCTGGTAGAAAGCCTACCCATATACAGAGGCTTAGTCCTCGACACAGCGGCCGCAGGTTCGCTTCCAAGCTGCGGCCACTTTGCTGCATGTCTTTTCACCCTCTCTCCCCTTTCATGTCCAGCTGTCCTGTCAAAATAAAGGCCTAAACTGCCCAAAATAAAGTGTGTGTGTGTGTGTGTGTGTGTGTGTGTGTGTGTGCTCCAGGCGACAGATGTGTGCGACCAGATCCTCAGAGTGGTGGCTCGGTCCGGCCGGCTGGAGGAGCTTGTGCTCGACAACACTGGACTCAGAAGGTCAGAGGACAAATAGTCTAAATCCTTGACGTTCCACTTCCAGGGTTTCTCCGTTGCCACCAGAAAATCCGCTGGATTTCATTGATTTAGGCCGGATATCCGTTGCCGTTCTAAACCCCGGCAGATGTATGAGGACTATTGTTAAAGGTCCCATGCCATGAAAATTTCACTTTATGAGGGATTTTAACATTAATATGAGTCCCCCCAGCCTGCCTATGGCCCCCCAGTGGCTAGAAATGGTGACAGGTGTAAACCGAGTCCTGGGTATCCTGCTCTGCCTTTGAGAAAATGAAAGCTCAGATGGGCCGATCTGGAATCTTGCCCCTTATGAGGTCATAAGCCTCCACCTTATTACCAGGTGGTATTACCAGTATTAGGGGACCACTAAAGTCTATATAAAAGAGACTTCAGATACAGTATTAGGGGACCACTAAGGTCTAAATAAAAGAGACTTCAGATACACTATTAGGGGACCACTAAGGTCTATATAAAAGAGACTTCAGATACAGTATTAGGGGACCACTAAGGTCTATATAAAGAGACTTCAGATACAGTATTAGGGGACCACTAAGGTCTATATAAAAGAGACTTCAGATACAGTATTAGGGACCACTAAGGTCTAAATAAAAGAGACTTCAGATACAGTATTAGGGGACCACTAAGGTCTATATAAAAGAGACTTCAGATACAGTATTAGGGGGACCACTAAGGTCTATATAAAGAGACTTCAGATACAGTATTAGGGGACCACTGAGGTCTATATAAAAGCATCCAAAGAGCACCATGTCATGGGACCTTTATCTAACTCTCTGCAGGGTAAATCCAGACAGCTAGCTAGACTATCTGTCCAATCTGAGTCATGTCATTGTGTTTCATACTCTTTCTCTCCTCCTCTTCAGTGATTTTGCTCAGAAACTGGCCAGCGCTCTGTCACACAACCCCGCCTGCACGCTGCACACACTGAGCCTGAGCAACAACTCACTGGAGGACAAAGGTTAAAACATGTACACACACACACACACACACACACACACACACACACACACACACATCCTGTACACTGTTTTTATTGTGAAAATATGAGTTATATACATGTCCCTAAATTGAAACCGAGACGTTATTCCTCTTGATATGGTATGTGTTTCTTCTACAATGTGTACAGAATACAATTGATTTTATTATTTGATATTTATATTAATATTAATTGATTCTCATTCACATCCTCTTTACTACAGATTGGACATCATTACTGTTGAAGCTGTTGTAATTGTTGCTTCTGTCACAGAGGGCTCTCAGGTGCAGTCATGCGCCCTCTAGTGGCCATGTTGGAGCCCGTCAGCTCAAAGATAAAATGTATTGATCCCACACTGGGGAGATTCCCTTTTTACAGCAGCTCAAAAAACTCCACACACACATCAGAATAAGGCAAATACACATTGAAGGGTAACTACTGCTTTTTTTTATCAACCTGAACCCTAGGTTCCTATGTTTTTGTGTCTAAGTCACTGATGGGAACAACAATCTTTGACATTGGTCCAGTACTAAGCGAAATCTCGGCAGTCGGCGAAACAAGCTGCAATGTAAGTTAATAGGGCAAATGTGCAGCTTGTTTTTACCTTCACAAAAGTGCTTGTTTTGGCACTGACAGACTCAAAGATTGTTGTTCCTATCAGTCACTTACACAAAAAAAATTGGAAAATGGATTCCACGTTGATATCCCTTTGACCCTTGTCTGGTATTCGGGTCAAATTGACCCATTTCAAATTTGTACAAGAAGAAAAATGGTCCAAGTTACATTTTTTCTACCTGAAACTCAACGGTCTTAACTTATTTCCTGTTATAAACATGTATTCCTGACTCAATTCAGAACATTATTGTGGATATGACACTTATGTTGTTTCCATAGTGGATTTGAACCTTATGACAAAAAATGAACCCCACTTCCATCTTTAATAGTGTTCTAGTAGAGACTGATTCATTCCCTGAACATAGATGTTATCTCAGCTGTTTGAAATTGAGATAAAGACAATATTTGTTAATAGATTATGAAGGAAAATTTTATTTCAGAATTGTTTTTAAAACCCCAAATAAGTCCCGGGTCAGTTTGACCCAAGGGACACGAGAAGGTCCCGAAAGGGAAGACAACACGAGGGTTAAATAGACATAGGAAATATATACAAAAAGCATTATGTGGGTTAGGGTTAATATGTACACTATAAACACCTCTACTCCATACAGACAGGTACAACATATACGGATTTACAGATTAGATATGGTGCGAGTGAAGACAGTTGGCATATTCTAAAGTAGGGGAACACAGAGTAATACATGAATAAATATAAAAATATAAAGTCCTCAATGACTGGGCCTGAGTACCTAATTCAATACTTTTTAGGCACAGACCGAACTGTATCAAGTATCAAAAAATGCCTCGTTGTTTAATACCAAAGCTCAATACATCAACTCAAACTTTATTTATATAGCACTTTTCATACACAAAAAGGCAGCACAAAGTACTTTACATATTTTATAAAGATAAAACAAAAAACAAAACAACCCCCTCCCTCCACACACACACACACATACACACACACAACCACAAGAAGAGCAGCAAATGAGTGTACTAAAAACCCATGAAAAAAAAAAGAACGAATAAGAAAAAAACTGAAACAAAATCAATGAAACCGCAACTGATAAAATCCAAACTTGAGGAAATGCTATTATAGACAACCTTGAGGAAACATTTAGGGAACTCCAGAAGACCGAACAGAAAGGACCTACTTTAGGATTAATTCTCATCATCGTCAGTGAGCCAATCAGCATACAGCATTCTTCTACCAAGATCTGATGGTGTCTATCTAACGTTACACGTCGTAGTAACTCGACTCTAAGCACAGATGGTAGTAGGAGCTTAAAAATGAACAAAAAGATTAGATACCCGATCCCCAGCCCTAACAGTGACAGGGTGTGTGTTACCTTCTGCAGGTGTTGCTGCTCTGAGTGCCCAACTTGCCAAACTGCCCATGGGCTTGAAGCACCTGAACCTCTCCAGGACCTCCATATCTCCTAAAGGTGAGCACAGATAAAGCAAAGATGTCATAAAACTTCATTATCCAATCCAATCCACTTTATTTCTATAGCACATTTTACAAACACAAAGTTACCAAAGTGCTGCACAGAAAGCTCAAACATATAAAACAAGTAATATAAAATATTGTATAAATACAGTATAAAATACAGTAAAACAATAAGAGACATCAGAGGACCACACAACTCACATGGAGTTAAAAGCCAAAGAATAAAAATGTGTCTTTAGACAAGACTTAAAACACTTAACTGTTGGGGCTGTTTGGACATGGAGGGGCAGAGCGCTCCAGAGTTTAGGTCCAACCACAGAAAAGGCCCTGTCCCCCCAAGTTTTAAGTCTCGTCTTGGGGACCACAAGCTGGAGCTGGCTCTCTGACCTCAATGACCGCGCCGGCTTATAAATTAGGATGAGGTCCGAGACATATGTTGGGGCCAGTCCATTCACAGCTTTAAAAACAAACAATAAAATCTTAAAATCAATCCTAAAACGTACAGGAAGCCAGTGCAATTAGGCAAGAATTGGAGTTATATGAGCGCGCTTTTTGGTTCCAGTTAAAAGACGTGCTGCAGAATTTTGGACTAACTTTTTTTTATTGATTTTTTTTAAATTCTGGATTATGATCCAGAATTATTGTTTCAGGAGATTATGTTCAGGGTCTCTCCCGGTGTATTGCAAGCCTGGTGGCCCCCCTGGACTTAAGACCCAAATGCATTGGAAGCGATAATTGACGCCCCTCAATGCAGGCCTCAGATTTAAAGTGCCAACACCACAGAACCAGCCGTATTTTTAGAAAAGGTCGCTCTTTAGGCAAATGTTTGTATCTCACATACACTCCTATCAGTGGGGGCATTAGACTTTCTACCTCGACGGGCAGGGTTGTAAAACCTCCGTCAACCCTGCAGTCACTTTTTATCACGAAAGAGATGATTGATTTTTTTCTTCTTTTTGCAGTGACAGCGCAGGTCACTTAATATGTACTGTAGTTATAATGTAAATTTTGATCCAGATCGCATTATTACATAGTGTATTACAGTTACTCTCTCCAAAACATGTACTACTGCTGCAGAAAAACAAAACACACACATTTAGGTCATGCTGGGTCCTCATTTTGACGCTCCTAAATCGAAACAAGGTCGGAGAAAAAGCACTTTTGGTGTGTGTTTTGCAATTTAAAACAACGACTGTACTTTAAAATGTGTGCGTCAGACGCTTTCAGTGCATTTGGGCCTTAAAGGGTAACTACCGATTTTATCAATCGTATATTTTCCTGTTTTTGTGTCTAAGTGACTGATGGGAACAACATTCCTTCAACAGATCCTTTTATTTAAACATAAAAAACATCCGCGAAATTGCATTCGCTAAACCCACCAGACTCCATGTAAATAAACAGTCATTTTAGCATCGTAAAAATACACTTCATTCAAAGTTGACAGACACAAATCAAAAATATTTAAAGCGGATTTGGGTTGTCTTTCTACGTTTCCAACCATCACAACTATAGTTTTGGTTGAAATAAACACATAGTTTACTGATTTACATGTGAAAATATGTTTTATCTATACACGCTAAAGGTATTGCTTTTTTAAATGGGGTCTGGTGGGTTCAGCGCTAGCAACTGTTTCTGGTTAAACAGAAAGGTCTTAGAGAGGTTTTAAAGGTCTGTCTCTGAAAGGATCCTTTCCATAGTGTTGTCAGACACTTAGAATATTAATCTGAGCCTGTCAGCAGCAAAACGAGCACTTTTTTGAAGGTAAATACAAGCCCCATAACTTATACTGTAGCTTGTCTCGCCTCTGGCAACTGGAGCGCTTAATACTGGACCAATGTCTGATTTCTTTATTTTTTTTTCAGTCACTAGGGTCCAGGTTGAAAAAAACGGTAGTTACCCTTTACATTTTTAGGACGTTTTTTAAACTACAGTTAGACATAGTCATATTTTCAAATCTCCAGTTAGCTTTTAGCACTGACTTAATGTCAGGCCCTATGGAATCTGTCTTATAGCTTCTTTAAATTCACATTTACACGGTTCAGTCCATGATTCTGTTAGATTAGATTAGAATAGATTAGATTAGATAATACTTTATTCATCCCACAGCGGGGAAATTTACTTGTCACAGCAGCAGCATTTTCTACAGTAAAAGCAATAAAAACAAAAAAAAACTACAAACACACACAAATAAACATACAAAAAGCAAACAGCAGACAGTGAGCAGCCGGTAAATGTAGTGACATCAAGTAAAGGTTGCGTAAAGTGCAGTAGAACAATATTGCAGAGTGAGTGACGTTAAATTAAATTGAATATGTAATTAAAATAGTATAGCAAAAATAGGTAACCATAAATAATATTGAAAAAGTAAGTACTTATCACAGAAACTATTGGGCTCTACCTTAATGCTGCGGCAATGGGCACTGTTCAATGAAAAAAGACGCTTGCTTCGGGGCTGGGGAACCTGACCTCTGTCATTTCTTGCAGGCGTGAACAGCCTCTGTCAGGCTCTGTGCGCCAACCCGGCCGTCGCCGCCAACCTCACACACCTCGACCTGTCGGGAAACTCGCTCCGAGGGGACGACATGCCGGTACGCTGCCACCTCCACTGCTGTCCCATGCAACTTCTAGACAGACTCTGCAACCCCACAGCTCATTAAAGCTTCTCAGTACAAAACGTTCGTGAAGAGCTTGGAGATCTGAAGCTTTTGAAGTGACAGCAGTGATGCGTTTGTGTGTTTGTTTTCTGCACAGAACCTGCACAGCTTCCTGAGTCACCCGAACTGCCTGGAGACTCTGGATCTGTCCAACAGTGACTGCTCTCTGGAGCAGGTAAAAGCAGCTCAAGCACAGAACTAGAGCTACAAAGAGAAATCCATTACTTGATTAGTTTTCACCTGTTAAAAATTCAATTCGGTTTAAGTTAAAATGCTCTGATTGCAGCTTTTTAAATGTGAATATTTTCTTGTTTCTTCACTCCTCTGTGACAATAAGCGAAATATATTTAAGTTTTGGACAAAACGGCTTGGGATTTGGAGATTTTTCTGACATTTTAGAGGCCGAGCAACTAATCGGTGAATCCAGAAAACAATCCACAGATTAATCAACCATGGAAAAAAACTCGTTAGTTACGGCCCTACACACAACACACACAACACATTTAAGACTTTGAGTGGGTGAAGTTAAGAAGTTTAAAAATATAAAATACAATTTCCTGTGTCTGCACTTTTAACCTAAATCAGAGTAACGTAAATAATACCATGTTTTATATTTCTATGGATGTTTTTGTGCAGTTTGTTACAGCCGTTTCATGTTTTTCAGGTGTGTGCGTCTCTGCTCAGAGGATCTTTGAAGCACCTCTCCGTCCTTAACCTGTCAAAGTCAGTCTTCTCTCACAGGTCAGATATCAGACATCACACCCATCCTTCTAACTGCAGACCACTCCTGAACACATCCAACCATATTACAGATATATTACAGACTACATTATGTATTATTTTGGACTGGCAGATTACTTCTCCCAACATTCAACAAATCTCACTATTAAAGGTCCCATGACATGCTGCTTTCTGGATGCTTTTATATAGACCTTAGTGGTCCCTAATACTGTATCTGAAGTCTCTTTATATAGACCTTAGTGGTCCCTAATACTGTATCTGAAGTCTCTTTTATATAGACCTTAGTGGTCCCTAATACTGTATCTGAAGTCTCTTTATATAGACCTTAGTGGTCCCTAATACTGTATCTGAAGTCTCTTTTATATAGACCTTAGTGGTCCCTAATACTGTATCTGAAGTCTCTTTTATATAGACCTTAGTGGTCCCCTAATACTGTATCTGAAGTCTCTTTTATATAGACCTTAGTGGTCCCTAATACTGTATCTGAAGTCTCTTTTATATAGACCTTAGTGGTCCCCTAATACTGTATCTGAAGTCTCTTTTATATAGACCTTAGTGGTCCCTAATACTGTATCTGAAGTCTCTTTTATATAGACCTTAGTGGTCCCTAATACTGTATCTGAAGTCTCTTTTATATAGACCTTAGTGGTCCCTAATACTGTATCTGAAGTCTCTTTTATATAGACCTTAGTGGTCCCTAATACTGTATCTGAAGTCTCTTTTATATAGACCTTAGTGGTCCCCTAATACTGTATCTGAAGTCTCTTTTATATAGACCTTAGTGGTCCCTAATACTGTATCTGAAGTCTCTTTTATATAGACCTTAGTGGTCCCCTAATACTGTATCTGAAGTATCTTGTGTGTGTGTGCGTGTGTGCGCGGAAACCAACCAGAGAAGCTGAAATAAAGTAGTAAAGTTAAAAAACTAAAACGTGGAGATATTTTTGGGGGTTTAAGAAAGCAAAAGAGGAAGGCTGCAGACCCGATGAAGAGGGCACGATGAAGAGTTTGTACGCAAAGACCGAGCAGCAGAAACTGAGCTTATCCAGAGAGGCACATACTCAGAAGATAAGATTTGATAACGTTACATGATCTTTATCTTCTGTTCACCTTTAAGGTGTTGTTATAACATGATTTTTTTTTTGAAATCCAAATCAAATCTATTAAAAGAAACATTGATGCTTAAATGTATTCAGCGGCACTCATAATCTGTTTTTCTTTTCACTGGAAAACACTCCGACTGGTTGAACGTTGAAAGTCTACCAGCCATGTTGGCTGGTTGATTTAAAGCCCTGATTGTGAATGTATAACTGATTTACGTCTCTCCTCGCATCCACACAGGAAGAGTAAAGAAATCCCATTGTCCTTTAAGCAGTTCTTCAGCAGCGCTCAGGCTCTGAGCTCAGTCAGTCTGTCGGGAACCAGGCTGCCTCTGGAGGCTCTGAAGTAAGAAAGTTTCCACCGAAAGCTGACAACGCACCACAGTTCACTTCCTGTAGTCCAAAACACAATCAGAGAAGAAGTCGGTGGGATGGATTGGTACACATGAACTGTGTGAAAGTTGCATTTTTTTCTAATTTGGGGTTGCAGCTTTTGGGAATACTAACAGTCATTCTGTCCTTTGCTGTGTTTTCCCATTCATAACTGGTTATATTTACAGCGTGCAGATAGTACTGCAGATGCAATTCAATTCCATTTTATTTATAGTATCAAATCATAGCAAGAGTTATCTCAAGAGACTTTACAGATAGAGTAGGTCTAGACCACACTCACATAATTTACAAAGACCCAACAATTCCAGTAATTCCCCCAAGAGCAAGCATTTAGAGGAAAAACTCCCTTTTAGGTGGTGAGAAAAACCTTTTAGGGAGAAACATCGTACAGACCCAGGCTCTTGGTAGGCGGTGTCTGACGATGCCGGTTGGGGGTTGGGATGAACAATGGCAACAGTGACTAGAAATAGTAGTTGTAGTAGTTCATGGCATAGCAGGGCGTTATAGGACGTAGCAGGGCGCGGAGCAGGACCACCGGGACAGCTGCAACCATGATTTAGGTGCCACCCTAATCCAAGGACACATGCTGGGTGGAAAAAAAAAACTTAGTGTGTCAAAGGAAGTCCCCCGGCAGTCTAAAACTACAACTGCATAATTAAGAGAGACAGGGTAAGAAGAGGAGCCTGGCTGGGCTAGAACTCTCCCCAGCCAGATTGGGCTCTACTGCCCTGCCTACCTCTACTTTGATTATATCATTGATTATAGTGTAGATGAATCTGACGACTATGAAGAGAAGCAGAGAAGGGGTGCCGTGTCTGTGGCTATACACCCTCCCCCGCCGGCTCCCTTAATATAAGCTTCATCGAATCTTAATGATGCTAGCAGAACACGTTCAATGGAGAAAGAGTGCTTCTTTAAGAAGATGTCTTTTTGCATTGTTGTTTGTCTTACGTGGAGAAATCCATTAAAGCTGACGACACAGACTCATTTTTCTATCTAAATTGGGGAGAGCGACATGAAAAACAATGCAGCCACAGTCTGAGTAACATGAATGATGTTTTTCTACCTTTTTAGTATTTAGAAATATCAATCTCAAGCAATGCCACTGCTTTCTTTAAGCTGCTTGTTGAACTGAGCGCTTGTGTGTCTGCAGAGCATTGTTGTTGGGACTCGGCTGCAACCCAAACCTCAGTGACGTGTCTCTGGACCTCAGCTGCTGTGAGGTAAAACTGTTTTCAACCTTAAAGAGTAACGTCCATTTTTTCAACCTTTACTCTGTTTTCCTATGATTTTGTGACTGATGGGAACAACAATCTTTGAAATTGGCTCAGTATTAAGCAAAGACGCCGCAGTCGGCAACGGCTAAACAAGCTATAATGTAAGTTAATAGGGCAATTGTCCAGCTTGTATTTACCTTCACAAAAGTGCTTGTTTTGCCACTTACAAGCTCAGATTAATATTATAAGTGTCTGATGACATTATGGAAAGTATCCCTTCAGAGATAGACATTTAAGACCTCTTTGAGACCTTTCTGTTTAACCAGAAACAGTCGCTAGCGCTAAACCCACCAGACTCCATTTAAGAAAATAATACTTTTATCATGTATAGAGCCAATGTATTTTCACATGTAAATCAGTAAACTATGTGTTTAGTTCAACAAACACTAGAGTTGTGTTGGTTGAAAAAGTGGAAAGATGACCCGAAATAGCTTTTCATAGTTTTATTTTGTTTCTGTCGACTTTGAATTAAGTGTATTTAACAATGCTAAAATTACTGTTTATTTACATGGGGTCTGGTGGGTTTTTTAATTTAAATATATATATTTTTTAATTTATTATTATAAAAAAAAAAAGGATCTTACTCTTTAACAGAGAGGTTGACCTTCTTAGAAATCCTTTGCATAAAGTTAGAAGGACACTTCTAACTTTTAACTTAATATTAACCTGAGCCGAAAAGAGATGCATCCGGCGAATTTTCCAGCGGCATTGGAGCAATCCCGAAAGCGGAGCGTCGTGGATATAGACTAAGACCGCTCGCAGCAACTTCTCCCTGCAGTGATTGAGATCTGAGCCTTTTTTGCTCTCAGCTGCGTTCAGGAGGCTCTCAGATCCTGGAGGGTTGTGTGGCTGAGATTCCCAACATCTCCAGTCTGGACATCTCTGACAACGGTGAGGACGCTTTAGTTAGATTTGGAACATTTCCGATGGCGCTCTGTTGACTTTGATTGCAGCCCCTTCACGTTCCTGTGCTGCCTTTTCCCTCAGGTCTGGACATGGATCTGACCACCCTGCTGGTCTGGCTGGCCAAGAACCGCTCCATCAGACACCTTTCACTGGGCAAAAACTTCAACAACATCAAGTCCAAGTGGGTGACCAACAACGTAGTGCTGCACAATATATCGTTTATTTATCGCCATCGCGAAATAAGTCTTATTTTAACCAAAATTAAAAATCAACGTTTTTTATCGTTTTCTTTTTAACTTTTTCTTATGTTTTTGTCCCTTTTTCAACACTTTTGATGCTTTTTTTTTAATGTTTGTCACTTATTTGTTTCACTTTAGTTTTACAGTTAATTTATGATCAATAAACCTCATTTATAGTAAATTATACCTAATGTTTGAGTTAGAAAAGCAGAAATTAGGAATTATTGAGACTAAAATTAAAGGAATGGATGTTGATGGATAATCACAGACTGGAATATGTCAACTTTTAGTCAATACTATTTCAAAAACACTTCAATTTGTTTTTCAAATGCAATAAAATTGAATAAGACGCCCCAAAATTAATGAAAGTAGAGATTTGTTCAGGTGGTGGGAGGTGTGTTCAGGTGCAGAATGCACCTGAACACACCTCCCTGTAAAACAGGCATGCCCAGAATACACCTCCCAGAGATTGAGATTGGTTGCATTAGTATGTCACCAGAAAACTGCACTTAATAATAATGTCATTGTTTTTTTACTGGTGCCGAATTTTATTTTAAATTCAATGTACAGTTTGTTTATTAAAGCAATGTTGGAAATGATTTCATCTTTTTTAATTACAATTTGTTGTATTTCAGCAGAATACTGAAAGCAGCAGAAACTGAGTGCACCTTAATGTGTTTTTTTATCCCAAGTAATATCTTTAGCGCCGTGTTCAACAACGTTATTGCATATTTTCCTGATATCGTGCAGCCCTAAAACAAACAAACGAAAATATTCCAGCTTTAATGAATGACATACATTTAATCAGTTGTTTGGTTCCATATATATTTAAAATTGAATTACTCAATACATTGTTTTGTCACTTAATCACATTTGAAGTGTCTATGGACTGTTTTTTCTCCAGAAATGTGTCTCAGGTCCTGGACAACCTGGTCCACATGATTCAAGAGGAGGAATCAGTGAGTAACACATCCCCTCATGTCAAAAAAAAAAAAAAATAATAATTTTTCTTTCCTAGCCGTCTCTTTTTATGTATATCTTCTTCCTTCTTTTACCTCTCTTACCCATGATTTTCAGGCATTTATTTGACACTGAAGCATTCATTTGACACTTTGTTTAAAAGGATCCAATCAGAACTTCATCATATTAGTATAAGCCTCTTTCTGACCGGGTTGTTACAGGAGCGTAGTCCACTTCTAAACAGTTCTACTAACTACTCTCCCCCAAAACCGGGTTTTCCATTTGCGTTCACCCTGGCCAAGTGGCCATAGGAACTGGTAGGAGGGGAAAGGGAGTGACGTAACCACGGCAACGGTGAATATGAGAATCTAGAATGAGCTTTCTCTCATCAAAGTGTGAACATTACTTGTCACTTGTCGAAATTAAGGACAAAAATGTAGTGGGGAGATATCAGTTATGTGCAGGTATCTAAAAGTACCAATTCAAATCTCTCTATTAAGACTTCAGTAGGACTGTGTTCAGATGATCGGGGCGTCCGGTGACTTTCCCATGCAGAAACTCAAGTGAAGATAATGAGCTCTTCTGAAGAGACCATCATGTTTTTTTTAATCCTCTGTGTCCTCCTTAGCTACTAGCAACTGCGTGGCGGAGGGGGGGGGGGGTCGTGTGCAATCACTGAAGGCTTGTATCATGTGGACGTGCCGACAGTGTTGTTGTCATTACTTAGAATTAGAAAGATAGAAACTACGCACTATAGCTTTAAAAAGGAAATAAAAAAACACATCTTGGAGCATCATATTTGTAGAATGGCAGGCATTTAAGAATCCTATGTTATTCCTTTTATTTAGACTCATGTTTAATGTGTGTTTTATCCCTAAGAGCTGAGCTAATGGGGATCCTATAATAAACTAAACTGAACAGCCTGCCTGTAAAAATGGTGTCCCCCTTGCAGCCGCTGACCTCGCTGTCCCTGGCTGATGCCAGGCTGAAGACGGACCTCTCCATCGTCCTCAACGCTCTGGGCAGCAACACCTCTCTGACCAAACTGGACATCAGTGGGAATGCCATGGGAGACATGGGGGCCAAGATGCTGGCCAAAGCCCTGCAGATCAACACCAAACTCAGGTGAGCAAGGGAACTGGCCGATCTTAAGAGACCTTCATCTTGGGAGCTGTTAAAGCTGTGTGACTTTAAGAGGTAGCTGTTAGAAAACAAAGTGATCTCTGTCTGGATCTGAGACAACTATTTGCTATTGTTTTCTATTCGCTTGCAATGTCAGCATATACTGCATGTAATGTACTTAATGTTTCCTTGTTTCACTACTGCTGTTATTGCTCTCAGCAGCCTTGTCTAATCGTTGTGCTCTGGTTGTTTCATCTCGTAACCTGTTCTCCTTTGTGCTTTGTTTTGTTGCTAATCTTTTTGCTTGTTGTGTTTTACGTTTCGCTCTGCTTGTGTTGTATTTCTTTCTTGATTTTTTACTTTCTATATATTTTAAAAAGCCTTTTTTGGACATCTAGGCCAGGGGACTAGAGATGAAAAACTGCCTTTCAGCTAATTCTGGTAGTTTTAACTGTTTTTTGGGCTTTTTAGGCCTTTATTCCATAAGACAGATGAAGACATTAAAGGGTAGAGACAGAGATGGAATGGCATGCAGCAAAGGGCCGCAGGTCGGAGTCGAACCCGCGGCCGCTGCGTCGGGGAGTAAACCTCTATATATGTGCGCCCGCTCTACCAACTGAGCTAACCCGGCCACCCATGTGTTTTATGACTATGCACTGTACCCTTCTATAAAGAAAGTGAATTGAATCCAAATAGAAGAGAAGAAACATCGGCCCAGCTCCCTCTGGATAAAGTCCTCAATGATTGATGTTAGGGATGATGGGTAGAAAGAGGACCACGTTGTGGAGATGATGGGTAGAAAGAGGACCACGTTGTGGAGATGATGGGTAGAAAGAGGACCACGATGTGGAGATGATGGGGTGAAAGAGGACCACGATGTGGAGATGATGGGTAGAAAGAGGACCACGATGTGGAGATGATGGGTAGAAAGAGGACCACGATGTGGAGATGATGGGTAGAAAGAGGACCACGATGTGGAGATGATGGGAAGAGAGGACCACGATGTGGAGATGATGGGTAGAAAGAGGACCACGATGTGGAGATGATGGGTAGAAAGAGGACCACGATGTGGAGATGATGGGTAGAAAGAGGACCACGATGTGGAGATGATGGGAAGAAAGAGGACCACGATGTGGAGATGATGGGTAGAAAGAGGACCACGATGTGGAGATGATGGGTAGAAAGAGGACCACGATGTGGAGATGATGGGTAGAAAGAGGACCACGATGTGGAGATGATGGGTAGAAAGAAGACCACGATGTGGAGATGATAGGTAGAAAGAGGACCACGATGAGGAGATGATGGGTAGAAAGAGGACCATGGGTAGAAAGAGGACCACGATGTGGAGATGATGGGTAGAAAGAAGACCACGATGTGGAGATGATAGGTAGAAAGATGACCACGATGAGGAGATGATGGGTAGAAAGAGGACCACGATGAGGAGATGATGGGTAGAAAGAGGACCACGATGAGGAGATGACGGGTAGAAAGTAGACCACGATGAGGAGATGATGGGTAGAAAGAGGACCACGATGTGGAGATGATGGGTAGAAAGAAGACCACGATGTGGAGATGATAGGTAGAAAGAGGACCACGATGAGGAGATGATGGGTAGAAAGAGGACCACGATGAGGAGATGATGGGTAGAAAGAGGACCACGATGAGGAGATGATGGGTAGAAAGAGGACCACGATGAGGAGATGATGGGTAGAAAGAGGACCACGATGTGGAGATGATGGGTAGAAAGAGGACCACGATGTGGAGATGATGGGTAGAAAGAGGACCACGATGTGGAGATGATGGGTAGAAAGAGGACCACGATGTGGAGATGATGGGTAGAAAGAAGACCACGATGTGGAGATGATGGGTAGAAAGAGGACCACGATGTGGAGATGATGGGTAGAAAGAGGACCATGGGTAGAAAGAGGACCACGATGTGGAGATGATGGGTAGAAAGAGGACCACGATGTGGAGATGATGGGTAGAAAGAGGACCACGATGAGGAGATGATGGGTAGAAAGAGGACCACGATGTGGAGATGATGGGTAGAAAGAGGACCATGATGTGGAGATGATGGGTAGAAAGAGGACCACGATGTGGAGATGATGGGTAGAAAAAGACCACGATGTGGAGATGATGGGTAGAAAGAGGACCACGATGTGGAGATGATGGGTAGAAAGAGGACCACGATGTGGAGATGATGGGTAGAAAGAGGACCACGATGTGGAGATGATGGGTAGAAAGAGGACCACGATGAGGAGATGATGGGTAGAAAGAGGACCACGATGTGGAGATGATGGGTAGAAAGAGGACCACGATGTGGAGATGATGGGTAGAAAGAGGACCACGATGTGGAGATGATGGGTAGAAAGAGGACCACGATGTGGAGATGATGGGTAGAAAGAGGACCACGATGTGGAGATGATGGGTAGAAAGAGGACCACGATGTGGAGATGATGGGTAGAAAGAGGACCACGATGTGGAGATGATGGGTAGAAAGAGGACCACGATGTGGAGATGATGGGTAGAAAGAGGACCACGATGTGGAGATGATGGGTAGAAAGAGGACCACGATGTGGAGATGATGGGTAGAAAGAGGACCACGATGTGGAGATGATGGGTAGAAAGAGGACCACGATGTGGAGATGATGGGTAGAAAGAGGACCACGATGTGGAGATGATGGGTAGAAAGAGGACCACGATGTGGAGATGATGGGTAGAAAGAGGACCACGATGTGGAGATGATGGGTAGAAAGAGGACCACGATGTGGAGATGATGGGTAGAAAGAGGACCACGATGTGGAGATGATGGGTAGAAAGAGGACCACGATGAGGAGATGATGGGTAGAAAGAGGACCACGATGTGGAGATGATGGGTAGAAAGAGGACCATGATGTGGAGATGATGGGTAGAAAGAAGACCACAATGTCCTTCTCAAGTTAATGTAGCGTGAACGGATTTCCAAATTTAAATACATTTGTCCCCCTACTTACATCGTAAGGGGACAAATAAAAAAGTTACAAAGAAAGAGGAAGGGGGCAAACACTTTTTCACACCACTGTATCTTTTCCTTTCTTGACAGATCATGCTATGAGTAACACACAAAAGGAAAAGGAGGAAAAAGGGAACAAAATTAGCATAATGTAAATGTTGTTTTTATCTCCTTGGTTTGTGCCTGTCTGCAGGACAATAGTGTGGGACAGAAACAACATCAGCCCTCAGGGTCTGCAAGACGTCGCTGCTGCTTTGGAGAAGTAAGTATGATGCAGTCCGTTAAGGTAACATGTCAAAGGCCAGGTTGTTGACTTTGTACTAGTATTGATTCTTATTTACTATTTTCTCAGAAACTACACCATTCGTTTCATGCCCATACCCATCATGGATGCTGCTCAGGCACTGAAGGCAAGCCCGGAGAAGACAGAGGACGCCTTACTAAAGGTTGTTATCCTGTTTTTGTTTTTAACCCTCATGTTGTCCTTGGGTCCAACTGACCCGTTTTTTTTTAAATTGTCACAAAAAATGGGCCGTTGAAATAAGCGCTGACAATGTCAACATTAAAAATATCAAAACACAACATGGAAAAAGTGACAAAAATGTTGGAAAACGCAATAATAATGTTGAAAAACATTATTTTTTCATGGTTGACAGGAAGACAACACAAGGGTTAAAGAGTACTCCATAGCCTCCACTGTATTAGGAGTAGGGCTGTCAGTTTAATATAATATTTAGTTGCAATTAATCACTTTATTTGTTCTGTATGTACTTTAAAGGGGATATTTTTCTTTTTTTTAATTTAATGCTAAAGTTGTATTTGAGACTAGAGCCTGACCAATAGTGATTTAAAGATCCAATATTCCGATATATCGGCCAATAATCCAGAAACGCGTAACAAAACATAAACAGATCTACCTAACATTAGTTATTTGTAGTTATTTTGAGTTCTCACTAAAATAATACGATAATGCAGTTTAAAAATAAACTGTTTTTATTTTATTTTCACAACAGAACGGAGGAACATCAAAATATATATTAAAGTTTTAATAAATTATACAAAAAAATACAAACTTAAGATATGAAACACAAAAATACAAAAAATAAATAAAAGACCCAACAGGGATGTTGTAGAGCGTCCTCTGGTGGACAGAGGACAAATATCGGCTGATAATATCGGCCCGCCGATACATCGTCCGGGCTCTATCTCAGACTGGACGTACTCCGGTGGAAACTCCGTTCACATTGACAGTTCACTTTATTTCTGTGGAGAGAAACATCTGGAAGGGCTTTGAAACTCAACTTCCCATTAAAAAGACCCGTTCCTTTATCCATTTCTGCCCAAGAAGGTTTGTTTCTTTCTTTTTTGGGTCTTGAGCTGCATTTAATGACCACTGATATACATAAAAATGTAAGTAATAAAGCCTTTTACTCAGAATGGGAGTCTGACTTTGGATTAAGTACGTGACCCTTAAAACAGCCTTTAATTTGAGTCAGTATCAGGTTTACCCTCCAAAGCATTAATCACACATCAAAAACATTAGTGGCATTTACTATCGCTTATTATAAAGCTTATTGTTATTATCGCGTTACTTTTATAAGCCCTAATTAAGCGCATTAAGATGTTATCCACTATCAAATTTCTGAAAGGTCTTTAAAGAGTTGAATTTAAGTTTGAGGAGTGTTTTGTGGGGACCGATTGGTGGGATTGGTGTGGACGAAGTACACACTGCGATACTATCCATCTAATTTAAATAGCTCCGTTACTGTATCCTGGGAACAGTAGACGTTTTCTTAAGTGTGGTGCAAATGTTCCACCAAAACAAGTTCCTTCCAGAGACTATTTTGTGTGTTCGGTGCTTAGCACCACCCAAGACCATGTGATGGGTTTAACCCTTGTGTTGTCCTTCAGGTCACCAGGACCCGTTTTTGACTTTTTTGTATCAGCCTGGCATTGAGTTTCGGGTCCCCGGTGACCATTGCGTAGGCTACTATGTGATGTAATTTCACGTGAACTGGCGGGAGCCTCACCCTTCGGAGTCCTAGAGACCCCTCCTGCAGTCGAATGCGTTTCCACTACCCCTCATCGCGTCCTCCCAGGTCCTGAGACCCATCTTGCACTCAAAGGCGTTTCCCACTACCATTATCTCGTCCTTCGGGTCCAAGAGACGTGGCCTGTATCCAATTGTATTTTTCGGCTATTGTGGCCTGGTCCTCCGGGGTCCCGAGACCCGTCCTGCCCTTGAACGTGTTAAATGAACTAAACAAGTCCCCGTGACACGAAGAACAACACCGGGGTTAAAGAAGTGTGTTTTGTGGCCCAGATGGAGCAGTACCTGCTGAGGAACCATGAGACGCGTAAATACCTCCAGGAGCAGGCTTACAGGCTGCAGCAGGGAATAGTCACCACCACCACGCAGCAGGCAGGGACACACACACACACACACTCACACATACACACACACACATACACTCACACTCACTCACTCACTCAATTAGCAGACTTTTGATTTTAATGTCCTTGTTTGTTGACCTCTAACCTCTCTGTGACACAGATGATGGACATGATGTGTGTAAAGGTGCAGGACCATCTGAACTCTCTGAGGTTCACAGAGATCAACTCCATCCAGGAAGACATGAAGGTGGCAGCAAACTTAATGAAAGATGCCAGGAACTCCAAGAGAGTAAGAAGACATGACTCATGGAAATAAGTGGAACTGTTATGCTTTTCTGTATTTCCTGTCATATCCATAATGTGGTAGTGGTTGGCCGGTGTTGGTCATTACTTCACATTACTGCAGGGACATGTCCGGTTGTGTAGTATAAAGTCCTGCTATATACTCCATTGCTGTCAGGCTCAGGCTCCAGAATGAAACCGGAGAATCAGAGAATTGCGGTTGTTCCAGAAAACACGCTGGCCAATCAGAGCAGACTGGGCATTTTCAGGAGGGGGGGCCTTAAAGAGACAGGCAGTCCAACAGTGTCTCATACAGAGGGTGAACACAGGCAGTGTTGGGCAAGTTACCAAAAATTAGTAATTAGTTACAGTTAGTAGTTACTTCTTTTAAAAGTAACTGAATTACTTTACCAATTACTATTAAAAGTAATGTCTTACAAGGAAAGTAACTTTTAAGTTATTTTTATGTCCGCTTTTTAAATGTAAATATGAACAGTCAAACACAATGAACATAATTTTTAGACCTATTTATTGTAATCAACAGGATAACGGGCTTAAAAATCAAGCAGTAGTGCAAAAGTCCCTTTAAAACAAAATAACAATAATAATGTTTTTTACCACATTAGGCCCAATGAAATGAAAGTGATTGGCCTACAGTATTAACACTAATTAAAAGAGAAAACAAAGGTGCCTTGAGGTGCTGCATATAATTACAAATTACTCCATTTGTCACTGATATGTCTGAAGGCGGGTTCTTTTGCTCCTAGCTTCATAAGAGTTGAATTGCTACTCTTAGATGTGGATAGGTTCTTTATACCTGCACGTAACTGACATCTCCCCACTACATTTTTATCCTTAATTTCGACTGAGTGACAAGTAATGTCCACACTTCCAGGAGAGAAAGCTCATTCTACCCACACTATCGGCCATGCTGTGGTTTAATTCTCATTGTTCGATCGGTGTATCATGGCGCCACCATCAGGTCCTGCCACGTTAGATCAGAAGCAGCTAAAGGAGGCCTGTCTGTCTTCTTGTCTGCAAGCGTTCATTTTTCACAAAAGAGAGTAACGCGAGTAACAAACTCATTTCATTTTCAGTTGTTGGAATTTGTTCTTGATTAAAAGAATATTTAGTTCCATGCTCGTTACTGCTTTAAGTAGTGGAATTACAGTAACGCGTTACTTTGTAGGGTGTTACGCCCAACACTGAATCCAGGTGCAGCAGCCATTTTAACATTAAAGCATGTTTGTAATCACAAAATTAAAAGCATGAACTGGATAGTGCTATATAATAGGTCCATTAACTCCTCAATCGACGACTTCCATAGCTGCAACCTGTCTGAGACACACAAAAAACACACCTGCTGCCTGGCATACAGTACACCAAGCTTCTGTCATGCAACATGCATTTGGTGGCTTAGCTAGTAGCTAGACAGTGTTATCATCCTCGACTTGGGGTTCGGACCAGTGTTGCACTTTAGCATGAGAGCCAAATAAATCACACAAAAGCCACACCTTCATTACTTTGTTCCTGTTTTAATAATACTTGAACACCAAAGGCCACTTCAGACCACAGATTCCTGACAAAATGAAATTGTTGTTGTAAAAGCGGCCCGTCTTAGATCGCGTCAAAACGGCAGCGTTTTGGACCTGTGGGTATGTGGTTGAGCGAGCTAGAGAGTGACTGGAGAGAGGGAACGGCGTTAGAACAAAGCAGCAGATCAAAGAAATAAAACCTTTTTTTTTTTATCTCACTCACTATCTACTCATTCATATTTTAAGATGCTACAATAAAGCCTGAAAAGTCTGAAGTTAGAGCGGATGTACAGCGAGTTGTTGGCATGGAGATGAGACACCGTCTCGTCACATTGATGTAAACGGACAGGTTTCAGAACGATGCAGACCGGCGCCGTGCAAGTAGCCACGAGTTATAACTCACCTTGTCGGTCTGAACTGACTTGAAGAACAACCTCCTATAACACCTGCAGTGAACAATCAGTTGGATTTTTTAGCATTCAGTGCTACAAATGTCACCCAACATCTTATATAAATATATATAGATATAAATATGCACGTTAACTTAAAGCTGAGCAAAGATTAGGCCACAAAAATGCCTAGGATAATAAAGTCTTTCTCCCTTTTGTCCCATTATCTCTGTACCTCACTCATCTCTCCAGCTGCTCCCCAACCTGTACCACCTGAAGAGTGGGGGGTCCAGTGGAGCGTACATGGAAGCCATTCAGGACAAACTGGAGTCGATGGCTGGAGAGGTGTCCCAGGTGATGGACGGACAGCTGCAGGTACTGAACTGAACACCCTGAGCTGCTGTTTTTACCTTGACACTAACGGTAACATGCAGTCTTCTGTGCAACCATTGTTTGAAATAATCTTAAAGGTGCAGTCTTGATCATCGGAAGTCAAATTGCAGGATAAAACCCGGGATCTGGTGCAGATGTCAGGCATTAACCTTCACCTTCCGCTCTCTGTGTTGCCTTTCACAAAACTCCCTTTGTTACGGGAAACAACAACAAACTCCTGTCATGTCTGTAAATGTCAAGTTTTGAAGAAAATTTGGATCGTGCAACAAGGCCGGCCTG
>JABXJD010000053.1:1635000-1670000 GCA_013375575.1 Percina caprodes | reverse complement strand
ATAACAAACTGGTTTTCTGTGACGTCCCTGTGTGCTGATTACTGTGACATTACAGGACTCAAAGATGATATTCTCCTAGACAGCGTCGGTTTTTTCACGGTCCCACTGACTCAAAACCTGCTTTTAGGTTCACACAGAACTGATCTGGGGTCAGTTGGTGTCACTAATCTTTTAATCTGAACTGTTACTGTTATTTCTGCCTTGTGTTGTACAATCCTGCTTATTTGAATCCTGATTTTACTGTGAAGCATTACTTGCAAACCGTGTATTTAAGTATGCAAGAGACCTGCAGGACTTGTAAATGTATCCTCTGTTAAACCTTTCCCTGTCCCCATTCACAGTGATTGTTTAAGTGCTCGTTGCATATTGTTCTTGTGAGATGGGCCTCTGACCCACAGGTAGACAATTAAGTTGGGTAAAGGTCGGGTCCTTCAATTAAAGGCCAATAGTAGTTAAAGGTTGACTTCAGAAGTTGTTTTTTTCAAACTGGACCCTATTTCCCCCAAGCATTCGTGTCTAAGTTACTAATGTGAACAAGAATCTTTAAAAATCGTTCTAGGGTTGCGTGAGAACGCCGTTACCGGCAGTCGCAACACAGGCTGCAATTTCATCATATAGAGCAAATACACATCGTCAATTTCCGTCCTCTAACTTTGAATGAAATGTGTTTCAGGATGATGCAATTACTGTTAATTTAAATGGAGTCTAGTGAGTTTGGCGATAGCGATTTTGGGGATGCTTCATGTTAAACAAAAAGGATCTTACACTTTATAGTGTCTATCTCTCTGTAGGGATCCTTTCCCTAATGTTGTCAGATACTTAGAATAACATCCTGAGTCTGTCAGCGGCAAAAACACAACTTTTAGTGGACAGAAAAAAAAACGTTACGTTGCAGCTCGTGTCTTCGCTCCCGACTGCAGCGGTCTTGCTATACTAGACCAATTTAGACAAAATAAAATGGAAAATAGGGTCCAGGTTGAAATAAAAGTCAATGAACACTCAACAAAGAAATGAGCACCTATAAACAAGACTCACACAGCCGACAAGCAGACCATTTTGTAACATCATGTTGGTGTAATGGAGATCTGTTTTGTGTGTGTGTGTGTGTGTGTTTCCCTGTGTTAAACAGTGAACTGAAGCTGAGCATGGCATCTTTTCTGTCTGATCGCATCGTGGATGAGATCCTGGAGTCTCTGTCTGGATCACAGCATACTCTGGTTGGTGTCCTGGTCCTGGTCTCTGCCTGTCTGTCTATTTAATGGCCCTCACACACCAACCCAACGACTGACCGTTGGCAGAAAGGCCGTCGGACTGACCGCCTCCCCGAGTTGGCCAAAAAAGTGCCTCAGAACACACCTAAGCGATGCCGACAGCAGCTGATTGGATGAATGCGTCACATGGGTCTGGTTTCTCCGGAAATTCAAAGCCAGACTGTCATGGCGGCTTGTTCAGAATACAATCTCATATTTTACTAAAAGAGTTCATTGAAAATTGTTCCTGAAAACATTTTAAGAGAAACAGGCCGTGCAGCTGCTGAATCTGGTTTATTTCAGATGAACAAAGGTCAGTTTGAAAGATTTTCGTCAGATTTTGAGAGAATCTAGTCACTCTCGTCCTGCTCTTCATTTTCCGACCGCCGGCATTGCCGGCCTTCCGACCGACCATGTCCGGTTGGCCAAAATTAAGGCTGCCGGCCCCTCACGGACGACAGCACGGAACACACCGAACGTACTCGAGTCACGGACCTCGCCAGTCTGTCCGACGGCCGATTGTCGTGTTAGTGTGTCAGGGCCTTTACTTTCTGGCTGTTTTTCGGTCCATTCATCCCTTCCTGCTTCCTCTTTCTGTCTCCAGGGCAACCATCTGATCAGGAAGAGTCAGCCTCTGCTGCATCACGAGCCCCAAATGGAGACAGAGGTTCTGGACGAGGTGGTTCTGCAGCCAGAGAAACACAACCAGGAACAAAAACATGACGGGGACCGGAAACATGGGCTGGAGGATATGGACACCTGCATGGTAAGAAAACACAAAACAACACAGTTTGGTAAAAAGAAAGATATATTATCAAATATATATATTATCAATGTCTTAGCAGCTTTGCGGAGTCGAACGCACATTGATGTGGAAACATCCAGAAGCACTATACAGTCGGCTGTAAGACCAAAACATGTTCATGTACAGTACTTTTTCAAAAACTGGGATAATAACCTGTTTTGTTTTTTAGATGACTCCTAAATCCAAGAGGAAGAGTATAATGGTACGGATGCTGCGCCCAGTCTCCGTGGCGTTTGGTGAGTCTCAACATGTTCTAAAGTTACTTCATGTAGCTAACTATAGTGTATGCAGATGATTTGGGAATCATTTTCCCATATTGTGCTTTTGAAGGTTTGTTCTCAGTACGGTGTGGATTTCAAAATCAAATTTAATGCAAATAAGAGCAATATAATGATTGTCAGACGTAAAGAAGACAGGAAATTAGTATTTCCTGATTTTGTTATATCTGGTACTGCCCTTAAAGTGTGTGCTGAGATTAAAGATCTTGGCCATCATATTGTTAATAATTTATCAGATGATATCAACAGACAGTGTTGCAAGATGTATGCTCAGACTGATGTGCTCACATGTAACTTTTGCATGCGTTCTGCTAATGTTAAGGGCGCTCTATTCAAAGCATTGTGTACACCACTATATACTGCCCACTCGTGGAGGTCTTACAGAAAAAAGAACATGCAGAGACTGAATGTAGCGTATACTGATGGCATGATACTGCTTCTAAATCAACCAAGATGGTGTATTGCTAGTCAAATGTTTGTTAGTGTGGGTGTGCCTACCTGTTCTGCCTTAATAACAAACCTTATTTATCGATACATATGTAGAATGTCTGTCTCAGAAAACAGAATTACAGCATACAAGCTTTAGCCCACATCGATTTTAACTCTGTCAGGTAGGAATCTAGCTGTGTCTCTCCATGTTGCAGTAAGAGGAGAGATCCTAACACAGGCACGGCTTTACAGAAGAAATGGGTCATGTAACGCAACATTAAACCATATCGATATAAACAACATTGCTTCATTTGTGGAGAGGCACCGGTGCAACCTAGGAAAACTGTTAGTTGCATCCTTACAAATATTGGTCGCACACTAGAGCCCTGTCCTGCCTTTCATAATTTCCTGTTAAAAAAATCTACTAAACAGTATGTAAGTTACCTTACTGTCTGCTGTTTAAACTCATTCTGCAGCTAAATGGCTGTGAAAGTTTTTTTTATGTAAACCAAGTGTCTGATAAGATAATATTGGACCAAGAGATAACCTTTTTACACGTGGTGATTGTTATTTATAAAGTCAGAAATGCACAGTTGGTGGTTGTACAGAGGTTCATCACAACCAGTGGTCCAGTTGTTAACAACGGGGGAGAAACATGGATTCCAGTTCCCTGTGTAAAGACCAATGATACAGTATAGCCATGCTACTTGATACTGTGGTAATTGATTGTTAAGTTTCACTCGTGACTTTGCCATCTGTGTCACTATCAGAGATGGAATTTGACCTGGACAAGGCTTTGGAGGAGGTTCCCATCCATGTTGAGGACCCTCCTCTTCCTCCTTCTCCACAGCCATTGGATAGAATGTCAGCCTATGCAGACCTCCCCGCTCCCCCTACTCCGCTGGATACAAAGTCAGTCATTTTGGGCGAGCTGCCGCCTGTGGAGCACACGATGCTGGAGCATCACACCAAACTCCGCCCAAAACCCATGAAAAGGACAAAACCCAGCCGACCACCTGTAGGTTTTCCTCAGAGATTAATCTCCAAATCATCTATGATACCAATCATTCTCTTGTGTTGTCTTCTGTTCAGCACCAGCATAGATTTATCACTTATTTATTCACATTCACTATATAATCTATAATATGTAACTGTGCTAACATAAGTGGTCATGGCAAAGTGGATAGAAAGTGAATTATTGTTTCAGTTATTGTGAAAAATATATTGGTGTTTACCAATCATGAGGTTGTATTTCAGTGCTTTTCATGTTCAACCTATTATCGCTTGATTTTATTAGAAATGTTGAAAAATATTTTTATCAATACTGGTGATCATGACCTTGCTAATGATGGGTAATAAAAGATAAATATGGATTAGGGTCGCCTTCTCTAGAATATATAGTGTGACCCTTGTCCGCAAGACCTTTAAAAAAACATTCAATGATAAAGATAGTGCCGCTTATTTGGCTGTCAAAGTCGTTAAAACCTGATAAGATTGCTAACTAAATACCTCAAATGTAATTGAATTACATCTCTCCGTCTCTGCTTCTGTTCCTCAAGGCCACCGGCAGCTCAGCGCTACATGAGGCAGAGCAGAACAGCATCATGGGAAAGCTGGACGAGGGTCTGGATGACTTCTTCTCCAAGAAAGTCATTAAACTCAGCTTCAAGTGAGAGTCGAACTTTAAATTGAAGCAGTTTTCTGCAATTTTGACTTGCACAAAACAAAAAAGTTTTTATTAGACCATCCTTTGACAATGATTTGTGTTAAAGACAACTCTGAACAGTTGTGTGTCGTCAGCATAAAAGAAACCAGATGCTTTCTGACATTGTAAAAACCCCTTTGGGATTTGGTTGCCATTTAAGGCTGGAAACAATGTATACTGTTTTTTTAATACTGTTATTATTTTTCTCTAGACTTCCCACTGTGAAAGGTCCGACCTCCAGCACGCCAGAAGCTACAGATAAGAAACGTGAATCTAGGAAGAGCGGTTTCTTTAACCTCATCAAATCCCGGACGTCCCGCTCCGAGAAGAGCCATGGAGCCCCCTCCATCACACCACCCCACCATGCCTCCTCCAACACTGCTTCACCCTCTCACTCTTTTACACCAGTAACTGAGGAAACGTCACCAACGCTTCCGACTCCACCCGCGACAAACTCTGGCACTGTGTCGGAGCCCCATCAGGAGCTCCACAGGGCTCAATCCTCGGACCACACAGATTCTGAGATGGATGCCTCTCTGACCGCTGCCGAACCTCCTAAGAAGGAGGAGAAGAAAGAGGAGAAGAAGAATGTGGAGAATAAGGAGAATCTGGGGAAGAAGGAGAACCCGGAGAAGAAGGAGAACCCCCACATTCACCGCCATATTGGGGTCCCTATGATGGGCATGGACCTGCTGGCTGAGATGAAGGCCAGACAGGGGAGAATGGCTGGAAAGAAGGTGGGTGGAGTCCAAACTGGGTCAACGTTTAAAATAGTATTTAATACTATCATCAAGCCAATAAGTGTGAGAACATACAGCAGGATGAAAAAACATTTTCAACAACAGAAAAAAGTGCCGTTGTTGTCTGGCTAGCTGCCAGACAACCCAGATAGTCCACGGCAACAGCCAAAAACTGGGTGTCGACAAAGGCCCATCTCAACATTTATATTTCAGGAAATAAAACTTTAATGTGATTTCATGATCCCTTTATAGTGAAGATTAACACTTCTTGCTGCAGTTAATATGTGGAATTTGAGGATTGATGTATGTGAAATCATTTCAGTTAAAGTTTACATAAAGTCTTACGTTCGGTCACATTGTCTTTATTAAAATAAAAGCTCTCTGTCTCTTTGTTTTCAGACTGAGACGCCATCCTTGCTGGACAAGGCAGGCGATGACAAAGGTGAGTTTTGTGTTACCCGTGAACCTGTGTTGGATTTTCTAGCCAAAGTTAGAAGGTTAAATGTTGCAGTTTCATTATATATACAATGCAAAGACTATGTAAAGAGGTTTAAGTAACATTTCCTCAGTAATTAGTTCACAGTTCAAAACCCATAGTAATTAACACCTCAGTAGTGATTAATCAGTCTGTAGTAGCTCTTCCAAAGTGCGACCATGTTCGAGCTTGTCATCATGTCTCTTCATGATTTCAAAACTGTATTTGTAATTTTCCTGTAGCCAAGTCCGACGTCCATCCCGCTGCCCATCCCGCTGTCCATCCCGTTGTCCATCCCGTTGTCCCAGCTGACACGGATGAGTCCAGAACAGAGCTGATTCCCAGGTTAAAACCACCCGGCGTCAACCCCAAACCCCCACCGCAGCCCACCAAACCCCCACTGGGGCGCCGCACCTCCGGGCCCCTCAGTCCTGCCAGTCCAACCAGCCCCAGGCCGAGCAGCACCTACATCTTCGGTAAGTCATGATTGGCAGGGTTCCCGCAGGGAAAAAAGTATTACCTAAATAAGTCTTGAATTTAATATTGTAAAATAAATAAGGCTCTAAAAGTATTACATTTTAAATTTTCATACATTTTAAATAAATGCTATAAAGTCATATACAAATATTTTGTTCAATGTTTAAATTTATTAGATTTTGTATTTTTGGCTTCATAGCATAAGAGCTCTAAATGAGACGTATTTTATACATTTTAGGTTAGTACAAGCACACAGAAATGTTTTATTCAATTCAGGTAATGTTGTTGGTAAATACTATGGCTTTAAATACTATGGCTTTAAGTTCACACTTACTTTCCATTTTATCGCTCTAAAGTTGGCATTCAATTTTATCCTAGGTGGTAATAAAAAGGTCTTAAGAACCTGGAGAACCCTGAGGGGGGGGGACCCTGGATTAGGATCAACAGGGATTCAAAAAATAGCAGGGTATCAAAGACAAACACCACTAGATCAGAAGGTGTTTCAAAGTATCCTAAATACCGCAAACAGTAGTACCTCAGTCCATAGGGATTTGGGTTGGGAACCGGAGGGTCGTCGGTTCAAGTCCCCGTACAGACCAAAGTTCGGAGTGTGGATCGGTAGCTGGAAAGATGCCACTTCACCTCCTGGGTGCTGTCAGGTGCCTTTTGAGCAAGGCACCGTACCCATAGCATGTGTGTTTTTTTCAGACCTATGTGTAGTGGAAACAGAGTGGGGATTGTAATTTCCCCACTGGGGATCAAAAACCAGTATAAATTATATATATATACACTACCGTTCAAAAGTTTGGGGTCACATTGAAATGTCCTTATTTTTGAAGGAAAAGCACTGTACTTTTCAATGAAGATAACTTTAAACTAGTCTTAACTTTGAAGAAATACACTCTATACATTGCTAATGTGGTAAATGACTATTCTAGCTGCAAATGTCTGGTTTTTGGTGCAATATGTACATAGGTGTATAGAGGCCCATTTCCAGCAACTATCACTCCAGTGTTCTAATGGTACAATGTGTTTGCTCATTGGCTCAGAAGGCTAATTGATGATTAGAAAACCCTTGTGCAATCATGTTCACACATCTGAAAACAGTTTAGGTCGTTACAGAAGCTACAAAACTGACCTTCCTTTGAGCAGATTGAGTTTCTGGAGCATCACATTTGTGGGGTCAATTAAACGCTCAAAATGGCCAGAAAAAGAGAACTTTCATCTGAAACTCGACAGTCTATTCTTGTCCTTAGAAATTAAGGCTATTCCATGCGAGACATTGCTAAGAAATTGAAGATTTCCTACAACGGTGTGTACTACTCCCTTCAGAGGACAGCACAAACAGGCTCTAACCAGAGTAGAAAAAGAAGTGGGAGGCCGCGTTGCACAACTGAGCAAGAAGATAAGTACATTAGAGTCTCTAGTTTGAGAAACAGACTCCTCACAGGTCCCCAACTGGCATCTTCATTAAATAGTACCCGCAAAACACCAGTGTCAACATGTACAGTGAAGAGGCGGCTGCGGGATTCTGGGCTTCAGGGCAGAGTGGCAAAGAAAAAGCCATATCTGAGACTGGCCAATAAAAGAAAAAGATTAAGATGGGCAAAAGAACACAGACATTGGACAGAGGAAGACTGGAAAAAGTGTTGTGGACGGATGAATCCAAGTTTGAGGTGTTTGGATCACAAAGAAGAACGTTTGTGAGACGCAGAACAAATGAAAAGATGCTGGAAGAATGCCTGACGCCATCTGTTAAGCATGGTGGAGGTAATATGATGGTCTGGGGTTGCTTTGGTGCTGGTAAGGTGGGAGATTTGTACAGGGTAAAAGGGATTCTGAATAAGGAAGGCTATCACTCCATTTTGCAACGCCATGCCATACCCAGTGGACAGCGCTTGATTGGAGCCAATTTCATCCTACAACAGGACAATGACCCTAAACACACCTCCAAATTGTGCAAGAACTATTTAGAGCAGAAGCAGGCAGCTGGTATTCTATCGGTAATGGAGTGGCCAGCGCAGTCACCAGATCTGAACCCCATTGAGCTGTTGTGGGAGCAGCTTGACCGTATGGTACCAAGAAGTGCCCATCCAACCAATCCAACTTGTGGGAGCTGCTTCTGGAAGCGTGGGGTGCAATTTCTCCAGATTACCTCAACAAATTAACAGCTAGAATGCCAAAGGTCTGCAATGCTGTAATTGCTGCAAATGGAGGATTCTTTGACGAAAGCAAAGTTTGATGTAAAAAAAATCTTATTTCAAATACAAATCATTATTTCTAACCTTGTCAATGTCTTGACTCTATTTTCTATTCATTTCACAACGTATGGTGGTGAATAAGTGTGACTTTAAAGGAAAACACAAAAATTGTTTGGGTGACCCCAAACTTTTGAACGGTAGTGTATATATAGTGTAAATTATTAATCAATTTTAATTCCATTTATGTGTGTATTGTTACTGAAAATCAATTCATGATCAATGTCCTTGTTTCTCAGAGGACTCTGCTGCAGCTCCAGCAGGAAGCGCTTCTGCCAAAGGACCACTTCCTGCGCCTCGCCTGAAGAGGGCGTCGTCAGAGCAGGAGAGAGAGAGCACCAGCAGCAAACCTGCAGGACCCCCGTCTCCACCCGACGGTTGGTGTCTCCTTGGAAACAAGACATAAGAGACATTAGGGAAAAGTTCCCAACTTCCTCAGAATATCCCCCAGAACCGTTGTTTAGCCCCGTGTCTTTTCCAACGAGGGTCTGGCTCAGAACCAGTCCCAGACTGGGGGCACCATTAATGTGAAGCCCAATAGTTTCTGTGATAACAGAATCATAGAAGAAATTGGGAAATTGGGAATTTAACAAAGCTATATGACAGATTCCATAATAATAATTTATACTTTATTAATCTCGCAAGGGAAATTACAATGTTTTCACTGTGTTGTTATTTTTACACACATTACACACAGGCCTGGGGGGGGCAACAGTGACAGGAGTTAAAACTTGGGATTATTTTAATAAAGAATGGTAGGATTTTTGATCAGATGGATCTAAAACCGGTATTTTAAATTGATCTTAATGCCTTAATTAAAAAAAAAATTAGGAAAATCCAACCTTTTAAGGACACCAATTTTCTTTGAGAATGAATAATGTATTGTAAATAAATAAATGTTCTTCCTTAAAATACAGGGGCAAGTATACACCCCCTATGTCTAATAATTCCCATAGAGGCACATTTTTATTATTAAGGGCCAGTTATTACATGGATCAGGATACTATGCATCCTGATAAAGGTCCCTGTGTAAACGTATGCAAGCCACTGTACATTAATTCCAAAAATCTGTTAAACATTAAGCTTATTATCACACATTTAAGAAGATAGATCATTCTGTAAGCCAGAGCTGTTTTTAGCATGCTTTGATGAAGGTCGTCCTAAGACCCGGTTTAGATGCAAATCAAATACCCCAAAAGCACTGTAGGGTTAAAAGAGAATCTAGAAGCAATGTATAGAGAAGAAAGACGGGATATTTCCCTCTAATATGTTCTTTCCTAATGACGACGGTTGCATGACTCAGCGCTCAGCATAGCTGAAAACACTCGATTTAAAAGGTGACAACTTGTTTAATGAATGCTTTCAAGGCCATATTTGACGCCTCCACACAGACCACACACACACACACACACACACACACAGAACATCTGAAGCTAAGGTCCTAGCCTGTACTTGACGTGTCCAAGTGTCAGTGTGCGTGTGTGATTTTGTAGTTGGACTCTCGACTTGTGTAATTAACGCTCACAGGGACTCGGTATTTTTCCTTAAAACGGCGTTTCTTCTATGTAATCAAAAAGGCGAGTGGTCTTTGGCGATTGTTGTGCAAAAGGATGTGTTTTTAAAATCAAAGAGACAAGAAGAAAAAGGTCTTTTACACATTGTTTATTGCACACTTCACTCCGAATGACTGTGGCGAAGTTATTTCAGTGTACAGACCGTTAAGAATATCCTTCACTAAGGCACTGCAGTGACATCGTCTACAGAAACGTACGTTTTATTGGAAGAAACTTGGAATCAGCATGGTCGACAGCATGGATTCTGGCTTAGTTTTTTTTTTTGACCTACTTCATCATTTCGTATGTATTCATGTAACAAATTAATATAGAAATGAAGGATGAACATTCAAATCAGACCACAAAAAAACGTGATTGTAAAATACAAAAGATCCGGTCCATAAATCTTAAGACTTAAGTCTTCATTTTGTCACCCAGTGACATCATTTGTGATTTCATTTTCTGCTTTCCATCATTTTAAAAGCGTCAGAGTCTTTCCTTTGTTTCGTACATGAACCCTATAACTGAACTCTCACTTCAACACCCGTTTTTGCATGTCAACCTTTACGGTCCATGCGACATCGAAGCTGTTGGAGCCTCTTAGAGAAGCTGCTCCTCTGTTGGACCAGTGTGGGGGTGGTGGACCAGTGTGGGGGGCGTGGACCAGTGTGGGGGTGGTGGACCAGTGTAAGGGGAGTGGACCAGTGTGGGGGTGGTGGACCAGTGTGGGGGTGGTGGACCAGTGTGGGGGTGGTGGACCAGTGTAGGGGAGGTGGACCAGTGTAGGGGTGGTGGACCAGTGTAGGGGTGGTGGACCAGTGTAAGGGGAGTGGACCAGTGTAGGGGGTGGTGGACCAGTGTGGGGGTAGTGGACCAGTGTGGGGGTGCTGGACCAGTGTGGGGTGGTGGACCAGTGTAGGGGAGGTGGACCAGTGTAGGGGTGGTGGACCAGTGTGAGGGTAGTGGACCAGTGTGGGGGTGGTGGACCAGTGTAGGGGTGGTGGACCAGTGTGGGGGAGGTGGACCAGTGTGGGGGTGGTGGACCAGTGTGGGGGTGGTGGACCAGTGTGGGGTGGTGGACCAGTGTGGGGGAGGTGGACCAGTGTAGGGGGTGGTGGACCAGTGTGGGGGTGGTGGACCAGTGTGGGGGTGGTGGACCAGTGTGGGGGTGGTGGACCAGTGTAGGGGAGGTGGACCAGTGTAAGGGGAGTGGACCAGTGTAGGGGAGGTGGACCAGTGTAGGGGGTGGTGGACCAGTGTGGGGGTGGTGGACCAGTGTGGGGGTGGTGGACCAGTGTAGGGGTGGTGGACCAGTGTGGGGGTGGTGGACCAGTGTGGGGGTGGTGGACCAGTGTGGGGTGGTGGACCAGTGTGGGGGGCGTGGACCAGTGTAGGGGAGGTGGACCAGTGTAGGGGGTGGTGGACCAGTGTAGGGGTGGTGGACCAGTGTGGGGGGCGTGGACCAGTGTGGGGGGCGTGGACCAGTGTGGGGGTGGTGGACCAGTGTGGGGGTGGACCAGTGGTGTGCATGTTAACATACTCAGTGTTTCCGTGTCTTCTTTGCCTGCAGTTGAGTTTCCCGTGGACGGCGATGCATTCGAGCCACCGAGTCCAGCTGTTGAAGCCGGCGCTGATGGCAGACCGTGGTCGTCTCTGAAGAGGTCCACCAGTCCTCCAGCTGCAACGGAGGACGAGCGAGAGCGAACCAAGTCCCTCCCCGCCTACGGTTCGACCAATCACAGTCCTGTCCATCTAAAACACCCTGTTTCAAATGTAGCTCGGATTACATTTCAGAGTGTCTGCTCTGCCTATTTGCTTTATTTACACATTTTAGTGTTAAGCATCAAATAAATGTTTCATTATACAGACTTTTCACTGGGGCTTAAAAAATCTAATATTTAAATATCAAAATTTTAAGCCTTAAAAATCTTAATTTCATTGAGGTCATTCTAGGTCTTAAATCATTTTAAAAAGGTCCTAATTTCCCTACGTCCATGCAACTCTGCTACATATCAGAGAGAAATATTGTACTTTTCACTCCACCACATCACAATCTGACAACTTAAGTAACAAGTTACTTTACAAATTAAAAGTTTTACACGCAAAGCACGTGAAGTTAATGAAATCTGAGGTTTTATTACAAAAAAAAACTATGTCAATGTGTCAATGTGTCAATGTTTTTTATTTCCCACGTCATCATTGTATATTCAAACACAATTTCAAGAGGTACAATGATCATATACAGGACGCATGAAATGGGGAACCCCAAATAAGCTACTAAAAGCTCTTCAGAGGGGGCCCGAAAACAGTACTAGCCAACATTATAACAGCTGACATGATTAGATAATTAAACACATCATTTTCCTTATAATACATTATCATAATAAATTACATGCTTTTACTTAAGTAAGATTTTCAATGCAGGACTTTTACTTGGAACCGAGTACTTCTACAGTGTCGTATTAGTACTGAAGTGAAAGATCTGAATATTTCTTCTAATCTATACTCTCTCTCTCTCTCTCTCTCTCTCTCTCTCTCGCTCTCTCTCTCTCGTTCAATTCAAGGGGCTTTATTTGCATAAAAATTTCAATAACAACGTTGTAAAAGCATCAGAAAAAACACAATAAACCGCTGTATGTACGTAATGTATGTAACATAATATTAGATGGGTTTATCTCTCTCTCTCTCTCTCTCTCTCTCTCTCTCTCTTTCAATTCAAGGGGCCTTATTTGCATTAAAGTTTCAATAACAATGTTGCAAAAGCATCAGACAAAACACCATAAACCGTTGTATGTACGTTAATAATATTATTAGATGGGTTAATCTCTCTCTCTCTCTCTCTCTCTCTCTCTCTCTCTCTCCAGTGAGGCCTCCATCTCCGGCAGACGCTGATCTCAGTCCGGCTGTGGAGGTGAGTCCATCTCCGACCGCTGATCTCAAGTCTGACAACGAATCAGAGGACGAGTCCGACGCCGGCGTCCCTCCAGTCTGACGCCCGCCAGACGTGTACGGTCTCCACCGTCCCCTCGGCCGTCCTCTCTACGCCAGGGAAGCTCAATCACAGAGACAGTGGACAATGATTTTATCCCATCCTATCTTTTATTTTATTTTTAACATTTCCTGGAGAGGCACATGCAAGCAGAGGGGACTCTGTACAGTATTTTGCACGCGTCATGCTGTCTTCAGTTCTGTTTTCAGACCTTGGTTTCAGTCCCTGTCCTGCCAAAATGGACGCCAAAACAGCACCATTATGGTCTCTGTCAACAGCTCTAATGGGACCATAAAGACCAGCAGATGCTCCGGTACAGAGACAATCCGTAGTTGCGTAGATAACCAGGTCCAGCTATAAAAGAAAATAAGGTCAGTTTGTCCAAAGCACTGAGGAGGAGGAGTCTGAGCTTCTAAGTCCAGGTCCAGGTCCAGACTGAAGCGGTTTGGTTTTACTGTATTTTCTGTTCTGTTGCTGGTAAGTCGGCGACTTCTACCAGCAGGTCTTCTGGAGATAAGATTCGAAATATAAAGAAGTTCCAAGAGATTTTTATTCTATCCTGCTAAGATATACTGTCAACAAATTAGAAAATGCCATCAAGAAAGTGTCAAAAAACCAAAGATAATTCTGCTGCTAGAGCCAAATGTTTAGATATTTTAAGTTTTTTTGATATCTCAAAAGCTCAAACTGACACTGAAACTGAAAGAAATGAGTCCGTTTTTTGGTCTTTTCATTTTAATGGAACATCCGTCTCGCCCATGGCTGCGTAAGCTTGATTCATGCTTCACCGTAGCCTGACGTGCACCTCTAGAAAACTAACCCCACGTCGCTCGGCCGTTGCATTTCCCATCTTCTCATTTCCTGGTTCTCCTTCTCCATAAACAACATGAAATCAAGGAGAGGGTTAACTTCTCCTGCTCCTGAGTTCCCACCGTGGTCAGAAAGCACACGGGAGATGCTTTGTTTCTCTCACTGTGACTCTAGAGTCGCTACTCGCTCCAAAGCTAATTGTCATCACTCTCTCACTCGCTCTACCACACACACACGGGGGGCCGGCCCTGCTATTCTCTTGAAGAGATCCAATCACACACCAATGCACAAGTATACACTTCAGGCCACTTACGGAGGCTACGGCGAACGCTCTGCGCGGAGCCTCCGCACGACCATAAGTCACGCTTCCTGAAGCTAACGATGCTAACGATGCTAATGATGCTAACCAGACTCGTTAAGAGCTGCCAAAGGTTTATTCTCCATTTCAAGGAAACCCAGATGATGAGAAACGTTACCTTGAACATGCATTGCAGTTGACTATGTAAAAAAAACTAAAGAAAAGTCCCGATATTATGAATAGCAATAGGTTTATACTAGGGGTGGGTAATAATATCGATACGGAAATATATCGCCGATCGATACGCTGGCCATAAATATCGCTAATTTCATGGCTCCTTAACCTCGCGTTGTCTTCCCACCGACCTGGAAATCTTTGATTTTCTGAGTCAAAATGAAAAACTAAAAACCTTTTATCGAGGTCATGGTCGTCTTTTTCGACCCTTTTGTCACTTTTTCAACATTTGTCAACTTTTTCTGAGCCTTTTGAAATTGTTGTGGGTCTTTCCCCAAATTTTGAAAGTTTTTTTTTTTTTTATATATACATTTGTCACTTTTTGTGACATTTTTGTTACTTTTGTCAACATCTTTTCACATTTTTGTGACTGTATTTGACATTTGTGCACATTTTAGTCACTTTTATTGACATTTTTCTCTTTTTTTTTACACTTTTTTTAAAGTTAATGAATTGTTTTTTTCTCCAAATGCTATAATATTGACAAAAAACACACAAATTCAATGAAAGTAGTGACCTGAATATTTATTTAGCTTGCAAGAAACATTGTTGGGAACCATCCACGTTACTTTTTTGGAAAAATTAGTTTGAAAGAAACCCAAATTTCTGATAGAAACCTTTTGGAAATGGGTCAAATTGGACCCAAAGACACCGGGAGGGTTAAGGTGAACGAGGGAAACTTGAACATAGGTTAACTGGCTTTAGAGGAACAGGTTTTCAACGGGATGGTGGGCAGCAGTTTGGGGGACGTAACAGATGCCTCAGCCATGTGTAGGTCCAACGTCTGGACCAATAGTTGCTCTATAGTTGTGTAATTTTAATTTACAGACTGATAAACAATAAGAATTGTGCTGTTTTCTAACAGTTTGCAGTAAATAAGACGAGAAGAACTGCACTCAACCTTTCGAAGGGCATTTTGTTGAAATTGGGGGAAAAAATCGTAATTGCGATTTTGCTGCCATATATATTACGATTAAGATTTTTTTTAGCTATATATTGCATCTTCTATGATCGTGTAATCAAATATAAATGAAAGATCTACTGAAAATAGGACATTTCTGTAAATCTGTCTTATGTATGTAAATTCTTCCAGCATTTATCTTGTGGAAAAAACCCGTAAAACATAAATATAATAATGAAAAGAGGAATAAAATTTTTTTTAAATCAAATGTTACACTAAGCTTTCAACTAAATATGTCACATGTGATTAATCGCGACCCTCAGGATTACCTTATCGCGATTTGAAAACGATTAATGGGTCAAACCTGGCGTTTTGGATTCATAGTTAGACCGATGTCCTGATGTTTCATTATAGGAATGTCCAGCAACATATTGATTATCGCAGAAATGCTGTATCGTGTAGTCATCGGTAGCGTGAGCCATGTGTTGTGTACCGTATCGAGAGGTACGCTGTGATTTCCTCCCCTTCAGCAAATTAGTAAAAGACTCTAGTCTCGTGCACAGCGTGCACACACTGCTTGTTACACACACAGGGACGCACACTGCACACACACATGCAAAAGATTAAAAAAATATATTAACGTGCAAATCCGCCATAAAAATAGTAATGTTAATGTTAAATTAACAGCATTGGGCAGGTTGGCGCCGTCAGTTTAAAGGCCCGTATACAACCACCTGTTGATGACAATCGTGAGATGTGGTTGTTAAAGCTACAGTGCGTAGTTTCTGTCTCCCCCATCAGGAAGTCTACTCTCGGTGCGTCCATATGATACAAGCCTTCTGTGACCGCGCACTTAGCTTTGTAGCAACTCATCTGGCAACGGCTTGAATGTAACGGACGTTCAGTAATAGCTTTAGAGCTTTAAGCTCTGAAAAAGCTATTAAGCGGGCCTCCATTTGAGATTATTTTGTCAAACTAATGATTCCAAAATCAAGATGATATTTCTTATATCTGATATTTCTCTTAAAAAAATGTTCGCAGTTAACGCTGCGTTCGTGTCCTGTCTGATATGTGGCTGAAAGCCTTGGAAAAAGCTAGTAAGTGGGTCTTGATTTGAGATTTATTTTATTTTGAAAATTCAAGACGCTCAATAACATAGTACAGTTACAGTTCTACAGATATTTCTTTTGTATTGTAAAAAATCTTTACAGTGTAGATTCAGACTCTCTTGGTTGAGTAAATGCTGCGTTCATGTCACGTCTGAGATACCGTAATTCACAGTTTCTGACGTTATAACGACAGGACACTCATACAAGCTCCTAAAAAGGTCTAATTGGTCAAATTGGTGCCTCATTGTGTCTCAAGACGCAAATATTACATACGCTTCACATCAGAAAGGAGCCAAAAGCTACAACCAGCAATAAAATACTGTAGTTTTCTTTCCATAGAAGACATTTTGACTTGTCAGCAGCGTTATTAAGTCCAAAAATATCAAAAAATATATTTAATCACACGGCTTATTACGCTCTGATTTCTGTTAATCACGTACCGCTGCACTTATGTTATGTATCGATGTAAATATGTACGAACCTTGCTGTGTGTTTGGCTCTGTGGATGAAATTAATGGGCTTTAAATACACAATGCACACACACTCTGGGATTTATATCGTGTTATGAGCAGAAAAATGAGGATTTATTATCGGAGAACTGTGCTGTTGGATCTGCGTGGTGATGGGTTTTATTTTATTTTGAAATATTTTTGAGACGTTGTGTTAAATAATAAATAAATAATGTGTTTTATGGACCTAAAAGCCTGGAAATATGAGATAAAGCTGTCAAATAATTCTGTTCATACCAATAAATTCTGTTTTATCGTTCAGACGCTCTCTCCTTCATTTTTTCTCTCACTCTCTCTCCCTCTCTCTCTCTTTCCTTCCCTCTCTTTCTCTCTTTCCTTCTCTCTCTTTCCTTCTCTCCCTCTCTCTCCCTCTTTCATTCTCTCTCCCCTTTCTTTCCCTCTCTCTCTTTTTCCTTCTCTCTTTTTCTTTCTTTCTCCATCTCTCTCCTCTTTCCCCCTCTGTCTTTCTCTCTCCCTCCCCCTCTTTCCCTCTCTCTCTCTCCTCTCTCTATCTTTCCTTCTCTCCCTCTTTCTCCCTCTCTCTCCCTCTTTCATTCTCTCGCCCCTTTCTTTCCCCCTCTCTCTTTTTCCTTCCCTCTCCATCTCTCTCTTTCCCTCTTTCTACCTCACTTTCATTGTCTCTCCCTCTCTTTCCCTCTCTTTCCTTCACTCTCATCTCTTTCCCTACTTCTCTTTCCCTCTTTCTTTCCTTCCCTCTCTTTCTCTGTCTCTTTCCCTCTCTCTCTTTTTCCTTCTCTCTCTTTCACTTTCTTTCTCCATCTCTTTCCTCTTTCCCCCTCTGTCTTTCTCTCTCCCTCTCTCTCTTTCCTTCCCTCTCTTTCTCTATCTCTTTCCCTCTCTCTCTTTTCCTTCTCTCTCTTTCTCTTTCTTTCTCCATCTCTCTCCTCTTTCCCCCTCTGTCTTTCTCTCTCCCTCTCTCTCTCTTTCCCTCTCTCTCTTTCCTTCTCTCTCTCTTTCTCCCTCTCTCTCCCTCTTTCATTCTCTCTCCCCTTTCTTTCCCTCTCTCTCTTTTTCCTTCTCTCTATTTCCTTCCCTCTCTTTCTCTCTTTCCTTCTCTCCCTCTCTCTCCCTCTTTCATTCTCCCTCCCCCTCTTTCCCTCTCTTTCTCTCTTTCCTTCTCTCCCTCTCTCTCCCTCTTTCATTCTCCCTCCCCCTCTTTCCCTCTCTCTCTCCTCTCTCTATCTTTCCTTCTCTCTCTCTTTCTCCCTCTCTCCCTCTTTCATTCTCTCTCCCCTTTCTTTCCCCCTCTCTCTTTTTCCTTCCCTCTCTTTCTCTTTCTTTCTCCATCTCTCTCTTTCCCTCTCTCTCCCTCACTTTCATTGTCTCTCCCTCTCTTTCCCTCTCTTTCCTTCACTCTCGTCTCTTTCCCTCTTTCTCCCTCCTTCCCTGTTGCATTCTCATCCTCCACATATCTCACTCTCCCTCCCTCTCTCTTTACCTCTCCGTCTCCCTCCCTCCTTCATATACAAGCTGTTGAATCCCTCTTTAGTCTTGTTTCACTGACTTCAGACTGCGCTTCATTCCAGTGGATACCGCGTCCTCTTCCTTTCTTTTCCTTCTGTTTTGTCGTCCCCAGCTGTGCCTCAACTGGTCTTCAGCACCATGGACAGCGCCTTGGACAGCCTGGACGCTGCCCGCTTCCTACAGATCTGGCAACATTTCGACGTAGACGGTAAGAAGAGTTTCGATGACTCTGGTGTCAGTGTGAAATCATGTGATCAGAGTGTTGAACGATGAACTGGCAGCTGTGAGTTCAGAGAGGATGTTTAACTGATTGTTTATGGAAAATTCTGCTAATTAGATGACAAATATATAATTCATGACATCAAATGACAGCTGTTTAAATGCAGGTTTATACAGAACAGCGTGGCGGACACCTGAACTGGAGGTCAGCCATTTAGTTTTATTTAACACTATCTGTTTTAATGAATTTAACATTGATCATTATCATTGATGAAGGATTTCTATCTCCAAAGTTAAAGATCTGCAATAGAGAAATACAGCACAACCTGAATTTGTGAAAATATTAATTTGCTATTTATAATTTCTTTTAACTCAAATTCATTGAGTTAAAAGACACAAACACACACACAACTATTACATATGATGTGTCCGGGTCTACTAGAGTATTTAAGTGTAGTTGCTATGAAACTGTGTTGTATTTCTGCACCTGCTATTCTCACACTAAGTTACATTTCAAGCACTTTCACCGGTTCTGATTAAGAAATAAGCACCAATAATTATGAAAAATCTTGTTTCTATTTTTTTTTTACTTTTTTATAATTAAATTTCCTTGTTTTCTCACAAAAAACAAATAATAAAATGATCATAAATGTGATTTCACAGGCGTAAATGGCAAATATGAACCATAAATGATGTATATCTCATCAGTAGAGCCTAATAATGTAATAACATTGGCTGTATAACAAAAATACATTAAAGGGTTAAGGGGTCTTTTTGCAATCTTGACTTAACTTTTGGAGAATAAAAGGCAGTAAATATGTGAACTACAGGAAAAGGCTGTAGCTCAGATTTTTTTTTGGGGGACTACTCGCAACAGTAACTATATATAGACTACCACAGCAATCACTCGAGGGGTCGGACACAGCCCGACTCTGGACGCTGAAACTGCTTCTTCAACACTTTTTTGGTAAATTTCTATTTGCTATCTTTTTCTCTCTAAATTCTTCTTATTTTTTCTTTGGTGTTGGCTAAAACCTGGATGTGAAGTGTTTGACGCTCAACATTTTCTGGGGAGGAACCCCAGACCCCATTATAACCCCCCGGGTTATAATGCACCCCGCCCCCCAAATGTTGAACAAAACCTACGCCCTTGTGTGGGGAGGTGACTTGAAAGTTGCTTTGTACACCACCCCACCCCCCTAAAATTAATTAAATGTAATGTAAATAGATTTATTTCCCTCATAGTCCAAATTCAACGCTGCCTTCACAGTGGTTGTCGAGGGGTTTTATCACATGACTCCAGCAGAGATATGAGATTTTTTTCTCCAAAGTCTACTTTCCATCAGAATTACATAATGTAATTCTGATTTAATTCTTGGATGTAATTTCTAATTCCTTTTTACTTTATTTCATTTATTTGTATCCATCCAGTTAAAAGTCCCATTGAGATTAACATCTCTTCAACACGGCATTGTTACAACAATCAACATCAAAATTTAAAAAACACTGTCGCACACTACAAATGTGCCGAGTATCCAGTTAATATGCGATTATATAAAAAAAAAGTAGGAATAATGCATAAATAGGTATCATTTTTTGCATTTGCTTTGATATCAATCATGTAGCAGTTGATATCATATTTGGATAATGATGCTCTTTGCAACCACATTTTAGAAGAGAAACCAATTTGCCTGTTTTAAGTTCCTAAAAAGTGACATTTCCATGTGTTTTATTTATTTATTAATTTATTATAAAGCAGTTCAAGGTGCTATTTAAATACTGTGAAAGTATCAACACGTTCAATCCACAGAGAAATGCACACGGCCCGTATTTAAAAAACGGTGCCTTTAAATGAGCCGTCAGGACTTCCTCTACGGTTGTGATGTCACAACTATACAAATATATAGTACAGGTCAAACGTTTGGACACACCTTCTCATTAAATGTCCATCCATCCATCTTCATCTGCTATCGGGTCTCGGGGGCAGCAGCTCCAGTAGGGGACCCCAAACTTCCCTTCCCCGAGCCACATCAACCAGCTCCGGCAGGGGGATCCCGAGGCGTTCCCAGGCCAGGTTGGAGATATAATCCCTCCACCTAGTCCTGGGTCTTCCCCGAGGCCTCCTCCCAGCTGGACCTGCCTGGACCCCAGGCCCCCAGGAGGCATCTTTACCAGATGCCCAAACCACCTCAACTGGCTCCTTTCGACGTGAAGGAGCAGCGGCTCTACGCCAAGCTCCTCTCGGATGACTGAGCTTCTCACCCTATCTCTAAGGGAGACGCCAGCCCCCCCCCCTTGGGTTCAGGTCCGGTGACTGTGGAGGCGCAGCACTCCATCACTCATCCTTCTTGGTCAAATAGCCCTTAAACAGCCTGGAGGTGTGTTTGGGGTCATTGTCCTGTTAAAAAATAAATGATGGTCCAACTAAAAGCAAACCGGATGGGATGGCATGCCGCTGTAGGATGCTGTGGTAGCCATGCTGGTTCAGTACACCTTCAATTTGGAATAAATCCCCAACAGTGTCACCAGCAAAGCCCCCCCACACCATCACACCTCCTCCTCCATGCTTCACGGTGGGAACCAGGCATGTAGAATCCATCCGGTCACCTTTTCTCCGTCGCACAAAGACACAGCGGATGGAACCAAAGACCTCAAACTTGGACTCATCAGACCAAAGCAAAGATTTCCACTGGTCTAATGTCTATTCCTTGTGTTTCTTGGCCAAAACAAATATCTCCTGCTTGTTTCCTCTCCTTAGCAGTGGTTTCCTAGCTGCTAATTGACCATGAAGACCTGATTCGGACAGTCTCCTCTTAACAGTTGTTCTAGAGATGTGTCTGCTGCTAGAACTCTGTGTGGTATTCATCTGGTCTCTAATCTGAGCTACTGTTGTTGTGATTTCTGAGGCTGGTGACTCAGATGAACTTATCCTCAGCAGCAGAGGGGACTCTTGGTCTTCCTTTCCTGGGGCGGTCCTCATGTGAGCCAGTTTCGTTGTAGCGCTTGATGGTTTTTGCAACTGCACTTGGGGACACATTCAAAGTTTTCGCAATTTTCCAGACTGACTGACCGTTTCTTTCTTAAAATAATGATGGCCACTCGTTTCTCTTTACTTAGCTGACTGGTTCTTGCCATAATAGGAATTCTATCAGTTGTCCTGAATGAAACTGGTGAATTGGGGCCCACGGTCGGACACAAGGAAGGTGGGTACCCCCCATCGTGTAAAGATGTCGTTCTACAGGATCTGGCAAACCTTTGGTGTCTTGGCATCCTTCAAAGCGAACAGCTCCACCCACTTACTGAAATAATCGACCACCACCATTAGAACTGAATTCCGGCCTTTGCTGAGAGGAAAGGGTCCCATAAAGTCCACTCCTATCATGGCCAATGGGCAGGAGAGTCGGCCTTTAGGGATGACCACCTTGGTCCTTTCCCTTCACGATGCCCACGTCACCGTCAACATACACATACTCAGTGCCGATCAACTTTGCATGCCTTTGCTGCTTGAATTAGACTTCATGTGCACCAGCCAGATTGTCCTGAAGCCCCACCTAAGAAAATATGTGCTGCCAGGTGGTAAAGAGCATAGGTTCTTGCCTAAGGGGCGTGAATTCCTACGGTGGGGGCATACAGGGTCTGCAGTTAACTTTTACATGGCTGTGATGGATCCTGTCAGTGACAACCTGCCTACAGTTCCCCTCTTGGACGAACAGCCGGAGCTCGTTAGACCACTGCTGCAGAAATGGTCTACAGTCTGGACAGAGTCCACCGGGGCTACTAACGTCATAAAACAATAGGGCTGTCGGCTGTGTATCAACCTGACTTCTGCACAACACAACTGATGGTCCCAACTCCATTAATAAGGCAAGAAATTCCACTAATTAACTCTGACAAGGCCCACCTGGGAAGTGAAAACCATTTCAGGTGACTACCTCATGAAGCTCATTGAGAGAACGCCAAGGGTTTGCAGCACTGTCAAAAAAGCAAAGGGGGGGTACTTTGAAGAAACTAGAATATAAGACATGTTTTCAGTTACTTCACACTTTTTTGTTAAGTACATAATTCCACGTGTTCATTCATGGTTTAGATGCCTTCAGTGAGAATCTACAATGTAAATAGTCATGAAAATAAAGGAAACACATTGAATGAGAAGGTGGGTCCAAACTTTAGGCCTGTACTGATATATTTAAAGTGCAGTATATATAAATAAAGTGCAGTTACAGTCATTCCCCGGCTGCGATGACGCTGCAGAGACTCAGAGAGCGCAGATGCAGAAGAACCGGAAACATGGACCAATCAGGGAAGACTGGGCTTTTTCGGGAGGGGGGGCTCTTAAAGAGACAGCTGCTTAAACGGAGCCTTTCAGACAGAAGGGAAATACAGGTATAATGAGACAGAAAAATAAGAAAAGAGTTTTTTTTAACATCAAAGCATGTAAACATGTTCTAGTACAAACCATACATGCATACAAGTATGAACCTGATGATGAGCATGAAATGGGACCTGTGAAGATTTCTACTTGACAGTAGCGGAGATAAGGAGTTAAAATCTCAACCATCCAGTTTGCTAGCTTCACTTCCTAGCCAGACGCAAAACAACTGGTGTGTGATTATTAAGACTTTTTACATGTTTTTACATTATTATTTTATTTTCTATTACAATGTCCAAAAAAGTATTTGTATCCAGTTAATTTGACCAGATGCCTGGTTGTGTTTTTTAGATAACGGTTACATCGAAGGAAAAGAGCTGGACGCCTTCTTCCAACACATGCTGGAAAAATTTGGGGTGAAGGTAAAAGAGATGAAAATACACGGCTGCATTTTAAGTTAAGCAACAATTATAAAAGAAACTGTGTGCACATCCCTCCTTCTGGCAGGTGCAGGAGAAATGAAAAGTACTAAAGTGAAAAAATTTCCCATAATTTAATACCAAAAAGGCAACGTTTCGACCGTACTGTGTCGTTGATGCTTCTTCAGTGGCAATAAAATACAAAAGGAAGTTCTTGTGCATCAGTATTCTCATGGCACAAGTTTGTAGAAAAACAAGAGAGCCCCATAGACAGTTAAAGAAAGTCTGTTAATAGGAAATCACCATTGAGTCCATGTTGTTTCAGAGGGAGGAGATAAATGAGGACAAAATCAGAAGACTGAGAGAAAGATTCATGTCTGCGTATGACAACGCAGCTGACGGACGTCTGCAGATACAAGAGGTACGAGCCCCGTTTCGTCTTCCCGTCAAAATTGAAAATCAACACTTTTGTTGAAGCTTTCTATCGATGTTTTTAACTTTTTCTTACACTTTTGTCCCTTTTTTCAACACTTTTGACGCTTTTTTCCAATGTTTGTCACTTTTTTTGACGTTGAACACTACGTAACACTAACTTATTAACTTTAGTTTTACAGTTATTTTTGGAATTTCTGGTCAATGAACCTCATTTATAGGAAATTATACCTAATGTTTAAGTTAGAAAAGCTGAAATTAGGAGATATTTGGACTAAAATTAAAGGAAAGTATGTTCAAAACCACTTCGATGTTTTTAATTTTTTGCTATAAAATTGAATAAGACGCCCCAAAATTAATGAAAGTAGAGATTTGTACTTGGCAAAGAGCGTTGTGTGGAATCAATCGTGTTATTTTGGGTAATTAAAAAGAACATTGATATAGGACAACATGAGGATTAAATGATTTATCAATTATGAGTATAACTTACACTGTTTGTTGGAACACACTACACACAGGCCTGACACACACACACACACACATGCTAATGGAGAGATGTCCGAGTGAGTGGGCTGCGACTGTAAGCAGTTAACCCTCCTGTTGTCCTTGGGTCAAATTTAACCCGCTTTCAAAAAGTCACAAATTTGGATTTCTTTCAACCAAATTGTCAAAAAATAAAATAACGTGGATGGTTCCATACAACGCGCTTCACAAGTAAAATAAATGATCAGTTCACTACTTTCATTGAATTTGGTGTATGTGTGTGTGTGTGTGTGTGTGTGTGTGTGTGTGTGTGTGTGTGTGTTTTTTTATGTTATAGCATTTTGAAAAAAGAAATTAAACGTTCAAAAAAATCAATAAAAAGCGCAGAAAAGAAATCAACAAAACATCAAATTGTGACAAAAAAATTGGAAAATAAGTGACAAAAACTTCAAAAGTTCAGAAAAAGTGTCGATCATATAATTTTAATTTTAGACCCAGAAAGACAAAACGCTGCACGCTCGATGGGGAGACAACAGGCGGGTGACATCTACTCTTTAATGTTTCTACTAGCGTTATAAAAACCTTCAGCAGGGGGGTCCTGTGTTTGGGGAGATTTTGTTCCCAGAGTTCAGATCTGAACTTCTTGATGTGTAGGTGGGGTTCAGACTCTCTGTACATATGAAATGGACCAGAGTCTGGTATAGGACCAGGCTAATGGACCAGAGTCTGGAATAGGACCAGGCTAATGGACCAGAGTCTGGAATAGGACCAGGCTACTGGACCAGAATCTGGTAGAGGACTAGGCTAATGGACCAGAGTCTGGTAGAGGACCAGGCTAATGGACCAGAGTCTGGTAGAGGACCAGGCTAATGGACCAGAATCTGGTAGAGGACTAGGCTAATGGACCAGAGTCTGGTAGAGGACCAGGCTAATGGACCAGAGTCTGGAATAGGACCAGGCTACTGGACCAGAATCTGGTAGAGGACTAGGCTAATGGACCAGAGTCTGGTAGAGGACCAGGCTAATGGACCAGAGTCTGGAATAGGACCAGGCTAATGGACCAGAATCTGGTAGAGGACTAGGCTAATGGACCAGAGTCTGGTAGAGGACCAGGCTAATGGACCAGAGTCTGGAATAGGACCAGGCTACTGGACCAGAATCTGGTAGAGGACTAGGCTAATGGACCAGAGTCTGGTAGAGGACCAGGCTAATGGACCAGAGTCTGGAATAGGACCAGGCTAATGGACCAGAATCTGGTAGAGGACTAGGCTAATGGACCAGAGTCTGGTAGAGGACCAGGCTAATGGACCAGAGTCTGGAATAGGACCAGGCTACTGGACCAGAATCTGGTAGAGGACTAGGCTAATGGACCAGAGTCTGGTATAGGACCAGGCTAATGGACCAGAGTCTGGTAGAGGACCAGGTTAATGGACCAGAGTCTGGTATAGGACCAGGCTAATGGACCAGAGTCTGGTAGAGGACCAGGTTAATGGACCAGAGTCTGGTATAGGACCAGGCTAATGGACCAGAGTCTGGTATAGGACCAGGCTAATGGACCAGAGTCTGGTAGAGGACCAGGCTAATGGACCAGAATCTGGTAGAGGACCAGGCAAATGTTCAGAGGCACTCCCTGTAAACAGTATTATCTTTATTGTTAGACATGAAGTCTACATATAAATTAAAGGAAATATGTTTCATGAAACATGAACATGGCCGTCCACCAAGAGCCAGGATCTGTCTGAGGTCCTTTCTGTCTGTTAAAAGGACACTTTTCCTCGCCAATGTCGCACCAAAAGCATGTTCTTGGGGGGGGTGGATTGTTGGGTCTTTGTAAATTGTAGAGTGTGGTCTAGACCTGCTCAGTCTGTAAAGTGTCTTGAGATAACTCCTGCTATGATTTGATAATATAATGATAAAATTGAATTGAAAGATGTAAATGTGTTTTTTGTCCCTCAGCTGGCCACCATATTGCTGCCAGAGCAGGAGAACTTCCTGCTTCTGTTTCGTAGAGAGACGCCATTGGACAACAGCGTGGAGTTCATGAGGGTGAGGGTCAAAGGTCAATACATAATGATAAAGTAAAGCTGAACAAGACATTACAGGTCTGGCATTTTACCACCAACATGCTAATGTGCTTAATTTATGAAACCCTTTATTATAATGATAGACCGATTATCTCCCTGCTTTTTTTGGGGGGGCCGTTTGCAGCCGTTTCTGCGTCTGATTTGCCCGATAACCAATAAAGTTAATGAATTTAAAAGTGTGCTACTTTGGCTCTTCGCCAGCACGGTGTTTCGGCTTCACTCACCACTGAGTCTGACTTAATGTCCCGCCCACAACACTATCGGACTCTCTCTTACCCCCAATTTCCACCGGGTGCGGAACGGTTGCGTGTCTGCTCCATGGTCCGGATGTTTTGCGGAACGGCTACGCCATGAACAACCGCTGAAGTCTCGAGGACCCACGAGATCCCGTGAGATCACTAGGAATAGAACCACAAAACCACCAACAGTTAGTTTCCATCCAGAGGAGTAGAGAGGCAGCAACTCTGTGCTGTGTGTTCAAGGTGCGTTGCAGGGAGATATGATCCCCCGTGAGCACAGTCTATTTTATTTTGAAAATTAACCGGATGTTTTATTTTGTTTCTGAGCTCGACTTCCTGTCCCGCACTATCTGCCGTGTGCTGAATTGCCGCGGAGCTCTCCGGCGTCCGGCAGAGAGTCGGGACGCAGCCGTTCCGCAGTCAATACACACATTGACTTTAATGGAAACCTAATGACTCTGGAACACCGGATATTCTGCCAGATTTCACTCTTATCAGCCGGATGTCCGTCCCTTCCTCTTTCTTTGTGTTGGTGTTCTAACCTCTGGTGGATTTACAAGGACTATGGTTACCTGGTCCTCAGATCTCTGCAGGGTAAATCCAGACAGCTAGCTAGACTATCTGTCCAATCTGAGGACTATGGTTACCTGGTCCTCAGATCTCTGCAGGGTAAATCCAGACAGCTAGCTAGACTATCTGTCCAATCTGAGGACTATGGTTACCTGGTCCTCAGATCTCTGCAGGGTAAATCCAGACTAGCTGGACTATCTGTCCAATCTGAGGACTATGGTTACCTGGTCCTCAGATCTCTGCAGGGTGAATCCAGACTAGCTGGACTATCTGTCCAATCGGAGGTTTCTGTTGCACGACTAAAACAACTTTTGAACGTACACGTTCCACCAAACCAACTTCCTTCCTGAGGCTGTTTAGCAGCGGCGCCGTTGCTATGGACTGCGCTTACCCGCCGCCCAAGCCGATTGTGATTGGTTAAAAGAAATGCCAATAAACCAGAGCAGGTTTTTCTTCCACCCTGGAATGCTGTGTTAACTAGCCAGACCGTCCTCTGCAGCACCGTGGAGAAAGGTCTAGAATGGACTAGAATTAAAGTAAAGCTACACAAGACATTACAGGTTTGGCATTTACCTCTCTTTGCATTCGGGCCGCTAACATGCTAACGTGCTAAATGTATTAAACCCTTTAGTTTTATCGCGATGCCAGATGGAGGGTGACTCGGACGGTCAACCTTAGGAAACTAGTTTTGATGCTCACAAAATTCGCTGTGAATTTTCATCTCCGGAGAAAGATTCCTGATGTTTTTTGGGGGGGAAAGTGCGCCAAAACGTCCACAAAACAAACATCGTGATCCAATAGCCAGGTTGGTACAAACCCCTCTGACTCCATTGAGTACTTTTTCCAACTTGGACATTGTACGAGTCTTTTAGCGCCCCCTTCAGATCAAAACGTTTCTCAAACTACCTTCTATTTAGTGAGATATTTATTGATTTTTTGGTGACTTGTGTCTTGTTTGCGCAGATCTGGAGAAGCTATGACACGGACAGCAGCGGCTACATCTCAGCGATTGAGCTCAAGGTAACGGCTGAGATCACGTGTCACCGCAGCAGATTCTCACGTCAGATTAACGATGTAGAAAGATTCAGTTCTGGTCCCGGTGGTCCCGGTGGTCCCGGTGGTCCCGATGGTCCCGGTGGTCCCGATGGTCCCGATGGTGTGTCCTCCGGGCCAGAGAACCACTGATTAGATCACAGTGGTGGGCTTTAGCTGGGATTTGTGCAATTTGTGCAACTTAGTGCAAACTGAGTACTGCACTTAAGTACAAATGTAGAAGTACTTGTACTTTACTTGAGTCTTTTCTTTTCATGTCACTTTCTACTTCTACTCCGCTACATTTCAGAGGGAAATATTCTACTTTTTTACTCCGCTACATTCATCTGACACCTTTTGTTACTTTACAAATTCAGATTTTTGCACACAAAACACATGGACTTTATGAAATACAATATTATTTAATATTATTATTATTATTATTTAATAATTTATTATGAATTAAACTACCCAACAATATTTATAACGGTCCAGCTGAAATGGTTAGACCATTAAACATAGAATTTGCATCTTTTTTTTTTTTTTAACGCTTTCAACCCTTTTTTCATTGCCATTTCATTTTTTAATACTTATACTTTTAATACTGTAAGTACATTTCCCTGATGACACTTACATATTTTCACTTAAGTAACATTTTCAATGTAGGACTTTTACTTGTAACAGAGTTTTTAGTTTTTAGAGAACATCGTTTGTGTACACAGAGTTCACTAAAAAAGGTTTGACTCACTTCAGCTTCAGTTTTTCCGCTATCCGCCATCTTGCAAGTCAAAAAGTGTCATTCTTATATGAGGCTCCTTTTTCAACTACAAGGTCAATATTGTTTTTTTACAATAAAACAACTAATTATACTAAGCTTTAGGAACTACCCCTCTTTACTCTTTCCCTGTCATGTTAAGCATTATGCTTTTAATAGTTTGGCTCGGGTATTTTCACAAAAAGACTCTAGATTGCATTTTGGCAAGTTACGCTTTAATGTGATGTTTAATGTAACTAGCGCTAAAGAAAAGAGGGAATCCTCAGAGGTTTTTTTGTTGTTGTTGTATGTTGTATGGTATTGTATATTTTTCTATAGATAGATCGACCAAGATACAAGATAGCCATTCACAGAGTTAAGCTACAGGATTCACTTCGCATTCCACATGTATGTTTCAACATGATGCATGAATATGTCAATATGTATATGTATTATTTGGCGGGTGAATTTAGCAATTGGCGGGTAACACTGTCAATCTACCTGCCAGATTGGCAGGTAGATTGATGAGCCAATGAGAATTGAGTGATTCATTAGGGGTTTTTTTTGCAACTGTTGTTCTTTTACATTTCAAAGAATTCCACCATTTCGTTGGATTTTAGCTAATGTGGCGGCCCATTACTGGGGTAGAGAGGCCAGCTGAAATAAACAACCAACAAAAAGATGAGGATGAAAAGAAGACGTTTTAATACAAAATGGACAACTTGCGACAACGGCAAGGTTGGTGAGGAGCTGATTTACGACAGCAGTACACAACAAATGTACCGCAGACTGTTGAGTGCTTGGCTCAGCGAAAGCAACGTCCAATGCTTTTGTAATCAAGACTTAAAACTTCAAATTAGAAACAATTAAGGACCACGAGTCATCAAAAAACGACCTAAAAAACTATCAAAGACTGCGCTGCCGGAGGAGACCGCTGCGGCCACATGAAAGCAGCCAGTTGGAGAGGATGCGACTGCAGTTTCGGAACGGTCATGTGATTCCTGTTTTTCACATTTATGAGGCAATGATTTAATGATCCATCCGCCACAATGGCTGGTCGTCAAAAAAGTTAACTTCAGGCCCTGGATGCAAGGATATGTGTGATTACGAGACAGACATGTGACTCCAAATGGCGATGCCTCCAGCAGTTCTTGGGCACTTTAGTTGTTTTGTTTTGTCCCTTCAGGGCTTCCTCCATGACCTCTTCCTCCAACACGGGAAGTCCATCACGCCTGAAAAACTGGAGACGTACACTGACACCATGGTAACAGGAGGGGAGAGGGCTCTAGTGTTCAGATGTAATCATTGACAGAATAAATCCAATCTGAAATCCATTTTTTTTTCCTCTCACAGATGAAGATGTTTGACAAAAACAGGGATGGCCGACTGGACTTAAACGACCTGGCCCGGTACTGTGGAACTGTGATGTGGCCATTAGGAGAATCATTAGATTTAAATATAAATACTGGTCATGGCTGTGTAAAAATACATGCAACATCTGGTAGCATTTGAATCATATTGACAATCTTTTCTTGTCTTAAGAATCTTGGCCCTGAAAGAGAACTTCCTACTGAAGTTTAAGATGGATGTAAGTGTGAAGAGTTTTTTTAATACTTAAAGTGCCCATATTATGAAAAAAATCCTGCCTTGTACTGACCAAAGTTAAAAAAAAGAGTTATCTAGCTGATGGGATCTTACCGAGCTACTGCGCACGTGCGCCTCCCAACAAAGATAAAGAAGTGCGATGTCTCACTCTGAGTTAAAACAGAGACCTACGCTTGGTCTCAAATCGCGCACTTCTGTACTTATACTAACTATTTGAGTACATAGTGCGCCCACATGGTTGAAGTGCGGTCAAATGAAGTGCAGTGTACCCGGATGGTGCACTAGAAATGGTCAGAAAGTTGAGTGTGGATCAATGGACACTTTCCACACTCAACGGTCGCCATCTTGGCTACGTAGCGGAAGGGGCGGAGCTAACAACTTTTGATAATGGCGGCCGAAGACGCGATAGAGAGACCGACGGAGCAATACAAATATTACGCACTATGCAAGGAAGTACGTAGTGTAAAACGTGCACTTCAGTCAGTTGCTATTTGAGACACACTACTAGACACACAGGAGCTGCAGAAATGTGCAGTACAACAAAAATATGGTGTTTTTTGAAAATGAAACCATGGAAACGTATTCTGGTGCAACCACAAAATACAATTATGAACCTGAAAATGAGCAGAATATGGAGCTTTAATACTTACAAACCCCTCCTAATTATTAGGGGTGGGGGTAAATCTCGATACAGTATAGTATCGTGATAGTTTCCGTAGCAATACTGTATCGATACACAGACGCCGAGTATGGATATTTTATTATATATGTGTCGGTCAGTTTGTCTGAATTGACAATCACGTTCAAATTGAAGAAACTGAGAAATGTATGTTTTTTTAGATAAAACACACGTTGACACTGATTTCCTTTTGGAGACGTCATTTTAAAATGGGAAAAATTAGAAGTTGGAAAAAAAAGGTAAAACATTGCAATAAATGTTAAAAAATCGCAATAATATCGTATCGTGACATAAGTATCGCGATGATATCGTATCGTGAAGCCTACTATTTATGGCTGGAGATGATTATATGCTGGTGCTGGTCGCGTTTTGTGTAAATATTTAATGCCAAATTCTCACTGCTCATTATTATTATTATTATTATTATTATTATTCTCCTTGCTTTATTTTGGGTTTTGTTTCAGGGTTGCAGTCAAGAGGACAGGAAGAGAGACTTTGAGAAGATATTTGCTCACTATGATGTTGTAAGTTTGAATGTGTGTTGTTTACTGTCCGAGACCGAGATATCCTTTAAAATAACGTTGAATATTAGCTTTAAGAATATGTTTTCATATTAAAAGCTGATTGAATGCTATTAGGTGGGGGGCAGTAGGTCAGTCCATAGGGAGTTGGGTTGGAAACCAGAGGGTTGTCGGTTCAAGTCCCAGTATGGAGTGTGGATTGGTAGCTGGAAAGATGCCACTTCACCTCATGGGCACTGCCAGGTGCTCTTGAGGGGGGCACCGTACCCCCCCCAACTGCTGAGGGTGCTGGTCCAGCTGGCAGCCCCCCCCCCCCACTCACTCTGACATCTCTCTATTAGTGCATGTATACGTCCTGAGCATGTGTGTGTATTTCAGGCCTGTGTGTAGTGATTACTAACAAACTGTAACTAAATTGTCATTTCCACCACTGGGGATCAATACACAGTATTAATTATTCATATTAATGGAAATAATTGCAATTTTGTACAAAGAAGTCAACGTGTAGTTTTGTAGTTTGTTGTTTTCATCCTCCTGATAATCATACAAGCTTATTTACTGTGTGTGTGTGTGTGTGTGTGTGTGTGTGTGTGTGTGTGTGTGTGTGTAGAGTAAGACGGGCGAGTTAGAGGGCCCTGAAGTGGATGGATTTGTCAAGGATATGATGGAGCTGGTGAAGGTAAAATGAAAACCTTTGTTTTTCAGTGTTTTGGTCGTCTTTTTTGACACTTTTGTCGCTTTCCCCCCGATGTTTAGTCACTTATTTTAACGTTTGTGTCACTTATTTCCTGCGCTTTCTGATGTTTTTGTGGGTTTTTTTGTCCCATATTTTTCAATTCAGTTTTTTTCTCCAAATGCTATAAAATTCAATAAAACAATTTCAATGAAAGTAGTGAACTCATCCTTCATTTTACTTGTGAAGAGTGTTGTAGGAAACCAGCCACGTTACATTTTTCTAGGGCTGGGCGATATTAACCCTCGTGTCGTCTTCCCGTCAAAATTGAAAATCAACACTTTTGTTGACCCTTTTTATCAACGTTTTTAACTTTTTCTTATGATTTTGTCCCATTTTTTTCAACACAACTTTTTAATGTTTGTCACTTTTGTTGATGTTTTCAACACTACGTAACTTTAACTTATAGGAACTTATACCTAATACTTGAGTTAGAAAAGCAGAAATTAGGAATTATTGAGACTAAAATTAAAGGAATGGATGTTGATGATAATCACAGACTGGAATATGTCAACTTTTACTCTCAATACTATTTCAAAAACACTTCAATTTGGTTTCAAATGCTATAAAATTGAATAAGACGCCCCAAAATTAATGAAAGTAGAGATTTGTACTTGGCAAAGAGCGTTGTGTGGAATCAATCATGTTATTTTGGGGAATTAAAAACAACATTGACATAGGACAACATGAGGACAACATGAGGACAACATGAGGACAACCAAATCAAATATCACAATAGTCTTGACTAGATACCTCAATGTCGATATTGCGACGATATTCTATGGTCAACTATTGGTGCACAATGAGATTTTTGATAAATATTCTCCAGAAATGATTTAATGACTTAAAGGGTAAAGGTAAATAATAGAAGAGCTAAAACAGTCGGGTAAGTTCAGAAAATGACATCTTTACTGTAATGCAGCCTGTAAAACCAGGAAAATCACAATAATACGATATATCCAAAATCTAAGACAATATCTAGTCGCATATCGCGATATCAATACGACATCGATATATTGCGCAGCGCTACCTTTTTATGAAAATTTGATTGAAAGAAAACCAACATTTCTGATATAGAAACGTTTTGAAAATGGGACAAATTTAATCCGAGGACAACAGGAGGGTTAAACATTGTGATACCACCACATACTTTAACTCATACACAGAGCTGATACATGATAAACCATCATCATCATCATCATCATCATCATCATCATCATCATTATCATCACTGAGTGATAGAAAAGACTCATACACATCACAATGCTACACTAAGTGCAACTTGCACAAACATACTGTAGGTTGTACTTATAGCTGTATAAATACAGTTTTAGTATGTACGTAGTATGCGTAATATGTACATTATTTCCTTTGCATTTTTTATCCTTATTTTTGAGTATTTCTTGTTTTCTTGCATATTCTATTCTGTATATGTGCTGTTTTGCTTATATTTTGCTGCTGTTCCACTGATATTTCCCAATTTGGGATCCATAAAGTCTAATCATAATGTAACCTCTCTTAAAATCTTCCAAACCCCGACCCCCGACCCCTCTAGCCCAGCATCAGTGGCACAGACCTGGACAAGTTCAGGAAAGCCCTGATGAGTCACTGTGATGTCAACGGAGACGGAAAGATCCAGAAGAACGAGTTAGCGCTCTGTCTCGGCCTCAAACTCAGCTAGTGGACCCCCCCCAAAACGGCCCACTCGTGACTCTCTTTCCTTCATCATTTACTTTCAACCTCCACTCTTCCATCTTCCTACTTTAATCTTCTATTTTCCTTCCATTTTCATCCTTTCTGTTACTTGCGTTGTCTTCCCGTCAAAATTGAAAATCAACACTTTTGTTGACTCTTTTTATCAATATTTCTGACTTTTTCCTCATGATTTTGTCCCATTTTTCAACACTTTTGACACTTTTTTTCAATGTTTGTATGTGTGTTTTTAACACTACGTAACTTTAACTTATAGGAAATTATACCTAATGTTTGAGTTAGAAAAGCAGAAATTAGGAATTATTGGGACTAAAATTAAAGGAATGGATGTTGATGATAATCACAGACTGGAATATGTCAACTTTTACTCTCAATACTATTTCAAAAACACTTCAATTTTTTCTTCAAATGCTGTAAAATTGAAAAACATGCCCCAAAATGAATGAAAGTAGAGATTTTTACTTGCCAAAGAGCGAATAAATCATACTCTTCCTTCTTCTTATTTAATCTTCTTTTTCCCTTCCCACTTACAATTTCGATGTTTGTCTTTTACTTTTTCCACCGGTCTTCATTTCTTCTGAAGTATCTCCTCGCTTACTGGCTCTCCCTTTGGTGTTTGAAAGGCCAACTTATCTACATGTTTTGTGCTCGTTAATATTGGCACACTACGTTTCCATAATTTTATATATATTTTTCTGTATTCAAATTCCTAGCCGGAGTTCGAGTTGTAAGATTCCAAAAATATCTACTTGTTGTTGTTTTCATGACTGCGTGGCATGCGGCTTCTTTGTAACGTGGTGGATTATATATTTATATATATATATGACACAGTGTTTGCATGAC
>JABXJD010000053.1:1580000-1632500 GCA_013375575.1 Percina caprodes | reverse complement strand
CAGACAAAGAACCCAGCAGCCAGAAGCTCAAATTCCAGAGACTGAAGACCGCATGTCGGGTATTGCATCAAGTCATGGCATCTTGATGTATTCTTTACCCCAACCTGAGTCCTCTTGGCAGCCCAAGCCCCTGCAGCAGTCTTACCAAAAGAAGTCCCAGCAGCCCTCCTACCCAGACTACCCATTCAAGTCCCAGCAACCCGCTGACCCTGTTAGGCCCCAGCAACGCGCCTACCCAGATTACCTATCCAAGCCCCAGGAACCCGCCAGCATGGTGAGGCCCCAGCATCGTGCCTACCCATCTAAGCTACAGGAAACCTCCGACTCGGTTAGACCCCAACAACGTGCCTACCCAGACTACCTATCCAAGCCCCAGGAACCCACCAGCATGGTGAGGCCCCAGCAACGCGGCTACCCATCCAAGCTCCAGGAAACCTCTGACCCAGTTAGGCCCCAACAACGCGCCTACCCAGACTACATATCCAAGCCCCAGGAACCCGCCAGCATGGTGAGGCCCCAGCAACGTGCCTACCCAGACTACATATCCAAGCCCCAGGAACCCGCCAGCATGGTGAGGCCCCAGCAACGTGCCTACACAGACTACATATCCAAGCCCCAGGAACCCGCCAGCATGGTGAGGCCCCAGCAACGTGCCTACCCAGACTACATATCCAAGCCCCAGGAACCCGCCAGCATGGTGAGGCCCCAGCAACGTGCCTACACAGACTACATATCCAAGTCCCAGGAACCCGCCAGCATGGTGAGGCCCCAGCAACGTGCCTACCCAGACTACATATCCAAGCCCCAGGAACCCGCCAGCATGGTGAGGCCCCAGCAACGTGCCTACCCAGACTACATATCCAAGCCCCAGGATCCCGCCAGCATGGTGAGGCCCCAGCAACGTGCCCACCCAGGCTACCCATCTAAGCTCCAGGAACCCGCCAGCATGGTGAGGCCCCAGCAACGTGCCCACCCAGGCTACCCATCTAAGCTCCAGGAAACCTCCGACTCATTTAGGCCCCAGCAACGCAGCTACCCATCTAAGCTCCAGGAAACCTTATCCCCAGTTAGACCCCAGCAACGTGCCTACCCAGACTACATATTCAAGCCCCAGGAACCTGCCACCATGGTGAGGCCTCAGCAACGTGCCTACCCAGACTACCCATCTAAGCCCCAGCAACGCGCCTACCCAGACTACGGATCCAAGCTCCAGAAAGCCGCCGACCCGGTTGGACCCCAGCAACGTGCCTACCCAGATAACTCTGGCATGTCTCCTTACCAGGGAGGTGTTTCTTCTGGCTCTAAACCCACCGACTCAAACCCAAAACTGAATCTTCATCCAAGAACCATTCCAATGGCATCCCCGGACCATCCTAGGTGGCAACAGCACCTTGTGCCTGTGCACAACAGACATCCTTAACCTCTTGGTGTCCTAATGTAAGTTGGTTTAACTTAATGTTGGAACAGAATAACATATTTAGACAATGTTGTGTTATGCTGAAATTGGGCTAAAGGATTGTAGTGTATTCCAAACTTGCTCATTGTCTTTTTGTTCTCAGGTTCCTGACTTTCTTTCTGGACGCTGTCTGGGTTTTTTGTCCCAATAAAGTACTTAAACTGCACTACCTACTAATGGCTTTCATTTGCAATCTTACTCTACTGCTGCACTTAAGACAGAATAATGGTCTTGACCATGCACTATACCAGATGTTAAATTGAACCCTAGGCTTCCCAGTTATTGGGTCTACACTCTTTGTACAATGACATTTTTGACGGGGTACAGGTTTGACGCATACAGAGCTGACATGAGGAACCTCAAAACAAGATTCTTGTGATTCTTGAAATTCCAAAACCAGAGGGGACATGAGACCTGATGGCATCTACAGTGCCAGACTTAACAAGGGTTTATACCAGCTACAGGAAAAGGTCAAATCTGAACTACATCAAACTGGAAATGTCCGTTTAGAGGATGGAAATCGAGAGTCTGAGTCTCTGTTGCCAGAGTTCTGCAAACTTGGCTTGTATCACAGCCTTTAAGTGTTTTCTACACTTGTGATTGGAGCTAGGTACATTTGAAAGGTTTGAGTTTTGAGACCCCCCCCCTTCTGTTGTAAGCCACTATGGACAATGGTCTGGTATTACATGCATATCAAATAATATGCATGTAACCCACTAAGGGATGGTATACAGGGGTGACCGCCCAGTGGCATGTGTGTGCCCTTGTATGCAGAGTCCTTGCAGCATCCCTGGTTCAAATCTGCCCTGCAGCCATTTGTTACATCTCGTCCTGCCTCTCGTCTTCAATCACTGCTCTAAAAAGCTTAAAAATAATTTAAATTAATACTTTAGTTTTAAACATTTACAGATTTTTAAATGTATTTTTGAATCAATTTTTTGTCTTTATATACACACACAGTACTGTTTCATTTTAAATTTTATACATTTTTTAAAACACTCTTACTGTTTTAACTAATTTTAACTTAATTTATCCAACACACACATGCTTACTGTTTTATGTATTTATTTTTTACATTTTTTAACTTTTCTTTGATTTACATTTTTTTACTATGTTTAAATTTTTCTAACACACACACGATTTAACTACATTTTAATTGTTTAATGAAATGTATGGGGTTGATTGTTATGTAGTTTGTATGATGCTTTGGCAATATTGTTACATTCATGCCAATAAAGCAAATTTGAATTGAATTAAAAGCCCCTAAAATAGAGCATACAGCTATGAGGTGTTTTTAGCTGAAAGCCCATTCAATCACCATTTAAGAGCAGGATTATTCTATGATTTGTATTTTTCTTTACAGTAATAAATTTTGCAAATGATTTTGATCACAATTTTTCTTGTTTTCTGGGGTTTTTCACCTCGTTTTCTCCTCTATTTTTCAATTAAAGCTTCGTGAGCCATGAGTCGTGTTCAGGCCACACCTCCACCTGTTATGCTAGAGCAGATATTTGGCCTCTGATCAGGAGCCTGTTACCACTCGCACCTTTCCATCAGCTGCAGCAGGTTGGGATGGGCGGGTCAATGTTCTTTAAAGAAAATTGAGGCGATGTCTCTCGGACTTTGTCATTTTTATTCAAGCTGTTTGAAAAGTGCATGTTGAGGGGTTTTTTTTGTCTGGTGGGCACTGATGTGGGTAGAACTGATAAAAAAAAGCAGGATTCAGGAAAACTCCTCATGATGAGACTCAAAAAAAATACCTTCTGAACTTGATTTAACTTGTGAATCATGAGTCTCCAGTTCGTCTCGTCACTTTCCTCCCACTTCTTCTCTCTCTCTCTCTCTCTCTCTCTCTCTCTCTCTCTCTCTCTCTCTATTCTTCCTTCCCTTTTCCCCCTCTCTCTGATAGCTGTTATTAGTTAACTCTCATCCTGTTTGGGGAAGATAATGACAGAGTGCTGCTTTTTGTGCACTGTGTGTGTGTGTGTGTGTGTGTGTGTGTGTGTGTGTGTGTGTGTGTCTTGTTGCTCCCTGTCATTAAGCAGCAAGTCTTTGCAGTTAACATGACGCAGCTCTGACAGTTTGAAGCTCTGCCAGCTTCACCATCTGATCCCAGATCTTCCTCCAGCGAACCAGCCCCCGGCCTCAGTTCAGCCTCCAAAGCTTCAGTTTAGAGCCAAAGGTCTGCACTCTGAACTGCTATAGTGGTTGTTCAGCACTAATGTGGAGAGGGACAGCAGCATATGCCTTTGACTTGAAATAAAAAATTATATTTGACTTATTGGACTAACTCATTACAACCTGCAAAATCAGAAAAAAGATAACATAACCTTTCATTTGCATTATCTGTTTTTCAGGCAAAATGTCTGAGATAGATCATTTCAACTCAACTAACACACGGAAATCTGAGTTTGATGGTACTAATGAGTGTATCCAAGGAGACTATTAGTCTCTGTGGCAGCAACAGGCAAGTACCAACAGAGTCCTCAGTCTAAAAAACCGAGTCGCTCGCTTCCTTCCTGTTTGCTCTGGTGCTCTCTTATTTACACATAGGCCTATACAGTACAGAATAAATAAAATCAACATCACATGAGGAGGACCATTACCCCTGCTGGTGTAGAATGAAGGTTTAGAGATGCAAAGATCAATCAATAAATGGATGAGTTGTCAACTAGTAAATTAATTGCCAACTATTTTTGATAATTGAGTAATCAAGTCCTTTTTTATGTAAAAAATTCTCAGATTCCAGCTTGTTAAAACTCCCATGACATGGTGCTCTTTGGATGCCTTTATATAGACCTTAGTGGTCCCCTAATACTGTATCTGAAGTCTCTTTTATATAGACCTTAGTGGTCCCCTAATACTGTATCTGAAGTCTCTTTTATATAGACCTTAGTGGTCCCCTAATACTGTATCTGAAGTCTCTTTTATATAGACCTTAGTGGTCCCCTAATACTGTATCTGAAGTCTCTTTATATAGACCTTAGTGGTCCCTAATACTGTATCTGAAGTCTCTTTTATATAGACCTTAGTGGTCCCCTAATACTGTATCTGAAGTCTCTTTTACATAGATCTTAGAGGTCCCTAATACTGTATCTGAAGTCTCTTTTACATAGACCTTAGAGGTCCCCTAATACTGTATCTGAAGTCTCTTTTACATAGACCTAAGAGGTCCCCTAATACTGTATCTGAAGTCTCTTTTACATAGACCTAAGAGGTCCCCTAATACTGTATCTGAAGTCTCTTTTATATAGACCTTAGTGGTCCCTAATACTGTATCTGAAGTCTCTTTTATATAGACAGAGGTCCCTAATACTGTATCTGAAGTCTCTTTTATATAGACCTTAGAGGTCCCTAATACTGTATCTGAAGTCTCTTTTATATAGACCTTAGTGGTCCCTAATACTGTATCTGAAGTCTCTTTTATATAGACCTTAGTGGTGCTGGGGGGATGCATATTAATGTTAAAAAAAACAACATAAAGTGACCTTTTCTTACCACGGGACCTTTAAATGTGAATATTTTCTAGTTTCTGAACCCATCTGTGACAGTAAACTGAATATCTTTGAGTCATATAATAGTCTGATATTTTTGATGACCAGGAGCAAAGACCTGACGGAGATTTTGAAAAGCATAAAAAAAGTGAGTACCCGTGGGAGAATGAGAGGCATCTTGAAGGTCTTTAGGATGACGAGGGTTTATAATTGCAGCCCATTTAGTCTGGGGGACGTTGTCCTCAGGATGCAACCGGAGGATCACTGACTACATTTTAACACCAGGTGTCCTCCAAATGACACAGATCAGCAGTGAGAATTCATGAAGTTCACATGAAATCAGAAGCTGATGGGCAAATTATCACCAGTGGGGGGGGGGGGTGGTGGGGGGGCGTGGAAGAAGCATGCTCACATCTTTTTGTCACGAAAAGCAGAAACACCCCACTCCGCTGCGAGGGAAAGTCCTGAATTAGAAATGTGAAAGTACAGAAGTGTTATCAGCAGAATGTAAAAGTAAAAGTACTCATTATGCAGAATAACTCCTTTCATATTATGGAATAAAACCATATTATACCATCCAAGGCCGGAAGCATGAAGGGAACATTTGAGGCGTGGGGACCAAATCTGCCCCCACCCACCCCCACCACCATCTGCTCTACATTTGTAATAATAATTGCAAAGTTTCGTTGTGATTATCAGACACATTTGCTAATGATTATTGCATAGTAGCGCATAGTTGCCTTTCGTAGAATAGCAATATATATCAATATCAGCCTATCAATATGTTGGGGTGGGGCCATTTTGAGCATATTCAAATATGGGGGATGTCCCCTCCAATATATATTATGATTACTGCCTTGATACCGTCAGAAGTAAAGGCAAGAAACAGTAACTCAACTTTGACCAAGTCTGTTTGTAAAAGGAGATGAAGTTATGTAGTTCTTTATGAAGTTATACACTTCTTTATGAAGTTATGTAGTTCTTTATGAAGTTATACACTTCTTTATGAAGTTATACACTTCTTTATGAAGTTATACACTTCTTTATGAAGTTATGTAGTTCTTTATGAAGTTATATGCTTCTTTATGAAGTTATGTAGTTCTTTATGAAGTTATATGCTTCTTTATGAAGTTATGTACGTCTTTATGAAGTTATATACTTCTTTATGAAGTTATATACTTCTTTATGAAGTTATATGCTTCTTTATGAAGTTATATACTTCTTTATGAAGTTATATGCTTCTTTATGAAGTTATGTACGTCTTTATGAAGTTATATACTTCTTTATGAAGTTATATGCTTCTTTATGAAGTTATGTACGTCTTTATGAAGTTATATACTTCTTTATGAAGTTACAGATGTGCTCAAATTTGTTGGTACCCTTACAGCTCATTGAAATAATGCTTCATTCCTCCTGAAAAGTGATGAAATTAAAAGCTATTTTATCATGTATACTTGCATGCCTTTGGTATGTCATAGAATAAAGTAAAGAAGCTGTGAAAAGAGATGAATTATTGCTTATTCTACAAAGATATTCTAAAATGGCCTGGACACATTTGTTGGTACCCCTTGGAAAAGATAATAAATAATTGGATTATAGTGATATTTCAAACTAATTAGTTTCTTTAATTAGTATCACACATGTCTCCAATCTTGTAATCAGTCATTCAGCCTATTTAAATGGAGAAAAGTAGTCACTGTGCTGTTTGGTATCATTGTGTGCACCACACTGAACATGGACCAGAGAAAGCAAAGGAGAGAGTTGTCTGAGGAGATCAGAAAGAAAATAATAGACAAGCATGGTAAAGGTAAAGGCTACAAGACCATCTCCAAGCAGCTTGATGTTCCTGTGACAACAGTTGCAAATATTATTAAGAAGTTTAAGGTCCATGGAACTGTAGCCAACCTCCTGGGCGTGGCCGCAAGAGGAAAATCGACCCCAGATTGAACAGAAGGATAGTGCGAATGGTAGAAAAAGAACCAAGGATAACTGCCAAAGAGATACAAGCTGAACTCCAAGGTGAAGGTACGTCAGTTTCTGATCGCACCATCCGTCGCTTTTGAGCGAAAGTGGGCTCCATGGAAGAAGACCCAGGAGGACTCCACTTTTGAAAGAAAAACATAAAAAAGCCAGACTGGAATTTGCTAAAATGCATATTGACAAGCCACAATCCTTCTGGGAGAATGTCCTTTGGACAGATGAGTCAAAACTGGAGCTTTTGGCAAGTCACATCAGCTCTATGTTCACAGACGAAAAATGAAGCTTTCAAAGAAAAGAACACCATACCTACAGTGAAACATGGAGGAGGCTCGGTTATGTTTTGGGGCTGCTTTGCTGCGCCTGGCACAGGGTGCCTTGAATCTGTGCAGGGCACAATGAAATCTCAAGACTATCAAGGCATTCTGGAGCGAAACGTACTGCCCAGTGTCAGAAAGCTCTGTCTCAGTCGCAGGTCATGGGTCCTCCAACAGGATAATGACCCAAAACACACAGCTAAAAGCACCCAAGAATGGATAGGAACAAAACATTGGACTATTCTGAAGTGGCCTTCTATGAGTCCTGATTTGAATCCTATCGAACATCTATGGAAAGACCTGAAACTTGCAGTCTGGAGAAGGCACCCATCAAACCTGAGACAGCTGGAGCAGTTTGCTCAGGAAGAGTGGGCCAAACTACCTGTTAACAGGTGCAGAAGTCTCATTGAGAGCTACAGAAAACGTTTGATTGCAGTGATTGCCTCTAAAGGTTGTGCAACAAAATATTAGGTTAGCGGTCCCATCATTTTTGTCCATGCCATTTTCATTTGTTTTCTTATTTACAATATTATGTTGAATAAGAAATCAAAAGCAAAGTCTGATTTCTATTAAATATGGAATAAATAATGGTGGATGCCAATTACTTTTGTCCGTTTCAAGTTATTTCAGAGAAAATTGTGCATTCTTCGTTTTTTGTGGAGGGGTACCAACAAATTTGAGCACGTCTGTATATGCTTCTTTATGAAGTTATATGCTTCTTTATGAAGTTATGTAGTTCTTTATGAAGTTATATGCTTCTTTATGAAGTTATATACTTCTTTATGAAGTTATATGCTTCTTTATGAAGTTATATGCTTCTTTATGAAGTTATGTACGTCTTTATGAAGTTATATACTTCTTTATGAAGTTATATACTTCTTTATGAAGTTATATGCTTCTTTATGAAGTTATATACTTCTTTATGAAGTTATATGCTTCTTTATGAAGTTATATGCTTCTTTATGAAGTTATGTACGTCTTTATGAAGTTATATACTTCTTTATGAAGTTATATACTTCTTTATGAAGTTATATGCTTCTTTATGAAGTTATATGCTTCTTTATGAAGTTATATACTTCTTTATGAAGTTATATGCTTCTTTATGAAGTTATATACTTCTTTATGAAGTTATATACTTCTGTATGAAGTTATATACTTCTTTATGAAGTTATATACTTTGTGAAGTTATATACTTCTGTATGAAGTTATATACTTTGTGAAGTTATATACTTCTTTATGAAGTTATATACTTCTGTATGAAGTTATATACTTTGTGAAGTTATATACTTCTGTATGAAGTTATATGCTTCTTTATGAAGTTATATGCTTCTTTATGAAGTTATGTACTTCTATATGAAGTTATATACTTTGTGAAGTTATATACTTCTTTATGAAGTTATATACTTTGTGAAGTTATATACTTCTTTATGAAGTTATATGCTTCTATATGAAGTTATATACTTCTTTATGAAGTTTATACTTTGTGAAGTTATATACTTCTTTATGAAGTTATTTGTTTATGAAGTTATATGCTTCTTTATGAAGTTATATACTTCTTTATGAAGTTATATACTTTGTGAAGTGATATACTTCTTTATGAAGTTATATACTTCTTTATGAAGTTATATACTTTGTGAAGTTATATATTTGTTTATGAAGTTATGTAGTTCTTTATGAAGTTATATACTTCTTTATGAAGTTATATGCTTCTTTATGAAGTTATATGCTTCTTTATGAAGTTATATGCTTCTTTATGAAGTTATACACTTCTTTATGAAGTTATATACTTCTTTAATAAAGGATATTATAAAATGAGGGTTTCTGCTGTCTTTGAGCTCTTGAATGTGGACACTCGTCTTCATGTGAATGCCAAATCATTTTCATAAACACTTGGACTTCCCCTTTTTTTATTCGTGTTATCTCCTTCCTGCCTCTCCTCTTGTGTCTGATCCTCGACTTTCTTCATCTTTAGCAGTCACTGTTACAGTTCAGTAAAAGGCTCACTAGGCGGCGATGTAGTTTTAAATATGCGAGTGAGTCTGACGGTCAACACTGCAGCACGCAGTAGGGCTGTGCAATAAGTCCAATAAACCCAATAAACCCTAATGCTCACAACAACAGAATAATCGAGAAAAACAATTATTTTTGCATGTTACATATTGCCATTAAACTCATATTTTCAGGGGCTATCCTCACTCAGAATGGGCCTTTGGGACACACACACACACACACACACACACACACACAGAGAGACACACACACATCAAGAGTAGGGGTTGGGTGAAAAATCGATACAGCATAGTATTTTGATATTTTCCGTAGCAATACTGTATCGATACACAGGCGCCAAGTATGGATGATTTATTATAGATGTGTTTGTCTGCTGGACATTTTGCAGCAACAAAATTGTAGTGAGAAATGTATCTTTGTAGATATGTTGACAAAGTTTTCTTTTTGGGGACATCATTTGAAATTGGGAAAAATTAGTAGGCCTAGTTGGTAAAAGGTTATGAATTGCAATTCAATCAGGAGAGACGTGCTTGCAGATATGCAAATAAGATTTATTGTACAGCTCAAATAAAATGTATACACTTATATATAGACCGAAGGAGGCTCCGACCGGTCAGCTGGAGTAGGTGACTGGAGGTGGAAGGGGGTGGAGGTTGCACTCTTTGCCTGCAACAACAGCTGATAGCAAAGAGAGAAACAGATTATTTAAAGCAGGGTTGTGACTCTGTGATTGGCCCTTGCCATTTGTGTACGATTCCAATTGGTTTAGCAGGAAGGTGACCGCCTCCAACAGCTGATTGGAGTTAGGAAGAGAACATTGATTGAGAGTGATGTCTTCCTGAAAGGATTTACACTGAGTTACATTTCAATCAGGAGAGACTTGATGCAGATATGTGATAGTTATACACAACATGATAAAATATACATTTATTAGGGAAACAGCTGAATTGATTCAGGAGTGCATCGATTAAAGTTAGATCTTCCTGAAAGAATTTACACTGAGCTACATTATATCGCAGAATATTGCAATATGGTTAAAATCAAAATAATACCGTATTGTCCGATTATTCATTCTGACACATTTGTATGCATGGCCAATTTATGGTGGACACGTCTTTATTATATATATTATTATTGGAGGAATGACATGCAACAAATGGCCACAGGTAGGAGTTGAACCCGCGGCTGCTGCGTCGAGAACAGAACCTCTGTATGTGGGCGCTCTACCAGATGAGCAACCCAGGCGCCCATCCTACTTTCAATGTACCTACTTTTATTTTTCCATCTTACATTATTAGCCTATTTTTTTAATTTTAAGTGTTTTTAATAGTATGGATGAATAACTTTTATGAATACTGTATTTTCTTTTTTGTCTATTCCTTCTATTTTAATGTCCAAAATTGTATTTATATATTATTTTATTCCCTCCTTTATTTGTATGACTTGTCTGGACTAGTCCTAATCTAACAATTATTTTATCTAGCCTACTTTCATCCATTTTGTAATTTTTATTTCATAATTTTAACTTTTTAAAAACTTTTTTTTTTTTATTGACTTACATTTCACCCTTATGGATTTTATTTCACCTTCTCTTTCCATTAACAAAAAGCTTCCTCAGCTGAAGGCGGGGCCAAGCGGACGCGCGTTCACTCCCCCCGCCGCGCGCTCCCGTGCCTAGCGTATCCTTCAGCGGAGCCAGCCAGTGCGGAGCCGCTCGCGGTGTAAAGTTGAGCCTCTCCCCGGTAGTATCGTGCTGTTCCCCGCTGTCAGTTGTCTCTCCCCGCTCCGACATGCTTCTCCACCTGCAGACAACAACATGGGATTTACCCGCTCCGAGAGGAAACTAACCGCCGAGTCTGCTGCTGCTCGTGTCCGTGTTCTGGTCTCCTTCAGCCGGGGAAACCCTGCCGCGCGACTCTGAGCGGCTTTTTCTTTTTATCAACCACCGCGCCGCTGCTGTCATTCATTTGTTCCCCGCCGCTTCATTTATGGACCACAGAAGCTCCGAGTGAGTGTTTCTAATTCCCGTTCACACTGCCGAAGATGGAGACGGTGATGGAGAGGGAGTGCAGCGCGCTGGGGGGGCTTTTTCAGACTGTCATAGGAGACATGAAGGTAACTAATTATCATTTCATCTGATGTATGATTAAAAATCTATGTTACACACAAGGAATTGAAAGCAGGGTGCTTTGGAAAACATCCCTCCGTAGGGCCTACACCCTGTTGCATTAAACCAGTGAAAGAAGACATTTTATCCCGAAATGAGATTACAAGGCGTCATCAGTAATTTGCTTAGAAGGACGGGGGGGTAGGGGGGGGGTGGGTGTGTCCAGGCCCTGGTGCCTTGATTTTCATTAAGTGACCAAAAAACAAATGACCACAGCCTGCAAACCCAGGTTCATCCTGGTACCCAGCGAACCGTTCATGGTTACCAGAACGTTCTGGTGACGTTCCCTGAAGGTTAGTTTTTGGTTTCCATGGAAAAGTTTTCCTAACATTCTGGGAACGTTAGTTTTTAGTTACATCGAACGTTCCCAGAATGTTCCAATAACCGTTAGGGAACGTTTCCATGAATGTTCCCATGAATGTTCCCATGAATGTTCCCATAACGTTGCATAACCGTTAGGGAACGTTCCCCAGAATGTTCCAATAACCGTTATGGAACGTTCCCAGAATGTTCCCATAACCGTTATGGAACGTTCCCGAACGTTCTTTTTTTCTTTTCTTTTTTTTTTTCATTCCCCTAACCTTTAAAAAACTTTAGCAACCATGATACCAATTTTATTATTACTTTAAACTGTCTGGGCATGAGCAGGAATTAATTGTTATATATTAGCAGGAATGAATGAACAGGCAAACTTAAAGGGATTTAACACTTTAATATACAATATGCAATTAACAAAATACAAAAAATAAAATAAATAAAGGGCTTAAAATGTTTAGGAATTTAGGAATCAGAATATTTCGTTATTTAAAAATTCGAAATGCCGATATATCGACTGATATATTTAAAAATTAAATAAAAAAAACGTGTTACAAAACATAAATAGATTTTATTTATGAGTTCTCACTAAAATAATATAATTTGTTTTGTCACAACAGAACAGAGGAACTTCAAAATATATTAAAAATCTGATAAAATGTATGAAAATGCTAACTTAAGATATGAAACTTCCTAAGATATGAAAAGTCCTTTGAACTAAAACACATTAACAAAAAAAATCAGTGTTGCCAACAGAGATGTAGAGCGTCCTCTGGTGGACAGACTATGCAACGCCATCACTAACAGGGACGTTGTAGAGCGTCCTCTGGTGGACAGACTATGCAACGCCATCACTAACAGGGACGTTGTAGAGCGTCCTCTGGTGGACAGACTATGCAACGCCATCACTAACAGGGACGTTGTAGAGCGTCCTCTGGTGGACAGACTATGCAACGCCATCACTAACAGGGACGTTGTAGAGCGTCCTCTGGTGGACAGACTATGCAACGCCATCACTAACAGGGACGTTGTAGAGCGTCCTCTGGTGGACAGACAACAACACTCATAACATGGTTGACCGTCCGTTTTATTTTTAAATATTAATTTATCAGAATCATTTGTCATTATACAGTAAATGATTCTGATGATTTTTTTATTTCATTTATTTTTTTAAATCGGCCATTATAAATGCTGATACCGATAGATCGTGGACTTCTTTAGCAAGTTTTGTCTTTAATCATCTGCTATCTATCCTTTTTCAACGCTTTGTGGTAATAATTATGGTCCAAAATGTAGTGAAATTGCATACTTTCTTATTAATAATCGTAAAACATTTCTAGAGGGAGGATGCGTAACCCCCAGCTAAATGCTTAGACCCATGTCTTTTCACTAACATACGGAAAACTCTCAGAAAGTGTATGAAACCCTTGGCCAACATAGTCATACGGTCTGTCATTGGGTCACTTATAGACAGAATTATAGTGAAAATAAATGATTACCCCTTTTTGCTGGGGACCCCCTTGGAAACCACTCAGGGACTTGTGGAAGTTGCCGGACCCCATTTTGAGAACCGCTGGTCTAGGCAACTTTGATTTATTTTATTTTCACAACAAAAACACACAGGGTACAAAATCTAACACAATATCTAGTCTCATATCACGATATCGATATAATATCGATATATCGAGGTATTTAGCCAAAAATATCGTGTTATTTTCAGTTTTCCAGCTTTAAAGTGAATGTTTGGCTTATGTGTGTGGAGGTTGATGGCTTGTGGGTGTGTGTTGGGGGAGGTGCACCATGTACACACACACACACACACACACACACACACACACACCTGTTTTATTGGTGCCATAATAGCACGGTGACAGGTGGTTTCTAACAGGTGTGGTGGGGTAGGTTCACAAAGGGAGGTCTGGGAAATCTGCCACACCCTCTTCCTTCACACGTCTTACTCTTCTTCTTTTTTCTTGCTACTCCTCCGCCTCCCTTTTCTCTCCTTTTTTCTTCTTCTTCCTTCATGTCATCTTACAGTCTCCTCCTGCTCTTCTTTCCTCTCCTATTTCCTGTCAGCCTGCCTCTCCCTCTTTTCCTCCTCCTCCCTTCCCCCCCTCATATTTTCCCTTCTTTTCAGCATTTTCGGCGTCCTTCCTTCTCTTCTGTCCATTTTCGATCTCCTTCGGTTTCCTCTCCTTTTCCTCTTCTTCTTCCTTTTTATTTCATCCTCCCCCATTGGCCTCCTCCACCTCATTCTCTTCGTCTTCTTTCTCTCCCCTCTCTTCCGTCCTTTCCCTGCCTGTGCTTTTTCCACCTTTTCAGGTGAGTCTTCATCCCTCATTCCCTCATGCATTACGTCTTCTCGTGAAACATGACACAAGCGTGTGCCCTTAATGATGCACGTGGATCCCAAAATGAATCGAGTGCTTCAGCGCTGACACTTTCTCTCTGAATATGCATGTCCACATTCACACGTCTGCTTTCTAACCTGCTGTGTGAGTGTTCCTGTCACATGAGTGTCAAGAAATAGACTTCTTTTTAATGTTATATTATTATTATTATTATTGTATTTTATTATATTAAAAAATATAGTATTATATACTACTTTAGCTTCCCTCCACTGTAGAGCCCGACTGATATATCGGCGGAAATTAGGCATTTCCCGACCTATGGGTATCGGCATGTATAATGGCCTGGAGTCAGGCATGGAGTTAGAAGTGCAGGGTGTGCAAAAATCAATTCATGTTCGAATTGCGATTGGAAACTATTGATTCAAAATTGATTCATAGAATCCTAAAAGTCAATTGAAATTTAAGTTATATTTGAAAATTTAATTTAATTTCAATTTTCACATGATAGATAGATAGATAGATAGATAGATAGATAGATAGATAGATAGATAGATTAGGGAACCACTAAGGTCTATATAAAAGAGACTTCAGATACAGTATTAGGGACCACTAAGGTCTATATAAAAGAGACTTCAGATACAGTATTAGGGGACCACTAAGGTCTATATAAAAGAGACTTCAGATACAGTATTAGGGGACCACTAAGGTCTATATAAAAGAGACTTCAGATACAGTATTAGGGGACCACTAAGGTCTATATAAAAGAGACTTCAGATACAGTACTAGGGGACCACTAAGGTCTGTATAAAAGAGACTTCAGATACAGTATTAGGGACCACTAAGGTCTATATAAAAGAGACTTCAGATACAGTATTAGGGGACCACTAAGGTCTATATTAAAGAGACTTCAGATACAGTATTAGGGGACCACTAAGGTCTATATAAAGAGACTTCAGATACAGTATTAGGGACCACTAAGGTCTATATAAAGAGACTTCAGATACAGTATTAGGGACCACTAAGGTCTATATAAAGAGACTTCAGATACAGTATTAGGGGACCACTAAGGTCTATATAAAAGAGACTTCAGATACAGTATTAGGGGACCACTAAGGTCTATATAAAAGAGACTTCAGATACAGTATTAGGGACCACTAAGGTCTATATAAAGAGACTTCAGATACAGTATTAGGGGACCACTAAGGTCTATATAAAAGAGACTTCAGATACAGTATTAGGGGACCACTAAGGTCTATATAAAAGAGACTTCAGATACAGTATTAGGGGACCACTAAGGTCTATATAAAAGAGACTTCAGATACAGTATTAGGGGACCACTAAGGTCTATATAAAAGCATCCAAAGAACACCATGTCATAGGACCTTTAAAGGTGTTAGCTAGGGCCCTGGGAAATGTTGAAGTCTGCACGATTTAAAAGTTTAATCAAGAAAATAGAGTAATTGACATTAATTGGTAACACAAATTATTATTTAAGCCCTACAGCGTTCATCTATTTCATTTTGAAAATCCCACAAAGCTTACAGGCCTATGGCCACGACATCCTTGTTGTCCGCCTGCCCTTTGACGTCCTGCTGTAACTGTGGCCCTTCCTTATCATTTTCATTTCCTCACCACAACATATACATTCATTTCCTCTCTGCCGGTCACTGTGTGGTATATCCGTGTGGGGTGTGTGCTGTTCAGCATCCACACATCACTGTGCTGGGTGAATGGAAGACACATTACTGTTGATCCATTTAAGTGGAACCGATCTGCATGTTTTTCCCTGGCTCATCCTTTAAAAGTGCGAGATGCCTCACATCTGCCTTTTTGAAACTGTCTTTTTATATATATATATATATATATATATATATATATATATATATATATATATATATATATATTCTCCTGTTGCATAGACACTGAACTGAAGGTTTAATGTTGCTGCTGTGGATTATTTGGAACATGACCGTATTAATATCTTTTAGAATTTATTAAGTGACTTTCGGAAAACACCCTCGATCACACTCAGAAACTCAGACCTTTGAGATAACATCATATCAGAGTTGTACACTCAATCTGTTAACGCAGTGTGTGATTGATAGGACAACAGGAAGAGGATCTGTAACCAGAGAATAGTTTGCATAAACCCTGTGCTTAAAAAAGAACTTAAATGTACAGGATGTCATTTTCTAGAGGGTCTCTCACTCGAAACAATAACATAAGACGGATCAACGGCGTTGTAGCGGTCAGCTTCTCCCGGTTAGGCTTCCTTCAGCGTTCCTCGTTCAGGAAAACGACCCCCTGTAGCTCATTCAGAACGCAGCAGCTCGACTCGTCTTCAACCTCCCCAAGGTCTCTCACGTTACACCGCTCCTCCACTCTCTTCACTGGTTACAAGTTGCTGCCAACATCTGCTTTAAGACTCTTAGTACTGGCATACAGGGCCACGAGCATATCAGCCCCAGCATACATCCAGGACATGGTCAAACCCTAGACCCCAACCCCGCCCAGTCTGCTCTGCATCAGCCAACCTGCTAGCTGCCCCCTCACAGCGAGGGACAACTAGTCACTCAAAGCAATCCCGACTGTTTGTGGTCTTGGCTCCTAAATGGTGGAATGAGCTCCCCATTGACGTCAGGACGGCCGAAAGCCTACGCGTCTTCTGGCGAAGGCTTCCGTCTGCACCTCGGATAAAATAAAAAATGTAAATAAAAAATAAAATAAAATTAAAAAAAATAAAAATTTACAAATAAAAAATAAAATAACATAAAACATAATTATTATATAATATAACATTAAATAAATATAATAAAAAAATAAAAAGGCCATATTTTCCTCATATCCTGCAGCCCTACCGCTAGTACTGTGCAGTATGTGCTGGGAGAGCGTTTTCAACTGCATGTTAAATGTAACACACAATATTTATTCAGAGTGTAAATTTCCCCATAGGAAAATTACATTAATTAAATGATTAACTAAATTAAATTCATCCATTTGAGAAATATATATATATATATATATATATATATATATATATATATATATATATATTTTTTTTTTTGTTACTAAAAATAAAAATAGGAATGTCTCAAAACCTTGAGCAGCTTCTCCGCTAACAATGGGTTTGTAGATAAAACATCATGGATGTGAGACGGCATGGGACCAAAACAGACTTCCAGTTCCTCCTGTGACAGTCGGACAATTGACAGGAAGCGGAGTGAACGTATCGTGTGGAACATCTGTGAAAACTGCTCTGATGCTAACTTAAAAGAAAACTCTCTTGTAGCTTTTTAACCTCCTTAATGCTACAAAACAACGTGTGTGTGTGTGTGTGTGTATGTGTGTGTGTGTGTGTGAGAGCTCTGAGAGTATTAGCTGAATGCTAATCGCCATTTATCTCCGACTGAGCCGTTGTCTTAATCGCCTCTGAGCAAAAATAATCCCGGTCTCTTTTTTTCAGCTGGCTGCTGTGTAACAGTATGGGGATCGTCATGGAAACATCACGGTCAGAGCGGCTGCGATGGCTTTGCTGCCCCGGCCAATTGGGTCAAACTGTTGAGTTTTTTTGTGGGCCTGCTTATTGGCTTGGACTCTCTGGCTTACATCAGTTGTTTCTGCTCTGATGTGTGTACTCTCTGATGTTTGGCACTACTATTACAATAATTCACTCCTTTCATATCTGAAATGGGCGTATAAGGATATTTTTAAGTTGTTTCTTTAAGTTTGGATCAGAATAACAGGACACAACTTTTCTTTCTCTTCTCTGATTTCTTGTCTCTATCAATTTCTTCACTTTCACCGTCACTCTGTCTAAATATGCACCCACGTGGCACGCTCCACATGGTTTGTCACGTAGTGACGTGTGCAAGTGGCAACTGGCCAATGAAACATGACCATCATAGCGTTTCAAATCAAACACAACTCAGCCACAGAGACAACCTACGGGATGCAGCGCACCACAAAATAAACCTAATATTGCATACTTATTGCGACTCTTTTGATATAACGCGATAACAATATTGAGTCGAAATATCTCGCACCCCTTGATATGATAACGTGCAACATGGTATTGCGATAATGATATGAAGTTACCTGAAGTTCGGTAATAAAACTCATGCAAATAAAGCTGGTCAAAGTGTGTTTCCCTCCAACGGCTTTAAAGTGAAAAAAAACCTACATCACATGCTGTTTTTGAGATCAAATTGGTATATCGAATTGATTTGACACATTTTAAGGTGTTTCCATTCATTTTCGCACTGAATCGCACAACATTCAACGTGTTTCTAGACAAAATGGCTCCCGTCCACATGACCAATATGGGACGAGTTGTGATAGAGCTCATGTTCCAGCTGATGGACATATCGAGCTATAATAAGAAAACAACGACGCTATCAACACATCGCTATGACGATGCAGATGCAACTTGTCTTTATTGCCCCCTCCGGCACCGCTGCGAGACTCTTTTTTTGAGACATGTCTCTCTGTCTGAGCGTCTTCCATTGACTTCCATTGTCCTAACCTTTGTCGGCCCTTTCCTTTGCGTGTTCCTGATGAATTAAATTCAGAAAGTCTCTCGTCTCCTCGTCCGTCCACTTCCGTCTGCCTTTGTTGACGCCCGCCATGTGTGCACACAGCGGAAATACTGGGCGGAAATGAACCACAACTACTACTTCTTCGTTTTATGGCGGGTTGCAACCATAAAATGACCTAAATCTTAATTACAATTCATTATTTATTCGGCAAATAACGTTTCCATCAACGTTTAGCGCATAAGCCGAATATCATCCAGATAAAATCTGATGAGAACAAACGTATTTCCTTTGAGTCGATATTCATGACATTCCATCGAATTGGACTGTTTCCAGAAGGCATTTTTCATTCGATATTACTTAATTCAGATAAAACCGTGTGGATGGAAACACAGCTACAGGCGATATATCTTGCACCCCTACCTACTAAACATCCTCAGTTTGATCCACCTATAGAGACAGTAGATGCTTGAAGAGCCTCGCAGAAGAAAATGACGTCTGGAATGAATATTAAGGCTTTTTTTGTCTTTGGCTTTAACACCACAGGAGCACAGAGTCATGCTGAAGTGTGTGAATCAGATGAGCGTTATTATCTCATCGGATCCGTGATGAAGAAGAAGCAAACAGGGAGTTCTTGTTTTAAAGCGTGAGCCAAACAAACAGAGCAGAGGATTCCTGAAGGACCTGCAGGCTGCTGCTGCTGCTGCCTCCGGTTGTTGCCACGGTGACAATTTATGTCCTCAGTGACTGATTGATGCAGCGGCCCTGCCCTCGCCTCGGTGTGTGTTCGACAGAGAGAGGATGTAATGAGATGTGGGGTGTATACACACAGTGTGGAAGAAGAAGAAGAAATGATGAACGGGCCCCAAAGGAATCTGCAGATTCACAATGAAATCTGTGGAATTGAGCTGTTTTCACCGCTTGGTGTAGATGTGTTAACACTCAGATTTTTATTTATATTATCTTCATTTGTTTAAAACCTGGGGGAATTTATGGAAATGTGTGCGAAAAATTGTGCGTCTGCAGATTTTCTGTTGCCCTGATGATGAATGAGTAACAAAGGGAAGAGGATGAAATGACAGTGCATGATTAAAAAGTGTGTGTGTGTGTGTGTGTGTGTGTGTGTGTGTGTGTGTGTGTGTGTGTGTGTGAAATACAAAATAGCAAGAGGAGAAGAGAAAGAGAATGTGTGACATTAGGGAAAAAACATTGTGTGTGTTTGGGTGAGGATGCATGCACGTGTGACCCTCCACTCCCCACAATATCCCTCTCTGTCTGAAGCCCCTCTGCAGCTGCGTAACCATAGCAACGGTAGCCAGGCGATGACTCGCGAGCATCACTCTCGCCAGCAGAACAAGGCTGAACACACCCAGCCCAGTTAGAGAGGGATGATGATGATGACGCTGGCATAAGGAAACGTTCACAGAGGGGGAGTCACTCTTTGTACAATACGCTTTTAATAATTGTTGAGCGAGTTATTAGTCGCTGTAATTGTCCCAAAATTAGCGCATAGCACGGCTACAATGTAAAAATAGAAGAAGGGACAAAATCATAAACTATAAAAATAATTGATGCAGCAGCAGTGACGTCACCCATTGGTCTATGGACTGCTGTATTGAAGCATGAATGTATAATAACAACTTTTTTAAAGGTCCCTTGACATGCTGCTTTTTGGATGATTTTATATAGACCTTAGTGGTCCCCTAATACTGTATCTGAAGTCTCTTTATATAGACCTTAGTGGTCCCCTAATACTGTATCTGAAGTCTCTTTTATATAGACCTTAGTGGTCCCCTAATACTGTATCTGAAGTCTCTTTATTATAGACCTTAGTGGTCCCTAATACTGTATCTGAAGTCTCTTTATATAGACCTTAGTGGTCCCTAATACTGTATCTGAAGTCTCTTTTATATAGACCTTAGTGGTCCCCAATACTGTATCTGAAGTCTCTTTTATATAGACCTTAGTGGTCCCCTAATACTGTATCTGAAGTCTCTTTTATATAGACCTTAGTGGTTCCCTAATACTGTATCTGAAGTCTCTTTATATAGACCTTAGTGGTCCCTAATACTGTATCTGAAGTCTCTTTTATATAGACCTTAGTGGTCCCCTAATACTGTATCTGAAGTCTCTTTTATATAGACCTTAGTGGTCCCCTAATACTGTATCTGAAGTCTCTTTTATATAGACCTTAGTGGTCCCCTAATACTGTATCTGAAGTCTCTTTTATATAGACCTTAGAGGTCCCCTAATACTGTTTCTGAAGTCTCTTTTATATAGAACTTAGTGGTCCCCTAATACTGTATCTGAAGTCTCTTTTATACAGACCTTAGTGGTCCCCAATACTGTATCTGAAGTCTCTTTTATATAGACCTTAGAGGTCCCCTAATACTGTTTCTGAAGTCTCTTTTATATAGACCTTAGTGGTCCCCTAATACTGTATCTGAAGTCTCTTTATATAGACCTTAGTGGTTCCCTAATACTGTATCTGAAGTCTCTTTTATATAGACCTTAGTGGTCCCCAATACTGTATCTGAAGTCTCTTTTATATAGACATTAGTGGTCCCCTAATACTGTATCTGAAGTCTCTTTATATAGACCTTAGTGGTCCCCTAATACTGTATATGAAGTCTCTTTTATACAGACCTTAGTGGTCAAAAATACTGTATCTGAAGTCTCTTTTATATAGACCTTAGTAATTCCCCAATACTGTATCTGAAGTCTCTTTTATATAGACCTTAGTGGTCCCCAATACTGTATCTGAAGTCTCTTTTATATAGACCTTAGTGGTCCCCAATACTGTATCTGAAGTCTCTTTTATATAGACCTTAGTGGTCCCCAATACTGTATCTGAAGTCTCTTTTATATAGACCTTAGTGGTCCCCAATACTGTATCTGAAGTCTCTTTTATATAGACATTAGTGGTCCCCTAATACTGTATCTGAAGTCTCTTTATATAGACCTTAGTGGTCCCCTAATACTGTATATGAAGTCTCTTTTATATAGACCTTAGTGGTCAAAAATACTGTATCTGAAGTCTCTTTTATATAGACCTTAGTGGTCCCCAATACTGTATCTGAAGTCTCTTTTATATAGACCTTAGTGGTCCCCAATACTGTATCTGAAGTCTCTTTTATATAGACCTTAGTGGTCCCCAATACTGTATCTGAAGTCTCTTTTATATAGACCTTAGTGGTCCCCAATACTGTATCTGAAGTCTCTTTTATATAGACCTTAGTGGTCCCCAATACTGTATCTGAAGTCTCTTTTATATAGACCTTAGTGGTCCCCAATACTGTATCTGAAGTCTCTTTTATATAGACCTTAGTGGTTCCCTAATACTGTATCTGAAGTCTCATTTCCAAAATTAAGCCACTAGAGCCAGTCCCACAATGAGCTTTCCTTAGTATTTTTGCCATTTCTGAGTCTGTAGCTTTTGAGGAGGAGAGTCGGGGTGGGGCCTAGACCAACTGCCACTTTGTTCGTTTGAAAGCCATGATGTCTCTCTCTTTTGCATGGGGGGGCCAAATTCTCTGGGCGGGCAAAGCAGAGAAAGGGGAGGTAACCTTGCTCCTTATGACCTCATAAGGGGCAAAATTCCAGATCGACCCATCTGAGCTTTTATTTTCTCAAAGGCAGAGCAGGATACCCAGGGCTCGCTTCATACCTATCGTCATTTCTAGCCACTGGGGGACCATAGGCAGGCTGGGGGGGACTCATATTAATGTTGAAAAACCTCATAAAGTGAAAGTTTCATGCCATGGGATCTTTTTTAAAGGAGAATTCCGGTTGATTTCAACAAGTAGCTCTGTTGTTTGTAAATTTGGAGGTTTGTCAGTAGAGAGAAAAATAAACAATCGGTGCTGCCGACACTGTGTTATCCTCCTGCTAGCGTTAGCACCCAACAGGCTCCAACAGGGCAAGTTTTAAACTTCTTTTCAGCCTCCAAACATGCTTGAAATGTCATTACCGGTGCCTAGCCATGTGCAGTGATTCCTTCCGAGTGAACACAGCGAATCTGACTGCTGTAGATGTGACAGATGCCGTCTTTCGACTAGTGTGGACTTCCCCGGAAAACAGGAAATGTACAGAGCTATGTGCCCTGGCTGAATTAACACAGCTATACCTTTCTGTCACATCTACTGCAGTCAAATTCGCTGTGTTCACTCGGGCTGTAGGACCAAATGGATTTTTTCGGGTTATTGAGAGGTCGGAACAATGGCGCGTCGGAGAAATGGGCAGTCCCTTGCAATGGCGCAGCGCTAAATGCTAATGAGGGAAAGTTGACGATTTATTTTCAACCCTCCTGAAGCGAATAATCCAGCATAGAAGCAAAAAATCATACGGCAGTACAGAAAATAAGTTACCAGCTAACGCGACGCGTTCGGATGTCTCAGTGTATTGTTTGTGGGGGTTTGTATCTGTTGATAGTGTCTGAATATATAAAAAGAAATCAAAAATATGATCACAAAAGAATTACCAGCTAACGCTAGCTTGGTTAGCGGTTAACGCTGAACAAATCAACTTTTGAGGAAGTGAGTGGGTCAAAGGTTAAGATGAAATCATGGATAATCATGACAATGGACAATGCTATACAAGTACAAATAGAAATGCGATACCATAAAACACCATAAATACCATATAACACAAAAAATATCTCATAATGGCCATTTTTGGCAGAGAGATGTTGATTCATCTCCATGATCTTTGTTTCAGGCTGTAGCTTTAGTAATCCAGTCGTTCCCCTTTATTTTAATTATAATATATTCATACACAAGGCATAAGATTTTAAAAGTGAGTTTTAGTTCTAGCATTTTATTTAAATAGGTGTCTACACTACAGAAATCCACTCTGCAGAAGCCTCAGATGTTTTACTGCAGTGAAAAAGAAGCCCCACCCGCCCCAAAAACATCAGGGGACTCCTGCTGACATGAGAAGCGTACCCCAGTTTCATCTGTCTCTGTGTGTCTGGCTGCAGCGGTCAGTGTTTCCATCTTTGCAGCCTAGTTTCTGAACACAGACCCAGCAGTACCGCACTGCAGCGCCCGGCTTGGTCTCATGTTAGACCCAGTCAGTGGACCCAAACTGCATTTGTATGCCTGGGGGCGCTTGTTTGGCTTCCGCTAGACGTGCCGGGGGGTGGGTGGGGCGTATGGATCGGCGTATTGATCCGTCTCCTTGTTTTCTGTTGGCTCACTGCTGCATCTGATGCTCAACGTTTGTGTGTTTTGGTTGAGGACTTGGGCAAACTTTTTATGAGGGATTTGTTTGGCTGTTTTGTATTTGAGTGTGTATATATTTCATGTAAATTATCAATTAGTTGTCAACTATCAACTATTAAAGTAATCACCAACTATAGAATAGAAAGCCTTTATTGTCATTATACACAAGTGCAGAACCTGTACAACGAGATTGAAGAGACACAGAATATAAAAATATAAAATATAGAAATATAAAATATAAAGTATAGGTAGTGCAGAACGGGGGGGGGACCTGGTGCACAGTCCTGAGAGCATCCATATACATATATAAAATAGTTTTGTATACACATTATGCAAAAATATAGTTTGGTGTATCAAGTCCTGAGTATTAAATATTACACAGCAATGCAATTAAATGGTTAAGTATTAATAATAAATAAATAATGCGCAGTAATTAAATGGTTAAATATTGACACACAGTAGGCGGGAGAAGAAAGTCCGGGGGCAGTGCATGTGTGAGTTCACTATTTTGATTAATTGGTTAGTCATATTGTATTAAAAAAGTAAAAGATCTCTGATTCCAGCATCTTAAAAGTAAATATTCTCTAGTTTCATCACTTCCAGAGTGATTTATTGTTATATATATATATATATATTAATCCATTAATCCAATAGTTGTCAGATAATAAACTATTTTGTAACTTAATCGGTTTGAGTCATTTTTTATCAACAAAGGTAAAAATTCTTTGTTTCTGGCTTCTTAAACGTGAATATGTTCTAGTTTCTTCACTCCTCTGTGACAGTACAACTGAATATCTTTTGAGTTGTGGACAAAACAAGATGTCGGGCTTTTGAAAACACTGATTGACATTTTTCACCATATTCTGACATTTTCTAGACCAAACAACTAATCGCTTAATCGAGAAAATAACCAACAGATTATTTGACAATGAAAATATAGGTTAGCCCTAATTGGTAGTCTGCTACCAGGACGTAGTGTTGTGTTCCCATACGCAACTCCCAGTGACGCTAGAGACGGTCCGATACCAGTCACGGTCTGGCCTCCGACTCACGACTGGGAAACGTTCACGTTAACGTTCCCCTCAAGTCGATACGTGGACATTGTGAAATGGGGCGTGCCTTGGCGGAGGCCTGGGCTGTGTCCGAGGGATCTTCCAGTTCTGATATATATTTTTCCTCTTTTCTCTTCAGGGCAGTTCTCCAGTCTGGGACGACTTCATCAGCAAGGCCAGCAAGCTACAGTCACAGCTCAGGTAATGATAAACTATCTTCACCACATTCATAAAGCACAGCACGCAATAGAAGAAAACAGCAACACAGACTATGTGGAAACGTGCTGAAAACATAGAAAAAACTAGTTATTTTATGGGACATGCAAACAGTGTATTGGTAAAAGGCTAATGCTAGCTGTACACAGCTGACTAAATATCGCTATGGCAATATGCCATTATCTGTGGTGCGAGAATCCATACGCTGGTGCCAACAACAATCTCAGTGCTGCTACTTCACGGCTCCTCACATGAACGAGGGACACTTGAACGTAAGTTAACTAGCCGTAGAGGAAGAGGTTTTCAGCGTAATGCTGGACATCCGTTTGAGGAAAATATCAGATGCCCCAACCATGTTTATGTCATGGTTGTGTGTTTCTGTTTTATTTTGAAGTCTCTGTTTTCGCCCTGGTCTTGTCTAGTATTACTTCCTGTCTTTAGTTTTCCTGCCCTTGTGATTGTCGTATGTGTTTCCCCCGCCTAGTGTCACCTGTTCCTTATTCACACAGAAAGAAACAACAACAAACACCGTTAAGGTCCGCTACCGATGGCATTACTCCCAACAAAGCCTAAAAAGCGTTAAGGGAAATGTGTGCATTATTATTACATTAAGTGGTTAAATGTCAGGCTCAACTCTCCCACACACACGCACACACACGCACACACACACACACACACACACACGCACACACACGCACACACACGCTCACACACGCAGACACCAGTGAAGGTCCTGTACACACGCACACACGTAGAGAGACCTGCACATAGAAAACGCCAACGTACACATAAACATGAATTTATCATGAACAATGACACAAACACGCACGCACACAAACACACACATGCACGCACAACTCAATTAACCTTCAGTGGCTGGCAGAGATTAATGATGCCACCATAAAGCCATTATCAGTGAGACCGATCAGCCGCCACCTCCAGAGATTCTGCATGGGGCCAGAGGTTACAGCTGACTACACACACACACACACACACACACACACACACACACACACACACACACACCCCGCGGCATCTTATAGGCATCACGTCTGTGTCTGGGGTTAGTTATTTAGTTAGTTAGGGTTTATTCTGACACTGTAGACCATCTAACATGCCATGGGGCACATTGTTAATGCAGTTCCCTACAACACACTGTACATTTTTCTACTTGCACGGACTTGAAACTAGGGTTGGGTAGCACCGCAAATTACCGTAGAATGTAGATTTTGTGAGGTAGATTATTTATTTTTTTTATCAAAAAACTGTATTTATCGTGATGTGTGATTGCAACGTTTTTGAAAATCAAGTCCTTTCCCCAGAATTGAATTTTTGTTAGTTTATTTTTCTTTTCCAATGCTTCACCTAAATATTTTCTGTTTACACGGTACCACAGATGCAAGTACATCACAAATCATAATGTAATCAATCAAATCAATTTGGCACCAATGTTCTGTGAAATAGTCGAATAAGGGACAGTAGCATGTTGTCCCAGCCCTAAAATGCTGACAGCTGACAGTCTAAACTGTGTGACGTACAACAGCCGGCAGCTGAAGACACAGAGGAGACCAGCTACACGTTGGCCACCGCAGACAGAGCTTAACCCTCATGTTGTCTTCATGTTGTCCCCATGTTGTCTTCATGTTGTCCTCATGTTGTCCTCATGTTGTCTTCATGTTGTCCTCATGTTGCCCTCATGTTGTCCTCATGTTGTCCTCATGTTGCCCTCATGTTGTCTTCATGTTGCCCTCATGTTGTCCTCATGTTGTCCTCATGTTGTCCTCATGTTGTCCTCATGTTGCCCTCATGTTGCCCTCATGTTGTCCTCATGTTGCCCTCATGTTGCCCTCATGTTGTCCTCATGTTGTCTTCATGTTGTCTTCATGTTGTCCTCATGTTGTCCTCATGTTGTCCTCATGTTGCCCTCATGTTGTCTTCATGTTGTCTTCATGTTGTCTTCATGTTGTCCTCATGTTGTCCTCATGTTGCCCTCATGTTGCCTTCATGTTGTCCTCATGTTGTCCTCATGTTGCCTTCATGTTGTCCTCATGTTGTCCTCATGTTGCCCTCATGTTGCCCTCATGTTGCCCTCATGTTGTCCTCATGTTGCCCTCATGTTGTCTTCATGTTGTCTTCATGTTGTCTTCATGTTGTCCTCATGTTGTCCTCATGTTGCCCTCATGTTGCCTTCATGTTGTCCTCATGTTGCCCTCATGTTGTCCTCATGTTGCCCTCATGTTGTCCTCATGTTGTCCTCATGTTGCCCTCATGTTGCTCTCATGTTGCTCTCATGTTGTCCTCATGTTGTCCTCATGTTGCCCTCATGTTGTCCTCATGTTGTCCTCATGTTGCCCTCATGTTGCCCTCATGTTGCCCTCATGTTGCCCTCATGTTGTCTTCATGTTGTCTTCATGTTGCCCTCATGTTGCCCTCATGTTGTCCTCATGTTGCCCTCATGTTGTCTTCATGTTGCCCTCATGTTGTCTTCATGTTGCCCTCATGTTGCCCTCATGTTGCCCTCATGTTGCCCTCATGTTGCCCCCATGTTGTCCTCATGTTGTCCTCATGTTGTCCTATATCAATGTTCTTTTTAATTCCCCAAAATAACATGATTGATTCCACACAACGCTCTTTGCCAAGTACAAATCTCTACTTTCATTAATTTTGGGGCGTCTTATTAAATTTTATAGCATTTGTAATTTGCAATTTTTTTTCACATTCACTAGTAGCCGAATCCAGAGTTATTAAACTAGGCATGACGAACATGCATAATGGACGCAAGCAGACCTGTGGGACTGCGCCCACTCACGTCGCCTTGCACGCCCCCATTTCATGTTCTGCCAAGCTGGAAAAAAAACACACGTGTTGAAGGGCTGCAAGTCAACATTACAGCCAGTCAAAATGCAGGAGACCCATCCAGCATTAGCCTAGCAGCTACAACGTCTTTGTCTACTTATAGCTTAGTCCCTTCTCACTTCAATTGTATTGCTGCAAAATGGGATTGTCAAGCAGACAAACAGACCAACACATAATAATAAAAGATCCATACTTGTTGCCTGTGTATCGAAAAATATTGCAATTCTATGCTGTATTATTTTTTTTCCCCACCCCTAATCTCTTCCCTAACCAAACTTTCCTCTTTTATGTCTCCCAGGACGACGGTCGTCGCGGTAGCAGCCTTCCTGGATGCCTTTCAGAAGGTGGCCGACATGGCGACCAACAGCCGAGGTAGGCTGGAAACACGCCCGTCTGTGTGGATGTTTCCTTCTGTTCAGGGGCTCATCTTGGCTCAAGATTTCAAAGCTCTTTTTGATTTTTATGATCCAAAATCAACGACATTTTACTTTGGTACACATTCCTGCAGCGTGGTGGGTTTTGGGGGGGCAGTAGCTCAGTCAGTAGGGAGTTGGGTTGCTGGTTCAAGTCCCCATATGGACCACAGTATGGTGGTGGACTCCCCCCACTCTGACATCTCTCCATTGGTGCATGTATAGGTACTGAGCGTGTAATTCAGGCCTGTGTGTAATAACAATGGTATAAATTGTAATTTCCCCTTGTGGGATTAATAAATTATACATTATTATTATTATTATTATTATTATTATTTAGTGGGCTGCTGACTCCATAAAATTGTGTGTTAGGTAAATAAGAGTTGTTTTCCTAGTAACTTTCTTATATTGTTTTTGAAATAACTTTTGCTTGCAAATAGGGCATCGAGAACCTGTTATAACTTGGAAGGGTCTATTGTCGTTTGGAAAATTTGGTTATGAATCCGATCACCGGTTCCAAATTCAACGTGCGAAAGCTTGCAGCGCTCCAAGGCGTGAGCCCGGTAAAACTGCAGCTCATCATTCAAAAAAAGAAGGAAATCAAAGTGAGATAGGCGTGTGGCCCGTTTCAACTCCACGCCTTAAAGGATCGGAGTCGAAAGGAAGAACTATTTTTTGTGACTGTTATTGCCGCTCTTCATTTTAACCCCAACCGGTCATCAGACACCGCCTACAGAGAGCCTGGGTCTGGGTCTGGGTCTGGGTCTGGGTCTGTCCCAGGTTTCTTCCTTTAAAGGGAGTTTTTCCTTGCCACTGTTGCTTGCTCTGGAGGAAACTACTAGAACTGTTGGGTCCTTGTAAATTATAGAGTGTGGTCTAGACCTACTCTATCTGTAAAGGGTCTCGAGATAACACTGAATAACTGAATTGATACTATAAATATGAAATTGAATCAGAATTGTTAAAATCAAAATGATGCCCGACATTACTGAGGAACGCTCCACACGGTGGGCTTGTCTGCCACGCCACCAAAAGGTAGAGAGTAGACTGTTTCTCTGGGTCTAGTCCGTGGGTTAGGAACAACAGGACTGGTTTAAGAAGAGTGTGTTGGACCAACGGGAGCGTCACAGCTTTGTATAGATAGAAAGATGAATGAACCAAATAAGAGATTGGACAAAATCCCGAGAGAAGTAAGTGGATTACGCGAGAGCCTTCATTATACACAAAGTGGTCGTCAGCTGATGCGGATCCTTTTAACCCTCCTGTTTTTCTTGGGTCTAGTTCGACCCGTTTCCAAAGTTTCTACATCAGAAATGTGTTGTTTCTTTCAAGCAAGTTGCCCAAAAATAACACGGCTTGTTCCATACAACACTCCTCAAGTAAAATTAAGGAACAGATGATTACATATTAATAAATTTGATGGCATTTGGAAAAGAAATGGAATGGTTTCTAAACAGTGTCCTACTTTAACGAAACTGGATTCCGGGATTATTCACTCAGTCGTAACTATTAGTCAAAGCGATTCATAATTCTAGCTTTTTAAACTCAAAAATGAGGTATAATTTCATCTAAATTAAGGTTTATTGACCACGAATTAAAAAAAGAGTGGTATTAATCCCTTTCCTTTATTGTGTTATATATCTTTTTTGTGCACATTAGGTTTACAAAGTGAAAAAGCCCAAAGCGCCCCCCCCCCCCAAAAAAAAGGTCACCACCTCCAACAGAAAACACTGTTCTCAGCCTGCTCCAATCAGCTGTATATCCTGTACTTCAGTGACGAACGCACGTCACTTTGTAACACAAGTTATAATACTCGCCTAGATGCTAACATGGCACGCCCTCATACTCTGCTTCTGACTGGTTAGTAGTCCTTACCTAGCTACTGTCAGGGCCCTCATACTCTGCTTCTGACTGGCTAGTAGTCCTTACCTAGCTACTGTCAGGGCACGCCCTCATACTCTGCTTCTGACTGGCTAGTAGTCCTTACCTAGCTACTGTCAGGGCACGCCCTCATACTCTGCTTCTGACTGGCTAGTAGTCCTTACCTAGCTACTGTCAGGCACGCCCTCATACTCTGCTTCTGACTGGCTAGTAGTCCTTACCTAGCTACTGTCAGGGCACGCCCTCATACTCTGCTTCTGACTGGCTAGTAGTCCTTACCTAGGTACTGTCAGGGCACGCCCTCATACTCTGCTTCTGACTGGCTAGTAGTCCTTACCTAGCTACTGTCAGGGCCCTCATACTCTGCTTCTGACTGGCTAGTAGTCCTTACCTAGCTACTGTCAGGGCTTGCCCTCATACTCTGCTTCTGACTGGCTAGTAGTCCTTACCTAGCTACTGTCGGGGCATGCCCTCATATTCTGCTTCTGACTGGCTAGTAGTCCTTACCTAGCTACTGTCAGGGCCCTCATACTCTGCTTCTGACTGGCTAGTAGTCCTTACCTAGCTACTGTCAGGCCCTCACTCTGCTTCTGACTGGCTAGTAGTCCTTACCTAGCTACTGTCAGGGCATGCCCTCATATTCTGCTTCTGACTGGCTAGTAGTCCTTACCTAGCTACTGTCAGGGCCCTCATACTCTGCTTCTGACTGGCTAGTAGTCCTTACCTAGCTACTGTCAGGGCCCTCATACTCTGCTTCTGACTGGCTAGTAGTCCTTACCTAGCTACTGTCGGGGCATGCCCTCATATTCTGCTTCTGACTGGCTAGTAGTCCTTACCTAGCTACTGTCAGGGCCCTCATACTCTGCTTCTGACTGGCTAGTAGTCCTTACCTAGCTACTGTCAGGGCACGCCCTCATACTCTGCTTCTGACTGGCTAGTAGTCCTTACCTAGCTACTGTCGGGGCATGCCCTCATACTCTACTAGTTAAAATCAGAAGGACATATTGAGAGAATCACAGACTCAACGTTAATTCAGGATACTGTTTTTTTTTCTCCAAATGCTAAAATTGAATAAAACACCCAGAATTAAATGTCAATAATTATACTCAAAGAGCATTTATATGGAATCATCTGTGTAATTTTTGTGCAATATGGTTGAAAGAAGCCCAAATTTCTGATATAGAAACTTTGAAAATGGGTCAAATCGACCCGAGGACAACAGGAGGGTTAGAAGGTGTTTGGGAGTTGCCTCCTCCGCCTCCTGTGAGACGGATGAATAGATGGATTCTGATGATGATGATGATGATGATGATGATGATGGTGGTGGACTCGTTCTTTGTGATTCGTGGCCGTCAGTCACAGGAACGGCAGCAGGTCTCAGGGATCTGTGTTGTCGTTACGCTGGTGAAGCAGCCGGCACGTTTCATCTATCGGTTGGTACTTTTCCGTTATTGACAAATGATCAGCAAGGGGGCTGTCTCGGGGCTAATCTGGCACATGAATCGAGGTCACTTCCTGGGTTGAATAGATGAAGCAGGAAGTCTCCATGGGCAGCTCGGTTTGCTCGTGTGTTCTCTGCGTGTTTCTATGTTGTTGTTCCAGCACGGCGCTCGCTGTTTAGTCCTCTTGTTTTCTAGGAAACTGCAGTTTTTGGTGCGTTCTGTGTATTTTGTTCTCTTTAAGGATGTGTGTGTGTGTGTGTGTGTGTGTGTGTGTGTGTGTGTGTGTGTGTGTGTGTGTGTGTGTGTGTGTGTGTGTGTGTCCACAGTGGGATGTAGGCCAACTTCCTGTCGAGGTGACTCACTGTCACAATGACAACAGTAGCCGAGGAAACAATCAGTCAATGCTGCGATGATTCTAGGGCTCTGGGTCACAGCCGCTCTATAATTGACTGTGTGTGTGTGTGTGTGTGTGTGTGTGTGTGTGTGTGTGTGTGTGTGTGTGTGTGTGTGTGTGTATAAATAGCTGTTACACCTGGAGCAAAGCAGCGTGTACAATTATTGGTTTCTTTCAGCAACTGTTGGGACAATTAACCGTTGTGTTGTCTTCCCGTCAGCCATGAAACTGTATTATTGCTTTTTCCAACATTTTTGTCACTCTTTCAATGTTGTAGGTGCTTTTTTGATGTATTTCCAAAGTTATTTTATATTTCTAATGTTGACATTTTCAGCGCTTATTTCGAAGGCCCATTTTTTGTGATTTAAAAAAACTGAAAACGGGTCAAATTTGACCCGAGGACAACATGAGGGTTAAGAACACGAGACAAAACGGGAGGTAACTTGCAAAATGTAACGTGTGCAAAATGATCAGTTTTCTCGATTACATTGTTTTGTGACCTGTGATTTAAAATTCTACTAATTGCACATTTGTCGAATATAAGCATATTGTTTTGCAAGCTCGGATATTTTGGCGAAAAACAAATAAAACATGTTGATGTAGAAGAACAATTTACTGATTCTTTTGTATCAGCGTTATTATTATTATTATTATTATTATTACTTTCCAGCTACTTTAATTAACACGGTGAAAATATGATAAAAGATAATCTGCATTACGGCTCCCTCAATACATATATGCTGTTGCAAGCGTTAGCTCCTCCCACCTCTGACCCAGGGAATTGAACCGTACTTTCTACTTTTTGCTGATTTTTAAAACAATAGTCCAAAAAAGAGGAGAAAAAACGGAAACTCAGCTCCAGACTAGGGCTGTTGGAACGAAAGTCGAATAAAATTCAAATAGTAAAAAAAAAATTAATACTATTTGAATCCTGAAATTACTGTTCAGATGTTTATAAATAGGTTGGTTAACGTTAGCTAATCTCCCATCCATACATACATAAATACACACATACATACATAAATACAGACATACATACATACATACATACATACATACATACATACATACATACATACATACATACACACATACATACATACACACACACATACATACATACATACACACATACATACATACACACACAGAAATACATACGCACATACACACACACAGAAATACATACGCACATACACACATACACAAATATACATACAAACACACAGAAATACTTACGCACATACACAAATATACATGCATATATATATATATATATATATATATATATATATATATATACACACACAGAAATACATACGCACACACACACACGTAAATACACACACATACATACATACACACACATACATACATACATACGTATATACACACACACACACACATACATACATACATACATACATACATACATACATACATAGCATAAACAGATATATAGCGCGGTTGTCTCTGGCTAAACGTTGTGTCTTCAGCTTTAATCTTCTTCCACCTGCAGACGGAGAGTTCAGGACGGATGTGTTGAGTTATTACATTAAGGAGGTAATTCATACCAGTCTGCTCCGTTTAGCATAGCTCATAAACATTGCATTTCTAGAGAGATGGAGAGACTTAGGAGGGAGAGTGAGAAGTGAGAAACAGATGGAGGTGAGGATGGAGATAGGGGGAGGGGGGAAGTGTGTAACATTTCATGACAAAACAGATAAAAAAGGCAGATTAAAAGGCTTCAGAAAGAGACGCTGATGTGCAGTAGAGGAATAAATGACAAATGGCAGAGAGGAAGAGCAGGTAGAGGAGAAAGAGAGAGGGCAGATGGCGAGAGAGAAGAGGGAGTGTGAGAGATGGAGAGAGAGAGAGATGGAGAGATGGAGGGAGAGAGAGAGATGGAGGGGGGGATGGAGGCTGTTGGCTGACATGTCCAGCCGGCTGCTGCTGGTGCTCATGGCAACAAGATGGAAATTGCTGCAGGATTCAGTCCCAGAAAAGGAACCAATATCTTAACTTATCTTATTTCATCTTATATTATTTCTTCATATATTATCTTATTTCATCTAATATTATTTCTTCTTATATTATTTCTTCATATATTATCTTATTTCATCTAATATTATTTCTTCTTATATTATTTCTTCTTATATTATCTTATTTCATCTAATATTATTTCTTCTTATATTATTTCTTCATATATTATCTTATTTCATCTAATATTATTTCTTCTTATATTATTTCTTCTTATATTATCTTATTTCATCTAATATTATTTCTTCTTATATTATTTCTTCTTATATTATCTTATTTCATCTAATATTATTTCATCTTATATTATTTCTTCATATATTATCTTATTTCATCTAATATTATTTCTTCTTATATTATTTCTTCATATATTATCTTATTTCATCTAATATTATTTCTTCTTATATTATTTCTTCTTATATTATCTTATTTCATCTAATATTATTTCTTCTTATATTATTTCTTCTTATATTATCTTATTTCATCTAATATTATTTCATCTTATATTATTTCTTCATATATTATCTTATTTCATCTAATATTATTTCTTCTTATATTATTTCTTCATATATTATCTTATTTCATCTAATATTATTTCTTCTTATATTATTTCTTCTTATATTATCTTATTTCATCTAATATTATTTCATCTTATATTATTTCTTCATATATTATCTTATTTCATCTAATATTATTTCTTCTTATATTATTTCTTCATATATTATCTTATTTCATCTAATATTATTTCTTCTTATATTATTTCTTCTTATATTATCTTATTTCATCTAATATTATTTCTTCTTATATTATTTCTTCTTATATTATCTTATTTCATCTAATATTATTTCTTCTTATATTATTTCTTCTTATATTATCTTATTTCATCTAATATTATTTCTTCTTATATTATTTCTTCATATATTATCTTATTTCATCTATTATTTCTTCTTATATTATTTCTTCATATATTATCTTATTTCATCTAATATTTCTTCATATATTATCTTATTTCATCTAATATTTCTTATCTTATTTCATCAAATATTATTTCATCTTATATTTCTTATATTATCTTATTTCATCTTATATTATTTCTTCTTATAATATCTTATTTCATCTAATATTATTTCATCTTATATTTCTTATATAATCTTATTTCATCTAATATTATTTCATCTTATATTTCTTATATTATTTTATTTCATCTTATATTATTTCATCTTATATTTCTTATATAATCTTATTTCATCAAATATTATTTCATCTTATATTTCTTATATTATCTTATTTCATCTTATATTATTTCTTCTTAAAATATCTTATTTCATCTAATATTATTTCATCTTATATTTCTTATCTAATTTCATCTAATATTTCTTCTTATATTATCTTATTTCATCAAATATTATTTCATCTTATATTTCTTATATTATCTTATTTCATCTTATATTATTTCTTCTTAAAATATCTTATTTCATCTAATATTATTTCATCTTATATTTCTTATCTAATTTCATCTAATATTTCTTATATTATCTTATTTCATCAAATATTATTTCATCTTATATTTCTTAGAATATCTTATTTCATCTAATATTATTTCTTCTTATATTATTTCTTCTTATATTATCTTATTTCATCTAATATTTCTTCTTATATTATATTATTTCTCCTTATCTTAATCTATCTCTTATCTTCTCTCATATTATATTTTTCTTATCTTATTTCTTTTTCTTATCTTATTAAATTTTTTTCTTATTGTAGTTCTTCTGTTCTTATTAATTCTTCTTATCTCTCAATCTATCCCTTATCATCTTGCATATTTCTTTCTTATTTCTTTTTTAATTTCTTCCGATCTTATCTCATGTCTTATCTAATTTCTTATCTTATTTCTTCTTATCTTAATGTATCTCTTATCTCATCTCTTCTTATCTTATTTCTTCTTATCTTAATGCTTCTCTTATCTCATCTCTTCTTATCTTATTTCTTCTTATCTTTATGCTTCTCTTATCTCATCTCTTCTTATCTTATTTCTTCTTATCTTAATGCTTCTCTTATCTCATCTCTTCTTATCTTATTTCTTCTTATCTTAATGCTTCTCTTATCTCATCTCTTCTTATCTTATTTCCAATTATTTTATGTTATCTTATTTCATTGTATCTTTTTTACTTTATTACGTCTTATGTCATTTTATTTAATCTTATTTAATCTGTTAATTGCATTTATCTTATCTAATCTTATCTAAATGCTCAAATGGAGGCCAAGCCTTTTTAAATAATCATTCTGTAGATTCAGTTATTCATCACTCAGAAAAATAACATGTGAAATTCAACCTAAAAGTTCAGGGAAACCACGATATTTATTCAAAAAAGCATCAGAATTAGATTTATTTTTTCTCTTTTAACCCTCGTGTTGTCTTCCCTTTCGGGACCTTCTTGTGTCCCTCGGGTCAAACTGACCCGGGACTTATTTGGGGTTTTAACAACAATTGTGAAATAAATTTTATTTCATAATCTACTAACAAATATTGTCTTTATCTCCATTTCCACCAGCTGAGATAACATCTATGTTCAGGGAATGAATCAGTCTCTACTAGAACACTATTAAAGATGGAAGTGGGGTTCGTTTTTATCATCAGGTTATAATTCATGTTAAAAATCACTATGGAAACAACATAAGTGTCATATCCAGAATAATGATCTGAGTCAGGAATACATGTTTATCTCAGGAAATAAGGTAAGGTGCTGATTTCAGGTAGAAAACATGGAACTTGGACCATTTTTCTTCTTCTAAAAATTTGAAATGGGTCAATTTGACCTGAATACCGTACAAGGGTTATGCATAAATGACAAAAGTAAAAAGCAAAAGGCAGAAACCCTCCAGGTGGGTTTATTTCTACGTATATTCATGTATTTTAAGTAGGGCTGAATGATTCGACATTCTGAAGCGAATTTTTCCCATGACAATCATTTTGATAACTTATTCCTGTTGATACGGCCAACTTTCTCCTTAAAAACATTGTGTGTGTGTGTGTGTGTGTGTGTGTGTGTGTGTGTGTGTGTGTGTGTGTGTGTGTGTGTGTGTGTGTGTGTGTGTGTGTGTGTGTGTGTGTGTGTGTGTGTGTGTGTGTGTGTGTCAACACATGGAAGGCATGATGGAGGATAACTTAAACACCGAGTCAACTGAGCAACTTATTCCCCAAAAAAACGCAGTGTCCGTCGAATGGATTTCAGAAAAGATGATTACCCCTCATGTTGTCCTCATGTTGTCCTCATGTTGTCCTCATGTTGTCCTCATGTTGCCCTCATGTTGTCCTCATGTTGTCCTCATGTTGTCCTCATGTTGTCCTCATGTTGCCCTCATGTTGCCCTCATGTTGTCCTCATGTTGTCCTCATGTTGCCCTCATGTTGCCCTCATGTTGCCCTCATGTTGTCCTCATGTTGTCCTCATTTTGCCCTCATGTTGTCCTCATGTTGTCCTCATGTTGTCCTCATGTTGTCCTCATGTTGCCCTCATGTTGTCCTCATGTTGCCCTCATGTTGTCCTCATGTTGTCCTCATGTTGCCCTCATGTTGCCCTCATGTTGTCCTCATGTTGTCCTCATGTTGTCCTCATGTTGTCCCCATGTTGTCCCCATGTTGTCCTCATGTTATCCTCATGTTGCCCTCATGTTGTCTTCATGTTGTCTTCATGTTGTCTTCATGTTGTCCCCATGTTGTCCTCATGTTGTCCTCATGTTGTCCTCATGTTGTCCTATATCAATGTTCTTTTTAATTACCCAAAATAACATGATTGATTCCACACAACGCTCTTTGCCAAGTACAAATCTCTACTTTCATTAATTTTGGGGCGTCTGATTCAATTTTATAGCATTTGAAACCAAATTGAAGTGTTTTGAAATTAAGTATTGAGAGTAAAAGTTGACATATTCCAGTCTGTGATTATCATCAACATCCATTCCTTTAATTTTAGTCTCAATAATTCCTGATTTCTGCTTTTCTAACTCAAACATTAGGTATAATTTCCTATAAATTAGGTTTGACCATAAATTCCAAAAATAACTGTAAAACTAAAGTTAATAAGTTAGTGTTACGTAGTGTTGAAAACGTTAAAAAAATTGACAAACATTGGAAAAAAGCATCAAAAGTGTTTGAAAGGACAAAAACGTAAGAAAAATTCTAAAACATTGATAAAAAGCGCCAACAAAAATGTTGATTTTCAATTTTGATGGGAAGACAACACAAGGGTTAAGAACAACGTGATTAATTTTCTTTCATTCATCGTTATCAAGGTCAAACGTGCAATTAATCAGGATTTAGATTTTATGTCACATGGTGCAGCCGTCTCCACGGTGATGAAGGATTTTACACACTGTTTCTCAAGTGGACGATCTCCATCTTATCTCATCCGACTCACACACAGAAGCAACACAAACGCAATGGAGATAAGACCTATCCTCCTCTCTCTACCTGTGTGTGTGTGTGTGTGTGTGTGTGTGTGTGTGTGTGTGTGTGTGTGTGTGTGTGTGTGTGTGTGTGTGTGTGTGTGTGTGTGTGTGTGTGTGTGTGTGTGTGTGTGTGTGTGTGTGTGTGGTCCGTGGTTACCATAGAAACCTGCTGCCGAGGAGGATTGCATCCTTAAAGGGCCGGTGAGCGCTGCCACTTTGTCAGGGGCCACGTCAATGTGTCAACACCTGGTAACTGGGTCGGACAGAGGAAGGAAGGAAGGAAAGGAGAGATCAGAGAGATCAGAGAGGAGATAGAAAGTGAACGGAAAGGGAGGAGAGAAGGAGAGATAACAAGAATTGAGAAGAAGGGAAAAGGAGACGAGGCAGATAGGAAAGGAGAGAGTGTTACCGGGGGATTAAGGCAGACCTCCGGGTACTGGAGACGTACGGCAGAACAACGTCTCTGTTGGCAACACTGGTTATTTTTTGTTGATGTGTTTTTGTTAAAAGAACTTTAAATTTCATATCCTAAGTTTGTATTTTTATACATTTTATTTATCATATAATTTGATGTTCCTCAGTTCTGTTGTGACAATACAAATTATTATATTATTTTAGTGAGAACTCATAAATAACTACACATAACTAACGTTAGGGAAATCTCTTTATGTTTTGTAACGCGTTTCTGGATTTTTCAACCAATATATATCGGCATATCGGATTTTTAAATAACCAAATATTAAACATAACCCTTGTATGGTATTCAGGTCAAATTGACCCATTTCAAATTTTTAGAAGAAGAAAAATGGTCCAAGTTCCATGTTTTCTACCTGAAATCAGCACCTTACCTTATTTCCTGAGATAAACATGTATTCCTGACTCAGAACATTATTCTGGATATGACACTTATGTTGTTTCCATAGTGATTTTTAACATGAATTATAACCTGATGATAAAAACGAACCCCACTTCCATCTTTAATAGTGTTCTAGTAGAGACTGATTCATTCCCTGAACATAGATGTTATCTCAGCTGGTGGAAATGGAGATAAAGATGATATTTGTTAATAGATTATGAAGTAAAATTTTATTTCAGAATTGTTGTTAAAACCCCGAATAAGTCCCGGGTCAGTTTGACCCGAGGGATACGAGAAGGTCCCGAAAGGGAAGACAACACGAGGGTTAAAAATCCTTTATCGGGCTCTAATGTGAACTCACCACAGACGCTTGCCCTGTTCACGGGCTGGCGCTGCTGAGAGTGAATGGGGGGGGTATTAATAAAATTGAATGCCTTTTTCCTAGTTTTTTTTAAAGATTATTTCTTTGGGCTTTTCCACCTTTAATTTTTGACTGGACGGTTATGTGAGAAAGAGAGAAGACATGCAAGAAATTGTCACAGGGTGGATTTGAACCCTAGACCTCTGCATGGAGGCATAAACCTCTCAGTATATGTGCACCTTCTCTACCACTGAGCCAACCCGGCCACCTGACCTTCACGTTGCTCCCAGTCAGCAGTCCAGCACCATGCCTGGCAGTCCATTTACCATTTCATATAAAGCATTGATAGTAACAGCACTAGTCTAATGTAATGTTTGTTTTCTATTGTCTCACCATAAAGTCTTGGACTTCCATTAAAAATCTCATCTGGAAAGTGACTTCCGGATGAGTTTTTAATGTCATTCACCTTCAGGAAAATGAAGTGGACCCTTGATATATTCCCATGTTAGTCGTGTGCTGTCACAGCTTCTGTCCCCCATCAACAGCCTAACTGCTGGCTGTAAAAAGCCAGCTATGAGCCACCCAAGGCTGTAAAGGCCAGATGTTGTTTTTGGGGTTAAATTCCCACCATGCTGCGGTGAATCTGTGTGAGCAGAGCCGCACACGGAGCTGATCTGAAGCTGCGGGTTAAATCCTCTTGCTGATCCTCCTCCGATGCAAATGATAGCGCTCGAACTGCCGTCCTGCACTCTTTCAGCTCCCAGTAAGGGCAAATACCAGCTTCATCTAGAGCTACAGCAGCATACTCTAACATTAATTGACCATAACTCCTCTAAAACTGTGACATTAACTTTATTTATTCACGTGTGAAACCATAATTCTGCAGCTCCAACCGCCGCCACTCTTCTGGTCTCAGTCTTTCTTCCATCTTTCCACCAGATGTTGGACCTGTGCTGCAGTGTTAAAGGTTTTTGCTCCCATTCAGCCACATTTTGTTCCCGACAAATCTACATTTCAATACAATCTATTTTGGTATGTTGAATGGCACTACAGTACCCATAAGCCTCAGCAGCTGCAACTTAAAGCTGTAAGTAATAAATTGCCACATCCACAAAATGTGTGTGTACTCTAAATCTGATCCGAAGCCACTCCTTCACTAGCGGTACAGAAAAAACTAAACTGGTGCAGATATCATGACACATAGCTTTTACCAAGTGTTGTTAACTGGGCAAAAAAAAGACATACTGTGTGTGTGTGTGTGTGTGTGTGTTTTGTTGTTTAACTACATTCGTGGGGTCCAAAAACCAGGAATACTTGTGGGGTCGGGACAGCTTTGTGGGGCCAAACAACTTTAAAGCGCTGTTTGAGGGTTAAGACTTGGTTTTAGGATTGGTGTTATAATTAAGTTATGGTGAGGGTGAGGGTTAAGGTTAGGCATTTAGTTGTTATGGTTACGGTTAGGCTAAGGGTTAAGGTTAGGCATTTAGGTGTAAGGGTTAGGGTAAGGGGGTAGGGAATGCATTATGTCAATGACGGGTCCTCACAAAGATAGTGAGACGTGTGTGTGTGTGTGTGTGTGTGTGTGTGTGTGTGTGGCTCCCATATGGCCTTCCTTTGGCAGCTTGTCATTTAGTGATATCATCCCAGTTGCAGGTGAGTGATGTCATATCTGCAGAGTCCACACGGCAGCGTTTTTGAAGATTTTCCTCAAGGTCAGAAGACCGTGAAGATGGAGATACATGTTCAGCGGACTCTAAATCACTTGAAGTGAAGGGAAACCCCGCTGCAGTCTCTCGCACACATGCACTGTGTCAAAATAACGTAAACAGTCCCACTGCCTCTGCTTACTAACCGAGAAACCACTTTATGAAATGAATGTGCCGATGCAGACAGTTATGGTGCTTTTCAAAATAAATGTCCGAACATGCTGTGGACTACCGTGAAGCGACCTGTTTTAGATTTGCTTTTTATCTGTGCTTTTGACGCTTTTGTGAAACATTTTTTGTCATTTATTTTAACACTTTTATTCATTCGTGGTTAATAAACGTCATTTATGCGACATTATATATTTTTGGAGTTAAAAGAAAGCAGATTGTGGGTATATAAAGTTTAGTCAGGATACTGTTTTGCCATATTTTTTATATAAATGCTATTTAAATGCTATAAAATTGAATAAATCCCCCAAAATGCAATGGAAGTAATCATTCATTTTACCTGCGAAGAATGTTGTGTGGGTTACCTAGAGTGTACATCCATGCATGCACGTTATTTTTTGGCAATTTGGTTTAAATAAACCTATATTTCTGATATAAAAAACTTAGAAAACGGGTCAATTTTGACCCGAGGACGAACAGAGGTTAAAACATTATTAATTGTACACTTACATACCTGATTGGGCCAAATATAACCGCGATGACGCCAGCCAGGAGGGTTCTGGGAGATTTGTAACTCCGCATCAAAGCCTCTCTTACGGGCTCACATAAAAACACAGTGAAGAAATATGAGATGTAGTGAGCATCCCATCTTCCTCACGAAGACGGCGCTCACATCACATCACATGGTTGTTTAATACATTAGAATTAAAACAGGAAATGTTTTAATTCTAATGTATTAGAATTAAATGTCTCACATCCTCCGCTGGGTTGGTTTCTGCACGATTGGGGGAAAAATATGGATTTTTTTTGCTTAGAATTGATTGATATCACGATTCTCTTTAAACGTAAATGTGCTGTATTTAAATAACGCTTTTCTAGTCTTAACGACTACTCAAAGCGCTTTTACATCATCCAGGAACCATTCACCATCACACACATTCACACGCTGTGGCCGAGGCTGCCGTACAAGGTGCCACCTGCTCATCAGATACACACACACACACACACATTCACACTTGGGGTTCAGTGTCTTGCCCAAGGGCACTTTGACATGGGACTGCAGGGCCAGGGATTGAACCTCCAACCTTCCAATTGGCAGGCAACCGCTCTACCACTGAGCCACCGCCGACGCTTTGAGCGCGACAAAACAACAAATTGGCAGTACCAAACCGATTTTTTTTGGCACCTATAACCCATTGAGCATCGCCACAAGTCCGTAGACATAGAGGCTCCAATGAAGAGACAGTCTGTGTTTAACACTCAGAAGAAAGTAGCAGCGTTTGTGATGCAGTCAGCTCGTAAAATTAAATGACAATTGAAGTCATTATAAAAAAAATTATTTAATCCTCCTGTTGTCCTCGGGTCAAATTTGACCTCTTTAAAAAATGTCTATATCTGAAAAATGGGTTTCTTTTTAACCAAATTACCACAAAAAAAATGGATTGGATTCCTTCCAACGCTCTTTGCAAATACAATTGATCACTTTCATTCCTCTGGTCTTAACTATTAGTCAAAATAATTAATAGTTTCTGCTTTTTTAACTCAAATATTAGGTAAAAGTCTATATAAATGAGGGATATTGAATTCCAAAAAGTTTCAAAACGTAGTGTAAAACTAGTGGTAGTAAGGTGGTGTTAGTGAAAACTTAAAAGTCTGAAATAGGGACGAAAATGTCAATTTTTTTGTCTGTTTTTTAACACAAGGGTTAAAAATTAAATCATGAATCAAGATTCCTTCCTGTCGCTTGGAGTAAGGTTGGCATTAGTCGACTGGGAATTTCTTTAGTCAAGGACGGCCCTCGTTCCTTCATCGTGGCTAAAAGTGAAAACAGATCATAAGTTAGTTTTTAGAGATAAATCTCCTGGTGTTTCTCGTCACATTGTGCTGGTTCATGTTGGAGCAGAACTGGCCTTAAAGGGCCTCAGTATGGTACCGAGTTGTCACGGCAAGAGCAACCGCTACCTGGTTAGATGTCACTTGGTATGTGATCCTATATAAGAAACACACACAGACACACACACCTACACACACACACACACACACACACACACACACACACACACACACGTAGAGCATATGGAGTGAATGCAGACAACCATGTAGACTGTACATCCAATTTACAGTATGCAAATGAATGGAGAGATTATTCTACTGGGACAGTCTATCTACTGTGTTATACACCTGTTCACCCTCGGCTGGGCCAATGTTTCATCACTGTCAGGTGGAAACAGTGTGTATGACGTTAGGAGAGGTGCTTAAACTGGGCCAGCACTCACCTTTTTATAATGAATAGAGAAATTGCAAAGCTGCTATGTGTATGTAGATTTCTAACCAACACTGGAAACCTTTTGATGTAAAATCAAAGCTACAATCTCACAGTATCTTGCTGTTTTAATGTTATACAGGATCATACTGTAAATGGCAAGGCATTCTGTGGGAAAATACTTATATTACAAAACTATCTGCCAATGTTACAAAGTATTTACTGTTAATACCAATGCATCTTGGGAAAATTAAGGAAAAGGCAGGAATTACACTGCAGCCAGTATATCACTGTAAATTCCAATAACACAGTAAGAAACTGTCTATTTACAGTAAAATACCTTTAAAAACAGCATTCATAATGTAGTATGTAGAGTATTTTTAATAAAGGATTAGAAGATTAATTTTAAAGATTATTTTTTGGTCATTTTAGGCCTTTATTTATAGGACAGCCGAAGACATGAGAAGGGGAACGACATGCAGCAAAGGGCTGCATGTCGGAGTTGAACCTGCGGCCGCTGCGTCGAGGGGTAAACCTCCATATATGGGCCACGCTCTACCAGGTGAGCTACCCAGGTGCCCCTTCATATTGATACTTGCACAAGTTTAGCTTCCAAATTAGGGATCGATCGATATGGATTTTTTTTTAGTGCCGATACCGTTTTCTCCGATACGTGCTGCCGATTTTCTTGAGCCGATATTTGGAGCCGATACTGCATTTTCTCCCTTAATGTACATCTTAAAAATGACAACAATCAGTCATTGAACTTTAAAAAAAAACAATATTTAACAAATAGTAAAAACAGGTAAGGTTATTGAATGCACCATTAGTGAAAAAGAGAAAACCCAGTCCCAGTGGCAGGAGACTCAGTATCTGTCCGTCCTGATGGTGTTGGTGGTGTTTGTGGTGGAGGTTACCAGCAGGAGGTCAGAGCCATTTGTAAAGGTTGAGCGGCTGATAAATAATTCACCGCTACACTGTCACGCTGCAGCGATGAACTCTCTGCTTTACTCGGTCCATTTCTTACCACCTCACTTTATTCCTCTGGCTACATGTGGTGTTAGCACCTCTTATCTGACACTCCACTAGTTAATAAATATGTTTAATGTTATATTGAATCAAATGACTACAGTGCATGTAACATAGCTGCCAGCAAAGTGAAGAAAGCGGTACATTAAGAGCCAGGTGTTTTCTCAATAGTTGGAGGAGACCAAACCAGAGCTAAAGGAGAGTACAGATTGAACATACATTCATGGATCACAACTTCTTTCTAACATCACTCTAACAACTCGTGAGAGTCAGTGTTATGGAGTTCTTCCGTCCACAGATATACAGTAAATCAGTTAGGGACACTTTTTATATGCTAAATCATGTTAGCTTGCCTTTTTTGGTCAACTTAAATGATGAGAACATTGCTAAACCGCTAGGTTAGTGGCTTCATGCTAACACTTGGATGGAAACAATCACTTTCATAAAATGCAAAATGCAAAAAGTATTGTAAAATAACCATAAAAGCAGTTCAACGTAGCTTTAAAAACGTGAATAGTTCTCTATCATAGACATGGAGAGGAAACCCCCTTTGTCTGGTGTGTTTGTGTGTAACAATAACTATAACTGTGTGTGTGTGTGTGTGTGTGTGTGTGTGTGTGTGTGTGTGTGTGTGTGTGTCGATGGGAGGATCAAAGTGTGTCTGGTTTTCAAAAGACCGCCAATCACAGATGAGAGAGAACTGCCTGAACAGGCTTCTGGTAATGAACACACACCTGAGTACACCAACAAAACCACTCCTGTTACATAGACCTCCCACACAGTTCATTACTGACAAAACACACACAAAGCTACAGTATCATAGATTTTTTTTCTTTTTCTTTGACATTTTCACCATTTTTCTATGTTTTGCAGAGTGGAACTTGGTGACTTTGGACACTACTTGTCACAATTTAAAAAGACTTTGACTTTAACACCGACTCCTAACTTCTCTTGGAGCCAAATGTACAGTAAACATGATGCCTACAGTCACAAAAACACACACAAACTGGTGTTTATACGACGATTTTTACATAAAACAGAGTTTGAAATGTGACCCTACATATATTGTCATGTGAGTCATTTGACTTGCAAACTTTGATACTTTTTAAGTACAGACTAGTGTTTGAGGAGGAAAGAAAGACGATGCTCTTTGTTGGGGCGCATGAACAAATCCAAAATGCATCAATGAAAAACCCAAGGTATCTTTCTTAACCCTCATGGTGTCCTCGGGTCAAACTGACCCATTTTCCTATATCAATGTTCTTTTTAATTCCCCAAAATAACATGATTGATTCCACACAACGCTCTTTGGCAAGTACAAATCTCTACTTTCATTAAATTTAGGGCGTCTTATTCAGTTTTATAGCATTTGGAGAAACAAATTGAAGTGTTTTTGAAATAGTATTGAGAGTAAAAGTTGACATATTCCAGTCTGTGATTATCATCAACATCCATTCCTTTAATTTTAGTCTCAATAATTCATAATTTCTGCTTTTCTAACTCAAACATTAGGTATAATTTCCTAAAAATGAGGTTTATTGACCATAAATTCCAAAAAAACTGTAAAACCTAAGCTCATAAGTTAGTGTTACGTAGTGTTAAACGTCAAAAAAAGTGACGAACCTGGGAAAATAGTGTCAAAAGTGTTAGAAAAAGCGTAAGAAAAAGTTAAAAACATTGATAAAAGCGTCAACAAAAGTGTTAATTTTCGATTTTTATGGGAAGACAACACAAGGGTTAAGAAAAATGTAAAATGCCTTTTAAAAGGGACACACCGACTTATTGAGACTTTAGTTTATTCACCGTATCCCTCGCGTTAGATAAGTCCATACGTACGCTTCTTATCTCCGTGCGTGTCGTAACTCTGTCTGACGCACCCACCGCTAGCCTAGCCTAGCCTAGCCTAGCCTAGCCTAGCACAGACCCTAGAAGTAAGCGGCTCCAGCCAATAAGTGACAAAATAACACCAACATGTTCCTATTTATTATAAGTCACAGCGTGTACAAATAACAAGGTCACATAAGACACAGCCATCTTCTAACCGTATGCATACTGGGAACTATATTGTCTCAAAGGCGAAGCACTGCTACGTGGGCGGAGTGATTACTACAACGCGTGAAAAGGATTGTTACTCTCTGTCACTCCCCAATGTGAGTCGAGTGCGGATTTGAGTCGCGCATGCGTCACTTTGCAACAAGTAGCCTACAAGATGCTAACGAGAGATTTCTGTAATGTCAACACAGTAAAAATGGACCTACTTAACCAGGTTGGTTCGCTGCTGGCTACAAGTTAGCATCAAACACAACAAAGGCTGTCAGTTGAATGGTGTTTTGAGCTAACGTTAGCAACCAATCAACCATAGATAGCTACGTTTTTGAAATGACTGCTAGCTTAGCTACACGCTAGCATCAAACACAACAAAGGCTGTCAGTTGAATGACATTTTGAGCTAACGTTAGCAATCAAACAACCATAGATAGCTACATTTTTGAAATGACTGCTAGCTTAGCTACAAGTTAGCATCAAACACAACAAAGGCTGTCAGTTGAATGGTGTTTTGAGCTAACGTTAGCAACCAATCAACCATAGATAGCTACGTTTTTGAAATGACTGCTAGCTTAGCTACACGCTAGCATCAAACACAACAAAGGCTGTCAGTTGAATGACATTTTGAGCTAACGTTAGCAATCAGGCAACAATAATCTACTTTTCTGAAATGATTCCCATCGTCTTTTTATTTTTCATTGATATTTTTATTGTTTGTAATGAGAAAACTTGATTATTTTATGGATTTCACAAATTTCAGTATGACGGTTATGTCGTAAACCGTCTAAATCTGAGCACGCGCGACTCACATCTGCACACGACTCACATCGGGGAGGGACAGTCTCTGCTCCTCATCACGGGTGCAAATTACTCCACCCAAATACAAGAAGTAGTGTGTGTGTGTGTGTGTGTGTGTGTGTGTGTACATAGACGTAAGGTAGAGCTACAAAGACACACTGTACTCTCCCAACACATTATCAATATCAAATCTCCTCTCTTTCTTTTTCTTTCTCTCTTTCATGCTGAAAACGCTTTTTTTCAGCTGCTGTTTACTGTCAACATGTTGCCGTGGTTTCACTGCTGCTGTTGATAATTACAGCTGAGTCTGTTGAACAGGGACACTTTTTGGTTAGTTTGCATGACTGCAAAAAGATTCATGACGACCATTTCTTTCTTCCTTTGTTTATATAACGCAGAAAAAATACCAATAAAGAAAAATATAAAAACATCAAAAGAATTATCAAAAGAAATAATAATATAAAAACACAATAACTGAGTTGCACACCAAGAGGAAAACAATATTCTTAAGATAATATGTTCAATCTCTCGGATAAGGAGCGTAATGAAGCCGAAGCTTGTTATATTTCCCACCCCTATTTTTTTTTAAACTTATTTCCATAAATCTTGTTATGTGCATAACACGATTTAAAGTCCTTATTGATGTATTGTAAAAATGTTTTTGTGTTTCTGAACAGGAACCTGCTGAAAACCAGTTCCTGAACTGAGTCAGGCCCGTCTGCATTGTAATGTAATGTTACTTTTAGACTTTCCTGTATAATAAATATAAAATGAAATGAAATGAAAATGGTGCTTTCACATGATTCTTTGTGGAAAAGCTTTATTAAAATTTATTAAATCAGCTAATAGTCGACAAAATCTTATGAGTGATAGTCGACTTAGAATTTCTTTAGTCGAGGACAGCTCTGTAAAAACAAAGCTTAGGACTGGGAAAGAGCTGGAAATTATAATAATAATACCTTTATTTATACTGTACTGTTTACAAAGTGCTTTGACAGACAAGCAAGGCTAATGAGGTCAGTAACGGCTAAACAGCGAGGCCTGAAAACGTTAATATCTGTCTCGTTTTAACCGGTAATCCCTCCAGGATTTTGCTGCATTTTTGAGATTGTTGCAACCCAAAATGCCTGATTTTGTGAGAGCTTTTGTAAAAAAATTGCAATAAAAGATGTCTTTTGTATGTTTGTGGACTGACGAGAGGAACCGCGTGACCATTCCCACCCTAACCCTTGTTCGGCTCTGTGGGACCCGTTTTCAATGTTTGCTGAAAGAAAAATGATGTTATTTATTATTTCTTCTAACTCACTGCTATGAAACTTAACTATGTCCTTCTCCTACTGGGCCTACTGTGTGTGTGTGTGTGTGTGTGTGTGTGCGTGTGCGTGTGCGTGTGCGTGTGCGTGTGCGTGTGCGTGTGTGTGACTCTGCGTCTGTACAGTATGTGTGCGTGTCTGAGTCTGTTAGTTACCAATCTTGTCCTGGCAAGATGATTATCTCACTAGGTTTCGTTGCTAGGAGACTGATGGTCTTGCCCGCCAGCTAGTAGTTGTGACGTCAACGTGCAAAGTATGAATTCAAGCAACGGCAGCAGATCTGGTGAGCGCCTAGCGCTCCATCTCTACATACCGTCTACGATCGCTACGCAGTAACAGGCGAAGGGACGCTAATTAGTTAGCTTACATCGCAACATGTTTAACGTTAGCTTACGGGTGTGTCGACATGCAGCGGCTGTGCAAAAAGGAAAGGAGATGTATGAGGACATAAACGTCAACATAAATATTCCCAATGAAGCCATTCGCCGTGTCTCACTTCACCGTCAACGGAAATGTTCAGTTTAATGTTGATTGGAGCAGCCGATAGCCCGCTAGTTAGCTAGCTAGCTAGCTAGCGGCCTATCGGCTGCTCTAATCAACGTCAATTGACACATTAGCTGAAGCGTAGTGAGCTAGCTAGCTAGCTAGCTAGCTCACTACAACGCTTCAGCTAATGTGTCAATTCCTGCAATGATTAAAACAGCAGCTGGTCATGTGATCACCTACAGCTAGCTAGCACACAGCCCGTAAGGGGGATTAAATGTAGGACCGGTGGCTTTTGCCAGAAATGCTACAAATGCTAAAAGACTACAACGTTTACGTTGCTATGGACGCAGGATTTCAACCTAGTGGGAACGGACTATTTTCTTTAGCGGAAACAATACATCGTATTCACATCAATAAACTCCTTTTGAATCAATATTTTGCGTGAGATTGTTGATTTATTTGGTAAGTAGCCATGTAATAAGCGGGATAATGTAGAGCGAGGCGATTGTTTTATTTCACGTGGTGTTTTGTGTGTTTTTGGGGTTTTTGCGCAGAAACCCGAATAAACTTAGAAAAAAATCAACTAATACACCGCCGGGTGTGTTAATCCAATGTGAATTAACGATTGGAATGACATTAAGATTTCAGCAAGCCGAGCAGCATCTCTGACACACACACACACACACACACACACACACACACACACATAGAGGGCATGGGGTGTACGCAGTCAGCCTGCTAACGTTTCCAGACTACAGATTAGCGGTGAAATAGGAGCTCTGGTTTCGCTCGGGGGCCCGACAGCAGCTCGGGTCAAACAAATCAAACGCTCACTTTACTTTGTTATAGTCTCGGTTCAAAGAGCGTGTGTGTGTGTGTGTGTGTGTGTGTGTGTGTGTGTGTGTGTTGGCTGAAACGTCAAGGCTGCGGACGAGACCGCTGGACGTCATGTTAAAACACTGGTGATTAAAGGGGGTCTGATATCAGCGGGATCTTGTTGCTGCGTTCCAGTTTCTCTGCAGATCGGACCGTGTTTCCTCAGCTGCCAGAGGAGGAGAAATAACTCGAATGTTCATCTCCATCCATGAACAGCTCCCCAAAAATTCCTCCCGAGCTCCCCCGAGGCTGATTAATAGGTGTGTGCAAAGGTTGAAGGAATCATGGGGGAGAGTGTGTGTGTGTGTGTGTGTGTGTGTGAAAGCAAACACAGTTTCCAGCACATGAAGGGAGAAAGATAATTATATGGAAAATTATGATTGTCTTTATTAATATATTGTTATTAGTTATATATTATATTCATAGGACAAATCTGTAAAATTCTGTTTATAATAGTATTCATCTCTATATTTATTCAGTACATAGCCATGTCCGGCACTTATGGAACCAGTGTATATCCTGCACCTGCTGCTATTGCACTTCTGGTTAGACCTAAACTGCATTTCGTTGCCTGTGTAATGACAATAAAGTTGAATCTAATCTAATTATCATCTGATCTTGTTTAAATAACTAAAAAATTGAGAAAATAAGCTGTAGATCAGTTGAAGCCGGTGACAAACGGCTGAATTAAGAGTCATAATATTTTATTCCGAGTGTGAATAGAGTCAGAATTTCAAGAAAGAAAGTCCCAGTAATACACACGTGTAATCAGTCTGAATGAATAATTCTGATTTCAAAGGGACTTTATATCATGACGTGAGATTTGTTATTTATTTTTTTCCAAAATAAGACATTTTTCTCATCTAATATATTAAAATATCATGATATTCTTCTTATTTTAGGCCTTCTTCTTCCAAAAGTACAACTAACTTCTTGTAATATTGTGATTCTTTTTATTTTCTTTTGATACCAAGACTTCAGGGCTGAGCGATATGACAATGTATATATTCAAAACGATATAAAACATGTCTATATTTTTCCTATGCTGAACTGCGTTACTGCAGAATTGACGCTAAAAAAAGAGAAAAATGTCAATTCAAATGACTAAAATGTGAACAAATGTCAAATAAAGTGACAAAAAAAGGGACAAATTTGGGGGGGAAATACCCACAAAAATTTCAAAAGGCTCAGAAAAAGTCGACAAAAGTTGAAAAAATGACAAAATCATTGGGGGGAAAGCCACAAAAGGTGCGAAAAAGACGACCATAACTTTGATAAAAGGTTTTTTTAACAAACAAAAACAACAACCTACTCCCCTAAAGAGGTAAAAAATAACCGTTAACCGTTAAACATGTATCTATCCTTCTTACCTGTAAATATTCTAAAATGAGTTCAGACACCCCTATAATGGACCATACCACCTAAACCTGCATGTTCCTGTTGGAGTGGCTCAAACCACAGTCCCTCCGTCTCTCTTTCTCCGCAAAACAAAGCTGCTTTCAAGTGCGCTCGGAAATGATTCCTAAAACACGTGATGTTTTGAGTATGCAGAAAGTTTTAAACAAAACCGGAAAATAATTCATATTACTAATTATTGCCTTTACATAAATAAAAGACATTCACACCATTTGCATAGAAACGTCACCAAAATGCAGGAAATGTCGTAATGATCTGAGTTATAATGTAATGTATGCCCCCTAATAAAACTAACCTTTACGTTAAAGGGTAAATATCTTGTCTTTGACAATTTGTGGAGATCTTTTATGGTGTTCTTAGAGGGAAGGAAAGCATTGGAGGCATGCTCTCCATGTGAGTCAACCAATAACTAATGAGTATTGCTTTGTGTTAAGTACTTGTCTGCTTGTCTTTGTTAAGTTTTACTTGGAGTGCTTTAGACTGCTTTTCTCTTTAGGCCAACTCTGGGAGAGGTTGATTTAAGGATCTTTTATTTTGATTTACTGTGCCAACTATCGCATGTAACAGCCCTGTCTTGTTTATGTTTATTTTATTGATGATGAG
>JABXJD010000053.1:1567500-1575000 GCA_013375575.1 Percina caprodes | reverse complement strand
TGAGGCTCAGGACGCCACGCCGGTGACGGTGTCCGGAGCTCCGCCGTGAGGCTCAGGACGCCACGCCGGTGACGGTGTCCGGAGCTCCGCCGTGAGGCTCAGGACGCCACGCCGGTGACGGTCTCCGGAGCTCCGCCGTGAGGCTCAGGACGCCACGCCGGTGACGGTCTCGGGAGCTCCGCCGTGAGGCTCAGGACGCCACGCCGGTGACGGTCTCCGGAGCTCCGCCGTGAGGCTCAGGACGCCACGCCGGTGACGGTCTCCGGAGCTCCGCCGTGAGGCTCAGGACGCCACGCCGGTGACGGTGTCCGGAGCTCCGCCGTGAAGCTCAGGACGCCACGCCGGTGACGGTCTCCGGAGCTCCGCCGTGAAGCTCAGGACGCCACGCCGGTGACGGTGTCCGGAGCTCCGCCGTGAGGCTCAGGACGCCACGCCGGTGACGGTCTCCGGAGCTCCGCCGTGAGGCTCAGGACGCCACGCCGGTGACGGTCTCCGGAGCTCCGCCGTGAGGCTCAGGACGCCACGCCGGTGACGGTCTCCGGAGCTCCGCCGTGAGGCTCAGGACGCCACGCCGGTGACGGTCTCCGGAGCTCCGCCGTGAGGCTCAGGACGCCACGCCATCCCGCTACACAGTTAGTAGATGTGTTTATCCGACAAAGGTGACTTAGATCCAGGTAGAGAGCACCGCGAGCTGCCACTCTCTCAGCGTTTTGCTGCAATGAAAGTTAAATCTGGGATTTTGGGGGTTATTTTGTGTCTCTGGTGCTTTCATACGCATACAAACTTGGAAAAAAACCATCCATGCTGTTTTGAGTGAGATCCGGTTTCTGAATGTCCTCTGTCTGGTGAGCTGCACGGCTTTCTACGTCAGTAGCCGAGACAAGGTGGCTAACCGTAGCAAATGCTAGCGTTCTCAATGCGTTCTCAGCGCTCGTTCTCAATGGCAAAACACTGCTACAACACACACTAGTTCTCCATAATCTCCAAAAGAACTACTTCCTGTCCCTGTTCTACTTCCTGTCCCTGTTCTGCAGCTATTCCACACGTTGCCCTGGTCTTGAAGAAGTCTCCCAGCTAATCCTGCCTCGGACTGACCAAAAGTTGGAGAACGAGTTATCTAGCTGATCTTACCGAGCTACTGAGCATGTGCAACTCCCAACAAAGATAGTATGGAAGTGAGATGTCTCACTCTGTAGCTAAAACAGAGACCTTCTAAAATATAACACTAAAGCAGAATATAGTGTATCCATGTTATAAATGTGGTGTTGCTCCATTGTTACTGAGACCAGTGTCTGCGATCTTGGGTATTCTGTCCAATAGACGAGCGTCCGTCTCAACCGCGTGACCTGTGTTTACAGCGGTTGGTGCGTTTGACAAAGTGCAGTGTGAACGCAAACCGAACCAAATGCAACAACATTGCAACTTCAACAACCCCGGATCGCATCGAGGTTACCCCGCGGTAGGTGTGAAAGCGCCCTTAGAGCGTCGAAGGTTTAGAGGTGTCACAAATCCATTCGGACACTTTTCCTGATCATCCATTGCTGCTGCGTGGCGCCGTGATCCGGACTTCCTCTGAGCCCTTGAACGCGTCGAGTTCGGTCTCCCATGCAGATGAGCTGCTGTGGAGCCTCGAGGCCTCGGAGTCTGCAGCTGCAGCTGAGACAGAGGCACTGCTCTGTCCCACTCAATTGGGTCAATTGGGTCTCAATGCCAGTCATCACACACACACACACACACACACACACACACACACAGCATGAGTCCACAGTTGGGTCAATCAGCTGAATTGACCAGGAACTAATCGACTGATTGAGGCTACAGGAAAAGAAAGCCTGACAACATCAGGATGGGAACTCGTGCTAAAAAATCAAAACAACAACCTTGTAATGGTCTATTTTTATGTGCAAAATAATTTTAGAGTTTATTAGAGTAAATGCATTTGCATTGTCCTTTACAAATATGTTTTTAACCCTCATGTTGTCCTCTGGTCAAATTGACCCGTTTTCCTGTATCAATGTTGTTTTTAATTACCCAAAATAACATGATTGATTCTACACAACTTCCACTCTACTTTCATGAATTAAATAGTTTAAAACAGGAAAAATGTATACACGTTTGTTCAAGTTAATAAATCAGTTCAGTCAGTTTTAAAGGTCTGTTTTTTTTATTCCAATTAACCCTTGTGTTGCGTTCACTTTTTTGATGTTTAACATTACGTAACACTAACTTATTAACTTTAGTCTTACAGTTATTTTTGGAATTTATGGTCAATAAACCTCATTTATAGGAAATTATACCTAATGTTTGAGTTAGAAAAGCAGAAATTAGGAATTATTGAGACTAAAATTAAAGGAATGGATGTTGATGATAATCACAGACTGGAATATGTCAACTTTTACTCTCAATACTATTTCAAAAACACTTCAATTTGTTTTTTTCAAATGCTATAAATTTGAATAAGACGCCCCAAAATTAATGAAAGAAGAGATTTGTACTTGGCAAAGAGCGTTGTGTGGAATCAATCATGTTATTTTGGGGAATTAAAAAGAACATTGATATAGGAAAACTGGTCAATATGACCCGAGGACAACATGAGGGTTAAGTACAGCATCAACATGAGGCACAGTTAGTGTTAGTGAAAGACTTGTCCAGGCAGCTTCTTGGCAGAGGACGGGGGATTCCATCATGGTGAATCTCATTACCTTTACTCAGCAGATTTTGTTGAAATGATCATCTTCCCTTTGTTCTCAGCTCAGTTTAAAGCTCAAGTATCAAGGCTGGGACCCGACGCGGCGTCACCACGAACACAGAAGCAGTCCTAACATTGGTAGTGTGTTATAGTCTTTTAAACATGATGTTATTTTATGAAGTGAAAGTATGAAGCAGTGGGATTGGCTTGGTTGGAAACTTAAAGCGCCCATATTCTGCTCATTTTTAGGTTCATAATTGTATTTTGAGGTTGTACCAGAATAGGTTTCCATGGTTTCATTTCACAAAAAACACCATATTTTTGTTGTACTGCACATTGCTGCAGATCCTGTTTTCACCCTGTGTGTTTAGGTCTCTGTTTTGGCTCCAGAGTGAGACATCTGACTTCTATAGTATCTTTGTTGGGAGTCACACATGCTCAGTAGGTCGGTAAAATCCCATCAGCTAGATAACTGTTTCTCCAGCTTTGGTCAGTCCGAGGCAGGATCAGCTGGGAGACTTCTTCTAGACCAGGGCCACTTGTGGAATACCTGCAGAACAGGGACAGGAAGTAGAACAGGGACAGGAAGTAGAACAGGGACATGGAAGTAGAACAGGGACAGGAAGTAGTTCTTTTGGAGATTATGGTCAACTAGTGTGTGTTGTAGCAGTGTTTTGCCGTTGAGAACGAGCTAGCATTCTAGCACTAGCATGCTACGGTTAGCCACCTTGTCTCGGCTAGTGACGTAGAAAGCCGTGGAGATGTTGAACAGCTCACCCGGAGACTGAAGGCCGAGGACATTCAGAAACCGGATCTCACTCAAAACACCATGGATAGACACAAAATAACACCCCCAATCCCAGAAAAAGTGACTTTTTCATAATACGGCATATATTTTTCAAATCTCCAGTTAGCTTTTAGGATTGACTTATTGTAGGGCCCTATGCAGTCTGTGTTTAGCATTTTTAAATTCTCAATTTCTATGACTCTGTTATCACAGAGTCTATTGGGCTTTACGTTAAAGCAACACTAGAGAACTTTTCCCAATTCAGTCCCCCTACTGCAGTGGTTCCCAATCTTATTCAGCTCAAGACCCAAAAGAGAAACTTGGTGTCTCCCCGGGACCCAAATTTACAAAAATACACCATGAATCATTGTAACATCTACATTTTTAAACTGTGGACAAAAGACGGAACAAACCATGAATTTAAATGTATATGAAGTATATTTATTCCATTATAAAAGTAATCAAAAACAGAAAAGGTCTCTATTGTCCTTTCTGTGTCTCCGTCCCCTCCCATCGTCCCTCAGGACCCACACCAACATGGTTTTAATAATGCTGACTTAAATTTAATGAGATGTACGTGTCTGGTTGAAGATCTCAACCAGCTGATCTACTCTAGGTTCGGTTTTTGAAAGTGCCCTTCTGAGGTAATTCTGAGGCCATTCTGAGGTCATTCTGGGGTCATTCTGAGGCCATTCTGAGGTCATTCTGGGGTCATTCTGAGGCCATTCTGAGGTCATGCTGAGGTCATTCTGAGGCCATTCTGAGGTCATGCTGAGGTCATTCTGGGGTCATTCTGAGGTCATGCTGAGGTCATTCTGGGGTCATTCTGAGGTCATTCTGAGGTCATTCTGAGCATTTAGTCTGTTTCTGTATTAGTTTTTCAGGTACGCTAAAGTCGAAAAGCCAGATTCTCATTTTACTCATTTTAAAAAACGGGTCCACGACCCATTTTGGGTCCCGACCCTAAGTTTGGGAAACATTGCCCTACAGGATGGAAGTGGAATTGTCCCATTATGTCTCATTGGAACTACAGGTCCGCTACCCGATCTGGCAAACTAGCATAGTGCGGTTATAGCCGGTAGAGAATGCAGAAGTGCCGTTCACCCTGTTACGAGCTGATGAACCACTGAAACGATTTTGGAAACATTATTTTAAATAACAAAAAGTTCTCCAGTGTTGCTTTACAGCTGCCGGGCCACGTTCCACCGGGCTGAACAACTTTTCTGGGGGTAAATCCTAAAAGCCTTTGATTTTTTTTTAACCCTCGTGTTGTCTTCCCATCAACCATGAAAAAAAGTTATCGCATTTTCTGACATTTTTGTCACTTTTTCAACGTAGCGGGTCCTTTTTTTGATGTTTTTCTTCTAAAGTTGTTTGATATTTCTAATGATGATATTTTCAGCTTATTTCGAAGGCCCATTTTATGTGATGAAAAAACTGAAAATGGGTCAAATTTGACCCGAGGACAACATGAGGGTTAAATGCAACTCCTAATTATGAATGAAGTAAGAATAAAGTGGTCCACACTCCGGCTTCGTCTGCATTTCTCTTTGTTTTCCGATGATGTTTCCGTCCCTCGGGCCTTCTGCGAATCAACAAACAAGTCGACTTCCAGTGGTCAGCACCTCACAACGGCCCTTGGTGTGCGTTACTTATCTTTATTACTAATTATGTATTCTAACAGAACTGTTCACACTCTTTCAAACAGTAAAACAGGGCTGTGAAAGGCTTCCTGCCCGGCATCACCGGGACCAAACCGTATGAATAACGCCGGTCTGGAAAGCTAATTTTCCTTTTGAGAGTTGCAGCAACCCGATGAAAGTGCACATTTTTCCTGCACTGTGTCCTCCTCGGGTCTTTTGATCATGTTTTGCAACTGAAGATAGGATACTCTCTAACAAATACATCTGTAAAATAACAGAAAGCCGCTCATTACCCGTACTTTGCCCCCCTATGAGTGTGTGATATTAATCAGAATCAGAAATACTTAATTGATCCCCAAAGGGAAATTCTGTGTTACAGTTGCACGAAATATATAAATATCAGAGTAGAAATATAAATAAAGAAATATAAGGAGTGTGGATATGTATGGTATTTACATGGTTAAAGGAACTTTTATGATATGATTTATGATTGACATAATTAAGGAGTTGTAATGGTGAACAGTAATAATGAATAATTAGTAGCAGAGTATTGCACAAATTTTAGGCCGGTGTTATTGCACAAAACAGATAATATACATATATAATATTGTCCAGTATCAACTTCACTAAGTGTGTGTGTGTCAGACACTTAGAGGGAGGAGTTATAAAGATTGATGGCCACTGGCAGGAATGATTAATATAGGCAATGAATAATAAAGGCAAGTTAAAGGTCTGGATGCGTGTTTGAGTGTCCTGATGGCTCTGTTTTCCAATCTGTTAGTTCTGGTTTTTATACTTCTGTTAAATTGTTGCAGGAACCATGCCAGGGTGCAGCTTCAGAGCATGTTTGACTCCGTTTGGATGTCTGTTTTTTCGACATTTACCATATTTCGAGACATCTTCTTCAGAGAGCAGTTTCTCTTGAACCAGCTACGAAAAGTTAAGCACTGTAATTCGTAAGGGTTCCACGTTCCACGTTTTGCTGTATGCAGCACGTTGACGGCCGCTGTAAAAGAACGCGGCTAGCCGCGTAGGGAGGTGGTTGGTGTGGATGGGTGGGCGTTAACATACAGGACCTTCAAGCCAGAGAGAAGAGCTCGCTTCCCGGGGAAAACTGAAGTCTTTCACCCGGCAATTGCGTGTCCCTTAGCAGTGTTTTACTCCACTAGTCGTTTTTGTGGCTAATCTTAACCCTTGTGTTGTCCTCGGGTCAAATTTGACCCATTTTGAAGAAAAAAATAAATAAATCTTTATCAGAAAAGTGTCTTTTAACCAAAATGTCAGAAAAATGACACAGATGTTTCCACACAACAAGCAAAATAAATGATCAGCCCACTGCTTTCTTTAAATTTGGATGTTTTGTTAAATTTTATAGCATTCAAAAAAAGCTTCAAAAATGTGGGGGGCAAAAAAAAAAACACAAAAAATGTCAAAAGGCGCAGATAAAAAATGACAAAAACATCAGGGGCAAAAGCAACAAAGGTTTTGAAAAGAAAAACAATCAAAAGGTTTCAATTTTGACCCAGAAAACCCAAAAGCTGCACGGTCAACGGGAAGACAACACAAGGGTTAAAGGACAATGAACGATGCAAAACGAACCTAGGGGTTAGTAACATATGTGTACACAGTCAATCGTTCTCTGGGATATGTTTTCATGCTAATCGAATGTGTCTGTTGCTTAAACCAAGCTACCCCGAAGCGGTTGCTAGCTGCTAACGCTAGCTTTCAGGGCATAGGGTAAATCGCTATTTCATACCACTATAAGGCTCAAAATAGCACCACACTTCCACGGTAGCATAATGAAGGTCCCTACATGGAAACCGAAGCAATGAGAACTTTGTAAGTGTACAGGCACTTCATTAAAAAGGTAGTCAATACCTTTGGGTATACAGGCAGGCGCCATCTTGGAAGACATCATGACCAGTCGAACCACAAACGCTGTGTTTGAGCTATGCTACAGGTCACGCCTCATGTCATTTGACTGGTTCTGCCTGTTTTCCAAGATGGCGCCTGCCTGTTTACGCGCACGATACTGTCTTTATAAACTATCTTTTTAATAAACTGTCTAACTGTCGGCGCCACGTAGCTCGGTAGCGGCTTGAACTATACTAGTAACTGCCGCTTGGCGTCATGGAGCTCGTAGCTAGCTCGTCACGTGACCAGCCGGCGGTCTCCTAATTTTGAAGGATATCATACGTTTTGATGTGCATACATCATGAGAATGCGTTCAATGTGAAAAGCTTCACACCATTACATGACGTGCAATAAATCTCACTACTTCACTCTGCCTGTGAAATACTTTCTTTCAGTTATTGGAATATTTATTCTCATTTCAAATGCAATACCCCCATAGTACCAGGCCCAATACCCTTAGGATAATG
>JABXJD010000053.1:1525000-1565000 GCA_013375575.1 Percina caprodes | reverse complement strand
TAGAATAAGACGTACTGGCAGAGTGAAGATTAGTGTATTAATGTAGTATATTGATAGAATAAGACGTACTGGCAGAGTGAAGATTAGTGTATTAATGTAGTATATTGATAGAATGAGACGTACTGGCAGAGTGAAGATTAGTGTATTAATGTAGTATATTGATAGAATAAGACGTACTGGCAGATAGAGTGAAGATTAGTGTATTAATGTAGTATATTGATAGAATAAGACGTACTGGCAGATAGAGTGAAGATTAGTGTATTAATGTAGTATATTGATAGAATAAGACGTACTGGCAGATAGAGTGAAGATTAGTGTATTAATGTAGTATATTGATAGAATAAGACGTACTGGCAGATAGAGTGAAGATTAGTGGATTAATCGAACAATTTTGATAATCTATTTATTGGTTTGAGCCTTTTTAAATGGAAGAAATATGTAAAAATTCTCTGACAACAGCTTGTTGTTTAACACTTTGTTGTTGTTGTTGTCGGCACACTTACAGAAAATTGCTAGATTAATCCACAATGAAAATAAATAATCCTTAACCCTTGTGTTGTCTTTTTTTCCACTTTTTCAATGTTGTGGGTGCTTTTTTTGATGTTTTTGCCAAAGCTTTTTGATATTTGAATGTTGACATTCTCAGCGCTTATTTCGACGGCCCATTTTTTGTGTAAAAAACTCCCCAAAAAACTGAAAATGGGTCAAATTATACCCAAGGACAACAGGAGGGTTAAGCCGCATACACATGAGAAGTGACTTGCTCTCTGGGCTTTGCCCTGCACGCCACCTGACGGTGCGCAGAGAGCAAATTAACAAAGGTATTTGTCATCAAGGGTGGCAAGGTGGCAAATCCAAGCGGGGCGCAACGCCGGGGGGTAACGCTGGGTGGCACCCCCCCCCACAGGAAAACAGTGGCCCGCGCAAAGCGGTTTTGCCGTCTATCATGTGTGAGCGGCGGCTTTAGTTGCAGCCCTACGGACATACTGTATATTAATTAGAGAATGCTCAAAATCAAAGATATAATAGCTTCTATATATATATATATATATACTCTTTGAAACTGAAGTATAAAGTTTAGATGGGGTTATCGGAGGTCTTCACGTGTTTTGCTAACACACACGTTAGCATGATGTGAGTGTGGTGGCTGACAGCCTGAGGTCTGGTGAACTTCCCCTCAGAAGGGAGTGTTCTGTCAGGGAGAGACAGGACGACCATCTGGCCCCTTCGGCTGCCTGTGGAGCTTCTGCTGCACTGACTCTTTGCTCTCAAACAGGCTCGCCTCCACCCGCTTGAGTGTCCTTGAGCAAGACACACACACCCAGAAGTCCCTATCAGCTACAGGGCTGCAGTTCTGGAGACGACCTCCGACTCCTGCGTCTTTATTTCAACAGAAAGTTTTCTTAGTCACTGTTCCATTATCTTTATTGTGTGTTTTATTGTCACTGTTCATCACCCCCCCCCCCACCCCCACCTCCCAACCGGCCCCGTCAGACTCCGCCTACCAAGAGCCTGGGTCTGAGTCTGGGTCTGGCCGAGGTGTCTTCCTAAAGGAAGTTTTTCCTCGCCACTGTTGCACTAATTGCTTGCTCTTGGGGGAACTACTAGAACTGTTGGGTCCTTGTGAATTATAGAGTTTGGTCTAGATCTGTAAAGTGTCTTGAAATGACTCTTGTTATGAATTAATACTATAAATAGAACTGAATTTAATAGTCCTAAACCTCCTGTGGTCTGTCTCTCCCTCTCTGTTGTTGCTTTAAGGATGGCGGGTTTTTGTAGGCCGACCCGGAAGTTAGCATCGTCGTGTGTGTGTGTGTGTGTGTGTGTGTGTGTGTGTGTGTGTGTGTGTGTGTGTGTGTGTGTGTGTGTGTGTGTGTGTGTGTGTGTGTGTGTGTGTGTGTGTGCGCAGGGTCCAAAATTAACTTTTTTGTCCACCAGCCAGAGCGTTCAAATATTACCCGCCACTCAATATATAACCATTGTTTTTTTTGGCTGGTGAGTGAAGCAAATTTGCAAGCCACGTTCATATTTTACAGGCATTTGACTGGTAGATGGTGCTAATTTTGTACCCTGTGTGTGTGTGTGTGTGTGTGTGTGTGTGTGTGTGTGTGTGTGTCTTTGGATAAAGGCTCCAGCAAAATGTAATGTGATGTCAAAGTGTCTTTAAGCCCCAAATAGCTCCCGGATGCGGCACCATCGGCGTGTGTGAGTATTTATGTGATGAGCAGCTGGCACCTTGCACGGCTTCCTCGGCCACAGCGTATGAATGTGTGTGTGAATGCGGTGAAAAGTCACTAAAGTGTGTGAAGTGGTTTCAGTAGACGTCGCTGAAAAGCGCTGTATAAATGGCATTCATTGACTGTATTTTGTGTTTCATCCAGCTGATTAGGGATCATTTAAGCTGACAAGTAGCTGCCACACATTGGACCTTTTAGCCTTGACGTTAATGTGATTCTGGTGGAAGTTTAATCAATCTTAATCCTCAGATCGAGGTGACCCTGGGGCTTATTCACAAATAGAGGGTGTATAAATGGCAGCGCAGTTATGTAATGAAATGCATCTCTATCTAGGCTTCATCTGTAGTGTTTTCTGGTCGTTTTTCACCCCAGTGAGTGACTTTGCTTTATGGGTTTCAGAGGGAAGAATGCAAACTAAAATGGAGCTTTAGTTGTGGAATTTCCCCCCATTTCAGTTTAAGATGTGTTTTAACTCGACTCTTCAGAGAGTTTCCGGTAACCTGCAGCCACATTTTGACGAAGGGGACTGACAGATTGTCTCCCTTCTGTTTTCAGGAGGGACCAGGGACATCGGTTCAGCCCTCACCAGGATGTGCATGAGGCACCGCAGCATCGAGGCCAAACTCCGCCAGTTCTCCATGTGAGTAAATGTGCGTGTGTGTGTAGAGACGTGTGTGTGTGTGTGTGTGTAGATCTGCATGTGTAGATATGTGTGTGTGTTTTTGTGTGTGTGTGTCTGTCTGTGTGTGTGTAGATCTGCGTGTGTGTGTAGAGACGTGTGTGTGTGTGTGTGTGTGTGTGTGTGTGTGTGTGTGCAGATCTGTGTGAGTGTGTCTGTATGTGTGTCTGTCTGTGTGTGTGGAGATCTGCGTGTGTGTGTGTAGAGACGTGTGTGTAGAGATGTGTGTGTGTGTGTGTGTGTGTGTGTGCAGATCTGTGTGAGTGTGTCTGTATGTGTGTCTGTCTGTGTGTGTGTGTGGATCTGCATGTGTAGATATGCGTGTGTGTGTGTGTGTAGATCTGCGTGCGTGTGTAGAGACGTAAATCTGTGTGCGTGCGCGTGTGTGCAGATCTGCGTGTGTGCATGCGTATGTGTGTGTGTGTGTGTGTGTGTGTGTGTGTGTGTGTGTGTGTGTGTGTGTGCAGATCTGTGTGAGTGTGTCTGTATGTGTGTCTGTCTGTGTGTGTGTGGAGATCTGCATGTGTAGATATGCGTGTGTGTGTGTGTGTGTGTGTGTGTGTGTGTGTGTAGATCTGCGTGCGTGTGTAGAGACGTAAATCTGTGTGCGTGCGCGTGTGTGCAGATCTGCGTGTGTGCATGCGTATATGTGTGTGCGTGCGTGTTGAACAGGTGTAGCATCTCCTCCCAGCTCTCCATGGCAACGTGCTCCTCGTCTTCCTCCTGCTTCAGCTTCCATCCACCATCTTGCTCTCTCCCTGTTCAGACTTTGATTCCATTTAACCACAATATTAGATTCAGATTCTGAAAACTTTATGAATCCCCAAGAGCCAGGGCACGTACGTACGTAGGTACGTGGAGACACAGACCCTACGGTGTGACGTGCACCTCTCGGCCGCGGGCGGCTCTGTAGCGTTGCATTTCCCGGTTGTCCTTCTCCATAAACAACATGAAATCAAGGAGAGGGTTAACTTCTCCTGCTGCAGAGTTCCCACCGTGGTCAGAAAGCACACGGGAGACATTTTGTTTCTCTCACTATGACTCTAGAGTCGGTATTCACACCGACGCTAATCACGTCACTCAGTCACTCTCTCTAACACACACACTCCCCATGCACACATATTAGATTGGCGCACACGCCAACGCACAAGCGTAAACTCCAGGCCACTTACGTAGGCTGCGGCAAAAGCTCCAAGTGGAGCCTCCGCACGACCATAAAACACGCTTTACCCTAACCTACATGTCGGACTCCAGACCTTACACACCCTAAACCAAGTGTTAACCCAAACATTTATGCTGTGGAGACTTTGTTTTTGCTCTGACGGTGTGTGCGCGTGTGTGTGTGTGTGTGTCTTTGTGTGTGTTGGCAGGGTGTTTCTGGACTGCCTGATCAACCCTCTACAGGAGCAGATGGAGGAGTGGAAGAGAGTAGCCAATACTCTGGACAAAGACCACGCCAAAGGTACACAAACGCAGAAACACACACGAGTAAAGACCATCGGCATGCAGTTATGTCGGTCGTAATGTGTATCCGTGTGGTGTCCGTGGATCTCTGTTTGTACGTTCAATTTTATTTATTTATAGTATCAAATCATAACAAAAGTTATCTTGAGACACTTTACAGATAGAGTAGATCTAGACTATGCTCTGTAATTTACAAAGCCTTCTACTTTTAGAGACTCTAGGAACCACAAGTAGCTCTGAATTCTGGGAGCGTAGTGCTCTAGTGGGGCAATAAGGCACTTATTCAAGATCTCAAGAGCTCTTCAAGATATGTTGTTGGTAGACCATTTAGAGCTTTGTAGGTCAGGAGAAGGATTTTAAATTCAATCCTGGATTTTACAGGAAGCCAATGCAGAGAAGCTCATACAGGAGAAATAAGATCTATTTTCTTAGTATTTTGGATCATCTGTAGAGTCTTAACCCTTGTGATGTCCTCGGGGTAAAATTTGACCCGTTTTCAAAGTTTTTTAATATCAGAAGTTTCTTTCAACCAAAATTCCCCAAAATAACATGGATGCATGGATGATCTTTGGTGAATTTAATGATTACTTTTGTGGAATTTGGGCGTTTTTATTCAGTTTCATAGCATTTGAGAAAAAAAAAGTTATAAGTTAAAGTATACATCCTCGGATCTCAACCACCAGGCAAAATAATTAAAATAGGTATAATGTCATACAAATTAGGATTATTGACCATGTATGAAAAAAAAAGTTTGACAAAAGTTTTTAAAAAGCTGGAAATTTGGACCCGGAAGGACAACAAGTTCATGGTCGACGGGAAGACAACACAAGGGTTAAGGGACTTATTTGAGCAACCTGATAGTAAGGAATTACAGTAGTCCAGCCTGGAAGTAACGAATGCATGGACTAGTTTTTCAGCATCGTTTTGAGACAGGATGTTCCTAATTATGGCAATGTTACGAAGGTGAAAAAAAGCTGTCCTTGAGGTTTGTTTTAGATTGGCGTTAAAGGATATATCCTGATCAAAAATAAGATTTCTGACAGTAGTGCTGGAGGCCAGATACCATCCATGGTAGCCATATCTTTAGATAATGAGGTTCGGAGGTGTTTAGGGCCCAGCACAATAACTTCAGTTTTGTTTGAGTTTAACATCAGAAAAGTGTAGGTCATCCATGATTTTATATCTTTAACCCTCTGAGCCCTAAGGCCATTTTTACAGTTCATTGTCCGTCTGGATTTATTTTATAAAAAAGCTTGTAAAACATCAACCCTGTTGTCTACAGTCAAGATATGAACATCATTTTTTTCAGGACAAACTGGGTTATTAGAATATTTGGGCTGCAGTGAGCTCACCTGCATGTTAAAAATGGTTGTAGGACCTTAAAGACAAATAAATAAACAAAACGGAACATGAATCTTCCAGATATGTATTGATATCACACACAGATCAGTAAAACCTCTCTAAAACACTTCTCATATGTCTTGGGAGTCACATTGTGAAGAAATAATCATTATAACTTATACAGTTGACAAAATACATGCATTTTTTCAAAGAAAGTCAAGGCGCTTTTGCCCTCATGACATTTACTTATGTCAATAATCAACATAATAATGTCATATTTATTGATATTACACCCACAGCAATGCTACACAAGCAATTGTGTGTCTAAAACAGTTCGCCTTTTGGCCTTCCATACTCTTTGGGTGACGTTGTCTCCCATATATGGGCATGCACCCCATATATGGAGTCCTTGACTTCCGTACACAAAGGACAGACGGCGCTAGCGGCAGAATTGAGCGAAAACGCGATGAATTATGGACAAAAAGTGGATCAATCTTGGATGTAAAGGTATGGATTTAATGCTCAACGAACCCCAAAAAAGGCAGAAGTTCCAGGCTGGATAGAAAATCACCTGTAGAGGCTAGAAGGACCCGGAAAAGACCTCCGTAACCACTAACTCGTTAGCTTTTAGCCACAATTTTCGGCGAGTTTCTATGTGTTATGGATGGTAAATGATTGAACTATGAATCAGAGGTGCTGTTTAGGCTCGTGGGCGAGTCTCTCGGTTTCAGAGGGTTAATGCATGCTTGAAGTCGTCGGGCTTGATTGATAGATATACTTGGGTGTCATCCGCATAACAGTGAAAGTTAATTGAGTGTTTCCTGATAATATTGCCGAGAGGAAGCATATATAAGGAGAATAGAATTGGTCCAAGCACTGAGCCTTGTGGAACGCCATGGCTAACGGCTAGCGTACTTGGAGGAGTTATCATTAACATTAACAAATTGAGATCGATCAGAGAAATAGGACTTAAACCGGCTTAGTGCGATTCCTTTAATGCCAAATAAATGTTCCAGTCTCTGTAACAGGATGGTAAGGTCAATAGTGTCAAATGCAGCACTAAGATCTAATAAGACAAGTATGGAGACAAGTCCTTTGTCAGCAGCAGTTAGGTTGTTAGTAATTTTCAGAGACAGGTGCATATCTCACATTTCTCATTGTGAATCTAACCTAAAAATGTGTGTGTGTGTGTGTGTGTGTGTGTGTGTGTGTGTGTGTGTGTGTGTGTGTGTGTGTGTGTGTGTTTCTCTGCAGAGTACAAGAAGGCCCGTCAGGAGATCAAGAAGAGATCCTCAGACACTTTGAAGCTGCAGAAGAAAGCAAAGAAAGGTTTGCATAACTCGGCCCCAGTTTATACTGTTGATCCAGGATGAAAAGCTATGTAATTTGGAGGACTGTCTTTCTGCTTTGGGGTGGAGACGCTTTACCATTCTGAGTTTTTTTTTTCATTATTATTTTGTTATTTTGTTATTTTATTAATTTGAGGAAAATCTGTGGAAAATTCTGCTTCCCCAGATTCTGTGTAGGCCTGCTTATGAGATGCCTAAACATCACGTTTTGGGAATTTAATTAACTTTTTACCCTAATTTACTTAGGTATTTCCATTTCCAGCTACTTTATACTTCTACTTCACTACAATTATCTGATAGTTTTATACTTTGCCGATTCAGAATATTAAAACAAACTATAAATTGACTAATAACATCAGATTGGATAAGACCTACTCTTTTAGATAGGCGTTGGCTGACTGATTTTAATTCTTTATTATGTTTATAATATACATTATGTTCTCTTGTATGTCTTTTTATGTTATTGCCAAGCACTTTGTTTGATTTTATCTGTGAAAAGCACTTCATAAATACATTTTACTTACTAACTTTTACATTCTTAAAATAAGCTCCACCTGTATCAGCTGCAACATTAAAGTGATGAACACATTTATGCATTAAGATCCAAAAATCCAATAACATTATATATATTATTCTGCAATATGAGTACTATTTTTATGCTGATTCATTTGTACTTTTATTTAAATGTGGTTTTGAATGCAGCCGTTTAACTTTTTGTGGCATTACTACAATATTTTTCAGAGAAAATAATATTTTTATGTCTTATTTTCCTTTTTCAACTGGTCCAATCTGCCTACTTCCCTTCCCGTGTCCCATCATGCTCTGCTCTCTCCAGCTGATGTTTTTGGTAAGTTGCTTTCTTAATTTGTGCTAGATTATTCTGGCGACCCAGAGAGGTACTTTATTATCTGCTGTCACATCTTTCCTGCTTTTTTTTTTTTTTTTTTTTACAAAATCACATCCGTCCCACTTCGGTCTGCTGGATAATTTTCCCGCGTTGTTCAGATTTCTGTGTGACTCACATAACCAGAGCCTGAACACAACAGAGACAAGCAGAGTCACGCTAAACAACAGTCTTCAAAGAAAACAATTTCTCCAGCTTGTTTTGTAAAACATGACTTGTCATGTGATGTGACCACAATCAAACAGCGGGGTCACTGCCACACTACACAACTATCTGGACTAGCATAATTTATGGCTAATAACATTATCTTCCTCACAGATATATTGTTTTATATGTTGGCTGACAAATAACAAAGAATGTCCACTGGCGTAATTTCCACGCTTCCCAATCATTGTCAATGTAAGCAGCCAGGCAATGCATTCTGGGAGCGGTTGATGCGGCTTTTGGGAAGCAGAGCGTTGCTGCCCTGGTTAAAAAACAATGCAACTGATCTCAGCTGGTATTCTGTCTATAATGGAATGCAATGGAAATTTCTATTCAATTTCAATTCAATTTTATTTATAGTATCAATTCATAACAAGAGTTATCTCGAGACACTTTACAGATAGAGCAGGTCTAGACCACACTCCATAATTTACAAGGACCCAACAGTTCTAGTAGTTCCCTCCAGAGCAAGCAACACTGCGACAGTGGCGAGGAAAAACTTCCTTTTAGGCAGAAACCTGGGACAGACCCAGACCCAGACCCGGACCCAGGCTCTCGGTAGGCGGTGTCTGACGACCGGTTGGGGTTAGAATGAAGAGTGGCAATAACAGTCACAAAAAATAGTAGTTTGTAGTAGTTCTTTGTAGTAGTTCATGGCATAGCAGGGCACTGTGCGGCATTACAAGTTACAGAAGGGCACAGCAGGACGTAGCAGGGCATAGCAGGGCATAGCAGGGCACAGCAGGACGTAGCAGGACGTAGCAGGACGTAGCAGGATGTAGCAGGCCGTAGCAGGATGTAGCAGGACGTAGCAGGATGTAGCAGGACACAGCAGGACACTGTGCGGCATTACAAGGCCCAGCAGGACGTAGCAGGACGTAGCAGGACGTAGCAGGACGTAGCAGGATGTAGCAGGATGTAGCAGGACGTAGCAGGACTTAGCAGGACGTAGCAGGACGTAGCAGGATGTAGCAGGACGCAGCAGGACGTAGCAGGACGTAGCAGGATGTAGCAGGACACAGCAGGACGTAGCAGGACGTAGCAGGATGTAGCAGGATGTAGCAGGACGCAGCAGGACGTAGCAGGATGTAGCAGGATGTAGCAGGACGCAGCAGGACGTAGCAGGACGTAGCAGGATGTAGCAGGACACAGCAGGACGTAGCAGGACGTAGCAGGATGTAGCAGGACGTAGCAGGACGTAGCAGGATGTAGCAGGACGCAGCAGGACGCAGCAGGACGTAGCAGGACGTAGCAGGATGTAGCAGGGCACCGCAGGACGTAGCAGGACGTAGCAGGACGTAGCAGGACGCAGCAGGACGTAGCAGGACGTAGCAGGACGTAGCAGGACGCAGCAGGATGTAGCAGGACGTAGCAGGACGTAGCAGGATGTAGCAGGGCACCGCAGAGCGTAGGATTCTAAGTAACCCCAACCTTTTGATCGGTAGTGTATATCCATCCATCCATTTGGGTGGTGGTGGTGGTGGGGGTCCTTGCACTAACAAATGTTGACGACCCCTGGCTTAGCCTACCATGCTGTTTACAGTTATGTAGATAGGAAAACATACAGTAGGACGGTAGGGATGGGGGGGGGAACAATAATCAAATGTATCGTGATTTTGTTTTGCAACGATTTTTAAAATCAATTCTTTTCCCTATAACCTCCTTATTTATTTATTTATTTATTTATTTATTTATTTATTTATTTATTTATTTTTCTTACCAATGATTCAACCAAATATTTTCTGTTCTTACCGTACCGCTGATTTCCAAATGAAATAAATGTCAGACTGACTGACTGACATGTGTGCATATTGTTTTAAAACAATTAGTATTTAATAATTGTCTCATAATAACTGGTTGTTATTGTTGTATACTATATAAAATGTGTTATGTATCCCTGTACGGTGTCCTTCAGTGCCGAGAAAGGCGCCTTTAAATAAAATTTATTATTATTATTATTATTATTATTATTATTATTATACTACCGAATGGCAATACTTCTAGAATCGCAATAAATGAAAAGAAAAATACAAATGGAATCGGCACCCGTGTATCGTGGACGAATGTAATCGTACAAAAGCATATCATCCCAGCCCTAAAGGATAGTATAACATGCTCTACTACAGAATAATGTGCAAACCAGCCTAACATGTGTCACATTTATGGCTCACATTAAGCGTGACTAACAGCTGGGGACCGGGTATGTGTGAGAGACATTTCTTAGCTTTACCCACGGAGCTCCAAAGAACCACAAGTAAAAACCAAAACACGTCCTCTGATTTTAGAACAAGTTGTTCCAGTCTGATTCATCGAGCTAAAACAAGCTTTATTATGAGTGGAAACAAGAGCTTGTTGTTCCCGCCGACCAAAAGACTCTATGGCTTCCAGCTTTGAATCAAGCCTTTAATACAAAAACAACAGGACCCGGGATTGACCCCAGAGGAACCTCAGATGTGGTGGAGCTGCTTCGGCCGTCGTCGGGCGTTTCCAGCCTGTTTTTATTACTGCACAAGAGGAATCTGCAACTGCAGTGGAATGAATGTTAACGGGGGAAGAAGAGACTCAAGAAGGGAAAACACGAGGAAGAGGAATTAAATAAATGTAATGAGAGAGGGAGGGAGTTCAAAAGAAGGGTAAATGAAGGGAAATTAATGTAATGGGAAAGTGATGGAGGGGAGCGTTCCCTTTGCATCAGTCTCAATGTGATGGCTAGCCTGAAGTGATTTCTTAAATATAATGTGAACAAGAAACTTTACCTGTACTTGTAGTCATGGATTAGAGCAATGTTTCCCAAACTTAGGGTCGGGACCCAAAATGGGTCGCAGACCCGTTTTATTGGGTCGCCAATTGGCAGAGTAAAATGAGAATCTGGCTTTTCGACTCTAGAAACCTGAAAAACAAATACAGGAACAGACTGAATGCTCAGCATGACCTCAGAATGACCTCAGAATGACCTCAGAATGACCTCAGAATGACCTCAGAATGGCCTCAGAATTACATCAGAATGGCCTCAGAATTACATCAGAATGACCTCAGAATGACCTCAGAATGGCACTTTCAAAAACCGAACCTAGAGTAGATCAGCTGGTTGAGATCTTCAACCAGCCACATACATCTCATTAAATTCAAGTCAGCATTATTAAAACCATGTTGGTGTTGGTACTGAGGGACGATGGGAGGGGACGGAGACACAGAAAGGACAATAGAGACCTTTTCTGTTTTTGATTACTTTTATAATGGAATAAATATACTTCATATACATTTAAATTCATGGTTTGTTCCGTCTTTTGTCTACAGTTTAAAAATGTAGATGTTACAATGATTCATGGTGTATTTTTTGTAAATTTGGGTCCCGGGGAGACACCAAATTTCTCTTTTGGGTCTTGAGCTGAAAAAGATTGGGAACCACTGGATTAGAGAAATCTGATGTCCCGAGCTTAACATCTCCCCGTGAATGTCGATTTATTTATTTATTTTTGGCCTTGTGCTGTAACTGGGTACTTGTAAGTGGGTTTGTAACCACTTTTTTACGCCTACATACCTGCACGACAGAGACGTAAGAGTATCATTTTGTAGCGGACAGAAAGAGGAAGAAGAAGACAAATTAACCAGATTTAGAGTGGGACACAGATAAAGAAAGACTTAGACTTAGCTTTGGGACGACTCCCGCAAGGGAATTAAAGTTACCAGCATCCGATACAGCATGTGAAAGAGAAAAAAGAAGAATACAACACAAAACACAATAAAACACAACAATATAATGATGCACAGGACAACACACAGCACTTGTGGTTACATGAAGGGATTTTTTGAGGTGACTGGGGCGGGGGGGTGAAGGTCCCCGAGGCAGTCAGTTCGGAAGGGGGGTAGGGATAGGGACGGTGTGTGTGTGTGTGTGTGTGTGTGTGTGTGTGTGTGTGTGTGTGTGTGTGTGTGTGTGTGTGTGTGAAAGAAGAGGGAAGTTGAGAGACAGAGGAAAAGACAGAATTTGAGACGGATCTTGTCTCTGCATCGGGTTGCTTGGAATTCTGTGGGAAACTAGAAAGGACATTCCCGTCCGTCAAAGAGTCTCTCAGCCGTCTCTCAGCCGTGTCTCAGCCGTCTCTCAGCCGTCTCTCAGCCGTGTCTCAGCCGTGTCTCAGCCGTCTCTCAGCCGTGTCTCAGCCGTGTCTCAGCCGTCTCTCAGCCGTCTCTCAGCCGTCTCTCAGCCGTGTCTCAGCCGTCTCTTAACCGTCTCTCAGCCGTCTCTCAGCCGTCTCTTAACCGTCTCTCAGCCGTCTCTCAGCCGTCTCTCAGCCGTCTCTCAGCCGTGTCTCAGCCGTCTCTCAGCCGTCTCTCAGCCGTGTCTCAGCCGTCTCTCAGCCGTGTCTCAGCCGTGTCTCAGCCGTCTCTCAGCCGTCTCTCAGCCGTGTCTCAGCCGTCTCTTATCCGTCTCTCAGCCGTGTCTCAGCCGTCTCTCAGCCGTGTCTCAGCCGTGTCTCAGCCGTCTCTCAGCCGTGTCTCAGCCGTCTCTCAGCCGTGTCTCAGCAGTCTCTCAGCCGTGTCTCAGCCGTCTCTCAGCCGTGTCTCAGCAGTCTCTCAGCAGTCTCTCAGCCGTCTCTTATCCGTCTCTCAGCCGTCTCTCAGCCGTGTCTCAGCCGTGTCTCAGCCGTCTCTCAGCCGTCTCTCAGCCGTCTCTCAGCCGTGTCTCAGCCGTCTCTTAACCGTCTCTCAGCCGTCTCTCAGCCGTCTCTTAACCGTCTCTCAGCCGTCTCTCAGCCGTCTCTCAGCCGTCTCTCAGCCGTGTCTCAGCCGTCTCTCAGCCGTCTCTCAGCCGTGTCTCAGCCGTCTCTCAGCCGTGTCTCAGCCGTGTCTCAGCCGTCTCTCAGCCGTCTCTCAGCCGTGTCTCAGCCGTCTCTTATCCGTCTCTCAGCCGTGTCTCAGCCGTCTCTCAGCCGTGTCTCAGCCGTCTCTTATCCGTCTCTCAGCCGTGTCTCAGCCGTCTCTCAGCCGTGTCTCAGCAGTCTCTCAGCAGTCTCTCAGCCGTCTCTTATCCGTCTCTCAGCCGTCTCTTAGCCGTCTCTCAGCCGTCTCTCAGCCGTCTTTAGCCGTCTCTCAGCCGTCTTTAGCCGTCTCTCAGCCGTCTCTCGGCCGTCTCTGTCCTCTTAGTGTCCCTGAAGCGTCTGCCTGGAGTTCAGCTCTCTCCCATCTGTCAGGCCGACCACAGAGCCCGGCCTCGGATCTCACTGGAGGAATGAAGAGCTTTAATTACGTGTTCATGTCTGTCCTGAAGAACAGACGATGGGACTACCTAAAGGATTGTCTTAAAGAGGAAAAAGACTTCCCCAGAACTCTGTTGAAAAAAGACTTTTTGTGGTATTTCTTGACAATTTGTACAAAAATATGGAAAATATGGAAATTCTAACTGACATTTTAAACATGTTTTAAATGAGCTCTTTGGGCTTTCACTTGCTTTTGAGCTTTTGCTTCTTTTTGTATTTTCAAGTAATTTTTGTGTCTTAGCACTTTTTGCTGGACTTTTTATAGTCCTCTTTTATGCAAATCGACCGTTTTTTTATGCTTTCATTTTCTCTGTGGTTCTCTGACTGACAGTGAATTAATTAGCAATATAAATGCATTTTATAATTGAATCATCCTGATTTTTCAAGCTAAAAGGGCCAAATATTCTCTGGTTTCAGCTTTTCCAATGTGAAAATTTGCTTCTTTTTGTTGTTGTCATACATCTTAGTGAATTGATTATCTTTGGGATTTGGTCGGACAAAACAAGGAGTTTGATTTTGCCTTTGGCTCTGGGAAATTGTGAATAACATTTTTATACTTTTCTCTGAGAATTTTCTCTCAGTTATTTGAAAAACTTGATCTCATAAGTAATGGTTGATGAAAGTAAGTGTTAGTTGCAGCAACGTCTGAGCGTTCTTTCACTTTTATGTGACACTTTCATCTGTTTGTGTCAGCTTTCTGTTTATCCAGTGTGGTTTCTTAGATTTTATGTAATTATAATGTGTGTGTGTGTGTGTGTGTGTGTGTGTGTGTGTGTGTGTGTGTGTGTGTGTAGGCCGCGGGGACCTGCAGCCTCAGCTGGACAGCGCCAAGCAGGACGTCAGTGATAAATACCTGCTGCTGGAGGAGACTGAGAAGCAGGCGGTGCGGAAGGCGCTGGTGGAGGAGAGGAGTCGCTTCTGCTGCTTTGTCTCCATGCTGAAGCCGGTCGTGGTCAGTCACACATCCAGACATCCACACATCCACGCATCCAGACATCCACGCATCCAGACATCCAGACATCCACACATCCACGCATCCAGACATCCACGCATCCAGACATCCACGCATCCACGCATCCACACATCCAGACATCCACGCATCCACACATCCACGCATCCACACATCCACACATCCACACATCCACGCATCCACACATCCAGACATCCACGCATCCACACATCCAGACATCCACACATCCACGCATCCAGACATCCACGCATCCACGCATCCAGACATCCAGACATCCAGACATCCAGACATCCACGCATCCACACATCCACACATCCACGCATCCACGCATCCAGACATCCACGCATCCACACATCCAGACATCCACACATCCACACATCCACACATCCACGCATCCATGCATCCACGCATCCACACATCCACGCATCCACACATCCACACATCCAGACATCCACACATCCAGACATCCATGCATCCACACATCCACACAGCAACACATCCACGCATCCACGTATCCACACATCTAGACATCCACGTATCCACGCATCCACACATCCACGCATCCACACATCCAGACATCCACACATCCACACATCCACACATCCACGCATCCATGTATCCACGCATCCACGCATCCAGACATCCACGCATCCACGCATCCACGCATGTTCAAAATGTCATTAGAAGTGTCTACCCATGTGCAGTGATTCCCTTCAAGTGAACACAGTGAATCTGACTGCTGTAGATACAGAAAGGCATAAAAGTTGTGTTAATTCATACCTCTGTTTATTTCTTGTTTTCCGGTGAAGGCCACACTAGTTTATTGTCAAACTCACATAGTCCAATATTGCAAAATGTATTTTTTCCACAGGAAAAAGGTTAACTGTTGTTATGTCCTTAGTAATGACTAGAAACAGTAGAAACAGGCTGTAACCCGAGCTGCAGTTCAAGAGTTCAAGCGCGATCACAGGTAACTAAGCAACAGTGGGCTGTGGTGTCAGGTTACAGCCTGTTTCTACATAGTCATTACTAAGGACATAACAAAAAATACATGCCAATTTTCAACCCTTCTGAAGCAAGTCATCCAACGGAGACATCCTGCCGCCATTCATCTGCACACTTTCCCTTAAGTTACCAGCTAGCGCTAGCAGTAGGTAGCTAGCTAGCTTGGTTGGCAAAATGCTTTACAGGACATTTTAGCCAATCAAATGTTGCAATTAACTTTAATGAAGTGAAAACACGCATGAGGGTCACAGTTTAAGATAAAAACACGGATATCACCCAAAAATAAGATCTATTTTAATGTCTGGGGTGTCATGGTTAGCTAGCATTGCTAAGCCTATGTCCTGATTGACAGACCACGCCTTAAAGCATGGGACCATAATTTACAAAATGAACATCATGCTGTGTTGAAGAAGACTTGAAACTAGTGATTGAGACCATCAACTCTTTATGAAAGAGTTTATTGAGGCAATAAATCAAGTTCATATTAATTTTCTCGTAGACTTCTATAGAAACAGACTTTGTTTCGGAGCCAGTGGAGTCGCCCCATGGCTGGAAATTAGATAGACTGCAGATTTAAGACATTCGTCCGTTATCTTTACATTATTGTCCATAGCTGTAACTCAGTCTGCACTGGAGCTACTGTAGCACTGTAGTGAAGTAGTTTTGTTGTAGACTCTTGTGCATGTCGGTGTTTGTGTGTGTCAGGAGGAAGAGATGTCCATGCTGGGAGAGATCACTCACCTCCAGACGCTGACAGACGACTTAAAGACTCTGACGATGGATCCACACAAGCTGCCGGCCTCCAGCGAGCAGGTAGGCTGCCTGAACCCCACAGATCTCCTGACCTGTACCCGTCTGCCTGCTGATCCAGGAAACAGACAGCTAGGCCTGTAACAATTAGTACATAATTATCAAATCACAATTTTTTTTTTTCCGTATACACTATTTCTTTGTTGAACCGCAATTAATCGCCAACATGTGCTAAGGCACGTGTCAAATGCGAGGTCCGTGGGCCAAATCTGGCCCCTCGTCCATTTTGATCCGGCCCGCATTTCAATTTAGGTCCACAATAAATGTTGGTCCGCCTTGTGTGCCAAACCAAAAAAAGATGGAAAACCATTTTTTTTAAACTGTAATTACGTGACTCTCCAAGCAGAATTTGGCAGATTTGTCGACTTTAAGACTCCCACAGAAGCAGAGTGTTTTCATATTCAGGCGGTAAAACAGCTGCCGGGAGTCGGCTGTGTGGTAGCCTGCTTTTAAAAATACAATCAAAATGATAGATAGATAGATAGATAGATAGATAGATAGATAGATAGATAGATAGATAGATAGATAGATAGATAGATAGATAGATAGATAGATAGATAGATAGATAGATAGATATTGATCCCAACAAAATGGGCTGTTACAGCAGCAAAATATCAGTCACACTGCACAGAATATAAATGAAATACTAGGATACAATATACATACATACAATGTACATGAAATAATAATAGGATAAAATACAAGAACAAATATTTGAAATATATACAAGTTGGGAATACAAAATGTGCAACTGCTTAACTAGTAATGATACATATGTAGATAAGTTGCACTCCGTGCAGTATTGTGGCGTCTCAGAGTCGTATCAGCACCCAGTGATGAAGTGGTAAAACGTTGTATTGCATGTGTAAGGGAAAATATATGGGACATGCAATCATACAGTCAAAATATATTTTACTTTTTTAACCCTTGTGTTGTCTTCCCGTCAAAATTGAAAATCAACACTTTTGTTGGTGCTTTTAATCGATGTTTTTAACTTTTTCTTACATTTTTGTCCCTTTTTTCAACACTTTTGACCTCTTTTTTTATGTTTGTCACTTTTTTTGACGTTTTCAACACTACGTAACACTAACTAATTAACTTTAGTTTTACAGTTATTTTTGGAAGTTATGGTCAATAAACCTCATTTTTAGGAAATTATACCTAATGGTTGAGAAAAGAAGAAATTAGGAATTATTTGACTAAAATGAAAGGAATGGATTTTGATGGATAATCACAGACTGGAATATGTCAACTTTTACTCAATTTCAAAACCACTTCAATTTGTTTTTCAAATTAAATTAGGAAATTAAATTAGACACCCCAAAATTATTGAAAGTAGAGATTTGTACTTGCCAGAGAGCGTTGTGTGGAATCAGCCATGTTATTTTGGGTAGTTAAAAAGAACATTAATATAGGTAAAGGGGTCAATTTGACCCAAGGACAACATGAGGGTTAATTAATAAAAACATTTCAATGAACTCTAAAGGACTGGCCCTAGATGGGATTCTCATTTTGAGTCTGACACCCCTGTCCGGACTGGTATGACCATTGATGGCACTTGTATATATTGATATGCCAAATTATAATTATATAAGTGGGTTTTGGTCAGACTTAAAACCACTTATATAATTATAATAAAAACCATCTCTCAATAGCCAGAGAGGTTGAACATTCTTGTGAAAATGCCTGCGTTGATTGGATAACCTTGTTTAACGTGTTTCATCAGAGGACTATATATATATATATATATATATATATTCCTGTTCTAGTGTCCATTTAATGTTTATTTAAGAAAAGATTATAGTGTATTTTGATAATAATGAGGTGTGGTTTTCTTCACAGGCTCTGTAATCAGATTATCTGTGTCACATAACAACGATATAACTGGAATTGATTTGCTAAAGCAGGCCTAATAAATATTTTTATATTTTGAAATACACAATTTTATTGTTAATTGCAATGATTTACTGAGACAATGCAAAATGTGGACTTGTTCCAGCTCTGCAGACAGCTGCCCAACGCGTTCCTGACGCCTTCTCTCTCTGCAGGTCATCGTAGACCTGAAGGGCTCCGAGTGCACCTGGTCCTACCAAACTCCGCCCTCGTCACCGAGCACCACCGTATCCAGGAAATCAAGCATGTGCAGGTTGGTAACCATGGCCACAGAAACAACAAACCTCACCAACAGGCTGAGTCGGGTCATCGTGTACCCCGTCTGTACTCTGCTGCCCCCCTTTGGTCCTGAGGTGGAACTGCGGCTTGTAATTGAACATTAATGGGATCACGTCATCCTCATTTCTTATTGGTTTACAATTACAGTCCGTCTCCTGTGTGTGTGTGTGTGTGTGTGTGTGTGTGTGTGTGTGTGTGTGTGTGTGTGTGTGTGAGAGAGTGTGTGTGTGTGTGTGTGTGTGTGTGTGTGTGTGTGTGTGTGGGGGTTATTTAGGATTCTTCTTTACCTAACTTGCTTTTAAAACCAAATTTTAATTTTCATCTCCTCTCCTGTCTTCTCTTGTTTCCTCTCCTTTCTTCTCATTACCTCTTCTCTCTTCTTGTTTCCTATCCTCTCCTTTCCTCTCCTCTCCTGTCTTCTCTCATTTCCTCTCCTCTCTTCTTGTTTCCTCTCCTCTTTTCTCTTGTTTCTTGTCCTCTCCTCTCCTGTCCTGTCTTCTCTTGTTTCTTCTCGTCTCCTCTCTCCTTTCCTCTCCTCTCTTGTCTTCTCTTATTTTATCTCCTTTCTTGTTTCTTATCCTCTCTTCTCTTGTTTCCTCTCCCCTCTTCTCATTTCCTCTCCTCTCTTCTTGTTTCCTCTCCTCTTTTCTCTTGTTTCTTGTCCTCTCCTCTCCTGTCCTGTCTTCTCTTGTTTCTTCTCGTCTCCTCTCTCCTTTCCTCTCCTCTCTTGTCTTTTCTTATTTTATCTCCTCTCTTGTTGTTTCCTCTCCTCTTTTCTCTTGTTTCTTATCCCTTCTTGTTTCCTCTCCTCTCTTGTTTCCTCTCCTCATTTCTCTTGTTTCTTCTCATCTCCTCTCTCCTTTCCTCTCCTCTCTTGTTTCCTCTCCCCTCTTCTCATTTCCTCTCCTCTCTTCTTGTTTCCTCTCCTCTTTTCTCTTGTTTCTTCTCCTTTCTTGTTTCCTCTCCTCTCTTGTTTCCTCTCCTCATTTCTCTTGTTTCTTCTCATCTCCTCTCTCCTTTCCTCTCCTCTCTTGTCTTTTCTTATTTTATCTCCTCTCTTGTTTCTTATCCTCTCTTCTCTTGTTTCCTCTCCCTCTTCTCATTTCCTCTCCTCTCTTCTTGTTTCCTCTCCTCTTTTCTCTTGTTTCTTATCCCTTCTTGTTTCCTCTCCTCTCTTGTTTCCTCTCCTCATTTCTCTTGTTTCTTCTCATCTCCTCTCTCCTTTCCTCTCCTCTCTTGTCTTTTCTTATTTTATCTCCTCTCTTGTTTCTTGTCCTCTCTTCTCTTGTTTCCTCTCCCTTCTTCTCATTTCCTCTCCTCTCTTCTTGTTTCCTCTCCTCTTTTCTCTTGTTTCTTCTCATCTCCTCTCTCCTTTCCTCTCCTCTCTTGTCTTTTCTTATTTTATCTCCTCTCTTGTTTCTTATCCTCTCTTCTCTTGTTTCCTCTCCCCTCTTCTCATTTCCTCTCCTCTCTTCTTGTTTCCTCTCCTCTTTTCTCTTGTTTCTTATCCCTTCTTGTTTCCTCTCCTCTCTTGTTTCCTCTCCTCATTTCTCTTGTTTCTTCTCATCTCCTCTCTCCTTTCCTCTCCTCTCTTGTCTTTTCTTATTTTATCTCCTCTCTTGTTTCTTGTCCTCTCTTCTCTTGTTTCCTCTCTCCTCTTCTCATTTCCTCTCCTCTTCTTGTGTCCTCTTTTCTCTTGTTTCTTCTCCTTTCCTCTCTTCTTTTGCTTTTCCTCTTCTCCTCTCTTGTTTCCTCTCCTCTCTTCTCTTGTTTCTTGTCCTCTCCTCTCTCGGTCCTACAGCAGCCTGAACAGTGTGAACAGCAGCGACTCTCGCTCCAGCGGCTCCCACTGCCACTCCCCCACCTCCCATTTCCGTTACCGAGCCTCCTCCTCCTCCTCTTCCTCGGTGCTCCCCCAGCAGACGCCGGCCCGCCTCTCCTCCATCTCCTCCCACGACTCTGGCTTCATCTCCCAGGACGCCTTCCAGTCCAAATCCCCCTCACCCATGCCGCCGGAAAGCTCACAGGTAAGGAACGTGGAAAACACTGAAAACATGTCAATTTATGTCAATAAAACTAAGTTATAAGCTGACGGAGACAAACACACACACAATTTTTAGCTTCTCATTCCGCCTGCTCAACCTGCTCCTGCTTCATTTATCACTCCTTCTTCTTGCTTCTTGTTCTCTCGTTCTGTTCATTCACGTAATAATTATTCTGCTCTTTTCTGGACTTATTAACACTGAGATTCTGCTTTTTTCTGTCTGTGTTTTCTTGGCTGCCCTCTGTGTGTGTGCTTTGCATGGCTCTGCTGCAGTCGTGTGTCTCTCCTTTATCCGAGGAGCCTTCCTCTTCCTCCTCTTCCTCACCCTCTCACAGCGAGCCCCACTCTGGGCTACAACAGGTGAACATCTACACATGAAAAGACACACAGAAACACACACACACACGTCTGTAAGGTTTTTGGGTCCGTGGAGCCAGTGTCACACACTGTTTTTTTGTGTTTAAAGGGGCCACATGGAGCTTTTGAGCATCAATTTTTTGATCTAATACAGTACAAACTACCACAGAGCTCCACCTGCTCCATGTACCACCTCCACCCTTCATATGGTGCTAAAGCAGTCTGATATGAATTTGTGCCTCATGAAACACAAAGCACCAATGAATGCAGAGTGATTTATATCTGTAAATCTGTGTTACATCTGAAAGCTAGGAGCATGTCAGAGTGGTAGTCGTCCTTCACGGACTCCTGAAGCTTGCTCTCCAAAGACTTCACCACCCGGGGGTTTCTGATGGTGCCGATCAGCGAGTGCTTTCTCTATGATCTTTTCTCGGCTGATTTCCTTCAACAGGCGTAATCTTCCAGGACACTTTACTGTATCTTTGCCTCTAATTTGTGACTCGTGAAACACAATGCACAAATAAATACTAGACCAACAGTCTGTGACGCGTTATCATGGAACGCACGCAACTTCTAGGAAAAGCCCGCCCTTCAATAGCAGTCACACACTACTATTCGTCAGCCGTCCATGGTTGGGCAAGATAACGTGACCCGATTTGTTCAGATCCTATCTGCTGACCAATTGGTTGTTCTAACCTTAACCACTCCAGGTCAATGCATAAACCTAACCAATCGAGCTGCTTCGTACGCCGGGCCTCTCCTAGAAGTTATGTGGGATCCATAATAACCGAGGGGGTCTCTAAGCATAGCTCCCATGGCGCCATTTTAATGCTACGAAGCCATCACCTGCCGTTAGCATCCCATTGACCGCCATTCATTTTGGCGCCACTTTGACAGCGAATAACTTTCCATCTGAAGTGTTGAAAGACTCTGTTTGTCCGTCGTTTATGTCTAAAGAAACACGGCAATGTACAAAAGGCTCCGTTACCTTGTATCTCACGTTATGGCTCCGTAGGAGACGTTTTTGTAAAAAATAGGCAATTATAATAACGATTGTGTCATAACCACGCGACTTGCTGTTGCATAGTATTGCCAGGAGAAGCTCGCAGACGGTTTGGACTTACATTAGCAGTTTAAGTTTAATTACTAACGTTAACTAGCATGTTAGTTAGCAGTAATTAGCCTGTGCCTATGTTAATGTTAACCAGCATGTTAGTTAGCAGTAATTAGCCTGTACCTATGTTATCTCCTAACATATACCTACCTCTCGGTCTCTGCTGATGGGGAATGATTGAGATTTCTCTTGCACAGCTACCAGAAGACTTACAGCTTTCAGACAGGTTGCTACGTCACATCTACGTCTTCCAGCTCAGTTGGAGGCTGCCCAGTAACGCTCAGCATCACCTGGAAAGAGCTTCTAATAGACTCCACTGGTCTCCGTCCAGATCAACAAGACCTGTTGGTCCATTTCTTTAACTGTCTATAATAACGCGTCTCTGACACATCTGACGAGGCTTCTTCATCATCGTACCGACGACGGCCGATAATCGGGTCGGTGTGTCAGCGCCTCTAAAACGGAGCCACACAAATAGGAGATTTACATATATAAGTTTATTAAAAAATACTAAGTTGATCTACAGTATATGATGAAATACAAGTTGTACGCATTTACAGACACAAACTGCTCGGCATTCAGAGTCTTATGAGACTTGAAGCATACGTTCCCAACAGTCATAACCGCCATCTTTAATGTGTTGAATTGTGTTTCTACCTCTCCCTCATCCACTCACCTTCAGTTGTCGAATGGTTTTGACCATCACGCTGCCCTCTGTCTGCACGGAGTGGTACTGCAGGCCCAGGACCCCCACCTCCACTCTCCATTCTTCACCTCCACCACCACCTCTCCCATCTCTTCGCCCTCCTATCCGTCTGTTTCCCCCACGTGGCCGTGGTCTCGGTCAGGCTCCGGCCAATCAGGAGAGTTCCTGCCTCTCGGATTGATCCCGTCATCCAGAGTCCCGTCCTGGAAGGTTTGATCCTCGTTCTCCCCGACGTCCTCCTCCTTCACCTCTTTTTTTCCCCCCCTCCTTTCATCTTCCACTCTTTTGGCTTTTATTTCATGTCCTTTCACCGTACACTTACGTCTTTCCCTCTTTTGAATTGTATTTTCTTTCTTTGCTCACTTTGAAACACTAAAAGTATAACTTTCTGCCGGCTTCACACAACCCAAACAACACTTTACAGAGACCTTTGCTCTCTATTATAATAACACTCGTCTTAATTTCTTATTTTTGATGATTCTGTGGTCGGATGTCTGTTGTAGTTCAGATTAAAGCTGCTGATTTTTTTAGAGCATGGTCTTAATTGATGAGCGGTCTGTAAAAAATAAGTTGAACTCACAGAGAAATTAAATGGATCATTTATCATGTTAAAAAAAAAAAAAATCCAAAATATTTGCTCGCTGAAGCTTCAAATCGCAATCATATGTTGATTAGACAGCATGAAAGCTTACTTACATCAAATGGGAGTAATAGTACCAATTTGGGAAAATCTTCTAAATTGTATAAAAGGCGCATCATTAATTTTCTTAAGTAGAAAATCTCCAAAATGCTAGCTTGTCCATAATAACCCTGATGCTGGTGCTGATTCTGGATCCATCGCTTATAGTTTTAAATAACTTAGTCTATGTCTGAAGGTTCTCAGTCATACAACTCATGATGCTTCAAAGTCTTCAAAGCATCTTTTAGACATTTAGTCTATAATATTTTGACAATTTATGAGAAATTCCAATCAAAAGTTACAAAACCAGATTACCAAAAAACCCAAAGTCATTCTCTAACTGTGAAAAGCAGCACAGTGTAACGCTGCATTGTCTGAGATCTTGTCTGTTTGTGTAGGACTGGGCCAAACCGGGCCCCTATGACCAGTCAATGGTCAACACCCTGAAGAGGAGCAGGGACAGGAGAGAGACTACAGATCCCAGCAGCCACCACGGCGCTGACGTCTCCACACCAGGGGATGAACCGCAAGGGGTTAAAGGAAGCCACCCTGTGACATCGCCCAGAGTAAGATGGGGTTTTAAAACCGAGGTCTCGTTACTGGCAGCTTTCTGATTGGACAGACATTTTAAGAGTTGTAAAATAAATCACTTTTTTTATTTTTTTTATTTAATTTAATTATTATTATTTATTATTATTAACACAAAAATGAGAACATGTACATTTGAGTACAGGCAAGAAACCACTCCTAACCGCTTTTTCTATTTTTATACTTTTCTGATTTTTTTATTACTTTAGACATTTAAAAAAAATGATTTTATTTATTTAATTTTTAAATCATTTATTTTAACTAATTTTTTTATTACTTTAGAGATTTTTAACAAACCCAAACTGATAGTTGAGTGACTATTTAGGTTTCTTTGTGCTGTTGAATTAGCAAAACAAATATACTTATACGTATATACTGTGTGTGTTTGTGTTGTGTGTGTGTGTGTGTGTGTGTGTGTGTGTGTGTGTGTGTGTTGACCCCGGTAGGAGGACAGGGAGGCCCACGAGGAGTTGGCCCGAGCGCTGGCCCGAGGCCTCCAGCTGGACATCCACGGCTCCAGCAGAGACTCCCTGCAGGGCTCCAGCGGCTACAGCAGCCAGACCAACACACCCTGCTGCTCAGAGGACACGATCCCATCACAAGGTACACACACACACACACACACACACACACACACACACACACACACACGCACGCACACACACACACACGCACACGCACGCACGCACCCACCCACACACACAAACACTATACTATGACTATATCATGTATAGTATGTCATTTAATAAACAGTATAAATAAAGAAAATTATGTATAATATAACTTTTAAATAAATTTGACATACTATTCTGACTTTTTATGATTTTTTTATGTTTTATTTTGACATACCATATTATGACTTTTTAATGAATTTTACGACATACTATTTTTTTTGGTGACTTACTTTTGGTTCGGAGGTAGAGTTGGTGTCCCACAACCACGAGGTTGGCTGTTTGACATACTATATATTACTTTTAATGACATACTATACTTTGACTAGTTTCAACATACTATACTATGACTTTTTATGACTTTTTATGATTTTTTTCGACATACCATGTTATAACTTTTTATGACATACTAAAAAAGTCATAAAGATATGCCTTTTTTTGGAAACTTTTTTTGGGTCATATTTTTATATTATATCTTTTTATTATGTCTTTTTAATGAAAATCACACGTCCACGTTTGTGGTTTGGAGGTAGAGTTGTTGTCCCATAACCGAGAGGTTGTGGGTTCAATCGCAGGTTCCTTTGACCACATCCCAAAGTGTTGCTGAGCAAGTGGTCGACTTCTCCTGATACTTAGTATGGGTAAAAGTAGAGTAAACAATACTGTCATTTGAAAATGAAAAAATATAGTGTGACTTTTTTTGACATACTATACTATAACATTTTCATTGTTTTTAAGTACTGTATAATTAATTTTTCTGTAATTTTTTTCTATACTATACCATGACTTTTTATGACATGCTATACTTTGACTAGTTTCGACATACTATACTATGACTTTTTATGACATTTGTTCGACATACTATATTATGACTTTCTCATATTTTTCTCGACATACTATGCTATGACTTTTTTTCGACATACTATACTAAGACTTGTTTTCGACATACTATACTGTGACTTTTTTTCAACATACTATACTGTGACTTTTTTTCAACATACTATACTGTGACTTTTTTTCAACATACTATACTGTGACTTTTTTTCAACATACTATACTGTGACTTTTTTTCGACATACTATACTAAGACTTGTTTTCGACATACTATACTATGACTTCTTTTCGACATACTATACTGTGACTTTTTTCGACATACTATACTGTGACTTTTTTTCAACATACTATACTATGACTTTTTTCGACATACTATACTGTGACTTCTTTTCGACATGCTATACTGTGACTTTTTTTCAACATACTATACTGTGACTTTTTTTCAACATACTATACTGTGACTTTTTTTCAACATACTATACTGTGACTTTTTTTCAACATACTATACTGTGACTTTTTTCAACATACTATACTGTGACTTTTTTCGACATACTATACTGTGACTTTTTTTCGACATACTATACTGTGACTTTTTTTCGACATACTATACTGTGACTTTTTTTCGACATACTATACTGTGACTTTTTTTCGACATACTATACTGTGACTTTTGTTCGACATGCTATACTATGACATTTGTTCGACATACTATACTATGACTTTTTATGACTTTTTTCGACATACTATACAATGATTCTTTCATGTTTTTTGACATATTATACTATGACATTTTTTTGACATGCTATATTATGACTTTTTCATATTTTTCTCGACATACTATACTGACATTTTCTCGACATGCTATACTATGACTTTTTTTGACATACTATACTATGACTTTTTTTCGACATACTATACTATGACTTTTTTCATATTTTTTTCAACATACTATATACTGTGACTTTTTTCAACATACCATGCTATGACTTCTTTTCAACATACTATACTTATATTTTTTTGATCATATTTTTATAATATTTTTGTATTACGTCTTTTTGATAAGATTCCTTCATCCATGTTTGTGGTTGGGAGATAGAGTTGGTGTCCCATAACCAAGAGGTTGGTGGTTCAATCCCAGGCTTACTATACTATGATTTCTTTTCGACATACTATACTGTGACTTTTTTTGACATACTATACTATGACTTTCTCATATTTTTCTCGACATACTATACTATGACTTTTTTTCGACATACTATACTATGACTTTTTTTCGACATACTATACTATGACTTTTTTCGACATACTATACTATGACTTTTCTCGACATACTATACTATGACTTCTTTTCGACATACTATACTGTGACTTTTTTTGACATACTATACTATGACTTTCTCATATTTTTCTCGACATACTATGCTATGACTTCTTTTCGACATACTATACTAAGACTTGTTTTCGACATACTATACTGTGACTTTTTTCGACATACTTTTTAATGAAATTCACACGTCCAGGTTTGTGGTTTGGAGGTAGAGTTGTTGTCCCATAGCCGAGAGGTTGTGGGTTCAATCCCAGGTTCCTTTGACCACATCCCAAAGTGTCGCTGAGCAAGTGGTCGACTTCTCCTGATACTTAGTATGGGTAAAAGTAGAGTAAACAATACTGTCATTTGAAAAGGAAAAAATATAGTGTGACTTTTTTTGACATACTATACTATAACATTTTCATTGTTTTTAAGTACTGTATAATTAATTTTTCTGTAATTTTTTTCTATACTATACCATGACTTTTTATGACATGCTATACTTTGACTAGTTTCGACATACTATACTATGACTTTTTATGACATTTGTTCGACATACTATATTATGACTTTCTCATATTTTTCTCGACATACTATGCTATGACTTTTTTTCGACATACTATACTAAGACTTGTTTTCGACATACTATACTATGACTTCTTTTCGACATACTATACTATGACTTTTTTCGACATACTATACTGTGACTTCTTTTCGACATGCTATACTGTGACTTTTTTTCAACATACTATACTGTGACTTTTTTTCAACATACTATACTGTGACTTTTTTTCAACATACTATACTGTGACTTTTTTTCAACATACTACTGTGACTTTTTTTCAACATACTATACTGTGACTTTTTTCGACATACTATACTGTGACTTTTTTCGACATACTATACTGTGACTTTTTTTCGACATACTATACTGTGACTTTTTTTCGACATACTATACTGTGACTTTTTTTCGACATACTATACTGTGACTTTTGTTCGACATGCTATACTATGACATTTGTTCGACATACTATACTATGACTTTTTATGACTTTTTTCGACATACTATACAATGATTCTTTCATGTTTTTTGACATATTATACTATGACATTTTTTTGACATGCTATATTATGACTTTTTCATATTTTTCTCGACATACTATACTGACATTTTCTCGACATGCTATACTATGACTTTTTTTGACATACTATACTATGACTTTTTTTCGACATACTATACTATGACTTTTTTCATATTTTTTTCAACATACTATATACTGTGACTTTTTTCAACATACCATGCTATGACTTCTTTTCAACATACTATACTTATATTTTTTTGATCATATTTTTATAATATTTTTGTATTACGTCTTTTTGATAAGATTCCTTCATCCATGTTTGTGGTTGGGAGATAGAGTTGGTGTCCCATAACCAAGAGGTTGATGGTTCAATCCCAGGCTTACTATACTGTGACTTCTTTTCGACATACTATACTGTGACTTTTTTCGACATACTATACTATGACTTTTTTGACATACTATACTATGACTTTTTTTCGACATACTATACTAAGACTTTTTTGACATACTATACTATGACTTTTTTGACATACTATACTATGACTTTTTTGACATACTATACTATGACTTTTTTTCGACATACTATACTATGACTTTTTTGACATACTATACTATGACTTTTTTGACATACTATACTATGACTTTTTTTCGACATACTATACTATGACTTTTTGACATACTATACTGACTTTTTTAATATTTTTCTCAACATACTATACTAAGACTTTTTTTCGACATACTATACTATGACTTTTTTGACATACTATACTATGACTTTTTCATATTTTTCTCGACATACTATACTAAGACTTGTTTTCGACATACTATACAATGACTTTTTTTCGACATACTATACTATGACTTTTTTCGACATACTATACTATGACTTTCTCATATTTTTCTCGACATACTATACTATGACTTTTTTTCGACATACTATACTATGACTTTTTTTCGACATACTATACTATGACTTGTTTTCGACATACTATACTATGACTTTTCTCGACATACTATACTATGACTTCTTTTCGACATACTATACTGTGACTTTTTTTCGACATACTATACTATGACTTCTTTTCGACATACTATACTGTGACTTTTTTCGACATACTATACTGTGACTTTTTTTCAACATACTATACTGTGACTTTTTTTCGACATACTATACTGTGACTTTTTTTCGACATGCTATACTATGACATTTGTTCGACATACTATATTGAGTTTTTATGACTTTTTTTGACATGCTATATTATGACTTTTTCATATTTTTCTCGACATACTATACTGACATTTTCTCGACATGCTATGCTATGACTTTTTTTGACATACTATACTATGACTTTTTTTCGACATACTATACTATGACTTTTTTCATATTTTTTTCAACATACTATATACTGTGACTTTTTTCAACATACTATACTTATATTTTTTTGATCATATTTTTATAATATTTTTGTATTACGTCTTTTTGATAAGATTCCTTCATCCGTGTTTGTGGTTGGGAGATAGAGTTGGTGTCCCATAACCAAGAGGTTGGTGGTTCAATCCCAGGCTTACTATACTATGACTTCTTTTCGACATACTATACTGTGACTTTTTTCGACATACTATACTATGACTTTCTCATATTTTTCTCGACATACTATACTAAGACTTTTTTTCGACATACTATACTATGACTTTTTTGACATACTATACTATGACTTTTTTTCGACATACTATACTATGACTTTTTTGACATACTATACTATGACTTTTTTTCGACATACTATACTAAGACTTTTTTGACATACTATACTATGACTTTTTTGACATACTATTCTATGACTTTTTTTCGACATGCTATACTATGACTTTTTTGACATACTATACTATGACTTTTTTGACATACTATACTATGACTTTTTTGACATACTATACTATGACTTTTTTGACATACTATACTAAGACTTGTTTTCGACATACTATACTGTGACTTTTTTCGACATACTATACTGTGACTTTTTTTCGACATACTATACTGTGACTTTTTTTCGACATGCTATACTATGACATTTGTTCGACATACTATACTATGACTTTTTATGACTTTTTTCGACATACTATACAATGATTCTTTCATGTTTTTTGACATATTATACTATGACATTTTTTTGACATGCTATACTATGACTTTTTCATATTTTTCTCGACATACTATACTGACATTTTCTCGACATGGTATACTATGACTTTTTTCGACATACTATACTATGACTTTTTTTCGACATACTATACTATGACTTTTTTGACATACTATACTATGACTTTTTTAATATTTTTCTCAACATACTATACTGACATTTTCTCGACATGGTATACTATGACTTTTTTCGACATACTATACTATGACTTTTTGACATACTAATCTATGACTTTTTGACATACTATACTATGACTTTTTTGACATACTATACTATGACTTTTTTGACATACTATACTAAGACTTTTTTTCGACATACTATACTATGATTTTTTTTGACATGCTATACTATGACTTTTTATGACTTTTCTCGACATACTATACAATGATTCTTTCATGTTTTTTGACATGCTATACTATGACTTTTTCATATTTTTCTCGACATACTGTACTGTGACTTTTTTTCGACATACTATACTGTGACATTTTTTTGACATACTATACTATGACTTCTTTTCGACATACTATACTAAGACTTTTTTGACATACTATACTATGACTTTTTTGACATACTATACTATGACTTTTTTTCGACATACTATACTAAGACTTTTTTGACATACTATACTATGACTTTTTTGACATACTATACTATGACTTTTTTGACATACTATACTAAGACTTGTTTTCGACATACTATACTGTGACTTTTTTCGACATACTATACTGTGACTTTTTTTCGACATACTATACTGTGACTTTTTTTCGACATGCTATACTATGACATTTGTTCGACATACTATACTATGACTTTTTATGACTTTTTTCGACATACTATACAATGATTCTTTCATGTTTTTTGACATATTATACTATGACATTTTTTTGACATGCTATACTATGACTTTTTCATATTTTTCTCGACATACTATACTGACATTTTCTCGACATGGTATACTATGACTTTTTTCGACATACTATACTATGACTTTTTTTCGACATACTATACTATGACTTTTTTGACATACTATACTATGACTTTTTTAATATTTTTCTCAACATACTATACTGACATTTTCTCGACATGGTATACTATGACTTTTTTCGACATACTATACTATGACTTTTTTGACATACTAATCTATGACTTTTTTGACATACTATACTATGACTTTTTTGACATACTATACTATGACTTTTTTGACATACTATACTAAGACTTTTTTTCGACATACTATACTATGATTTTTTTTGACATGCTATACTATGACTTTTTATGACTTTTCTCGACATACTATACAATGATTCTTTCATGTTTTTTGACATGCTATACTATGACTTTTTCATATTTTTCTCGACATACTGTACTGTGACTTTTTTTCGACATACTATACTGTGACATTTTTTTGACATACTATACTATGACTTCTTTTCGACATACTATACTAAGACTTTTTTGACATACTATACTATGACTTTTTTGACATACTATACTATGACTTTTTTTCGACATACTATACTAAGACTTTTTTGACATACTATACTATGACTTTTTTGACATACTATACAATGTCTTTTTTGACATATTATACTAAGACTTGTTTTCGACATACTATACTGTGACTTTTTTCGACATACTATACTGTGACATTTGTTCGACATACTATACTATGACTTTTTATGACTTTTTTCGACATACTATACAATGATTCTTTCATGTTTTTTGACATATTATACTATGACATTTTTTTGACATGCTATACTATGACTTTTTCATATTTTTCTCGACATACTATACTGACATTTTCTCGACATGGTATACTATGACTTTTTATGACTTTTTTCGACATACTATACAATGATTCTTTCATGTTTTTTGACATATTATACTATGACATTTTTTTGACATGCTATACTATGACTTTTTCATATTTTTCTCGACATACTATACTGACATTTTCTCGACATGGTATACTATGACTTTTTTCGACATACTATACTATGACTTTTTTTCGACATACTATACTATGACTTTTTTGACATACTATACTATGACTTTTTTAATATTTTTCTCAACATACTATACTGACATTTTCTCGACATGGTATACTATGACTTTTTTCGACATACTATACTATGACTTTTTTGACATACTAATCTATGACTTTTTTGACATACTATACTATGACTTTTTTGACATACTATACTATGACTTTTTTGACATACTATACTAAGACTTTTTTTCGACATACTATACTATGATTTTTTTTGACATGCTATACTATGACTTTTTATGACTTTTCTCGACATACTATACAATGATTCTTTCATGTTTTTTGACATGCTATACTATGACTTTTTCATATTTTTCTCGACATACTGTACTGTGACTTTTTTTCGACATACTATACTGTGACATTTTTTTGACATACTATGCTATGACTTCTTTTCGACATACTATACTATGACTTTTTTGACATACTATACTATGACTTTTTTTCGACATACTATACTAAGACTTTTTTGACATACTATACTATGACTTTTTTGACATACTATACTATGACTTTTTTGACATACTATTCTATGACTTTTTTTCGACATGCTATACTATGACTTTTTTGACATACTATACTATGACTTTTTTGACATACTATACTAAGACTTGTTTTCGACATACTATACTATGACTTTTTTTCGACATACTATACTATGACTTTATTGACATACTATACTATAATTTTTTTTTCGACATACTATACTATGACTTTTTTACATACTATACTATGACTTTTTTAATATTTTTCTCAACATACTATACTAAGACTTGTTTTCGACATACTATACAATGACTTTTTTTCGACATACTATACTATGACTTTTTTCGACATACTATACTATGACTTTCTCATATTTTTCTCGACATACTATACTATGACTTTTTTTCGACATACTATACTATGACTTTTTCGACATACTATACTAAGACTTTTTTTCGACATACTATACTATGACTTTTTCGACATACTATACTATGACTTTTTCGACATACTATACTAAGACTTTTTTCGACATACTATACTATGACTTTTTCATATTTTTCTCGACATATTGTACTGTGACTTTTTTTCGACATACTATACTGTGACATTTTTTTGACATACTATACTATGACTTCTTTTCGACATACTATACTAAGACTTTTTTGACATACTATACTATGACTTTTTTGACATACTATACTATGACTTTTTTTCGACATGCTATACTAAGACTTTTTTGACATACTATACTATGACTTTTTTTAAATACTATTCTATGACTTTTTTTCGACATGCTATACTATGACTTTTTTGACATACTATACTATGACTTTTTCGACATACTATACTAAGACTTTTTTCGACATACTATACTATGACTTTTTTGACATACTATACTATGACTTTTTTGACATACTATACTATGACTTTTTTCGACATACTATACTATGACTTTTTTCGACATACTATAACTTTTACTTATATTTTTTTGATCATATTTTTATAATATTTTTGTATTACGTCTTTTTGATAAGATTCATTCGTCCAGGTTTGTGGTTGGGAGATAGAGTTGGTGTCCCATAACCAAGAGGTTGGTGGTTCAATCCCAGGCTCTTCTGACCACATCCCCCAGTCTCATTGAACAAGTCACTCTACCCCAAGTGGTCAACTTCTTCTCATACTTAGTATGGGTTAAAATACAAGAACATACTATACTATGACATTTGTTCGACATACTATACTATGATTCTTTCATGTTTTTTGATATACTATACTATGACATTTTTTTGACATGCTATACTGTGACTTTTTTTCGACATACTATACTATGACTTTTTCGGCATACAATACTATGACTTTGTTTGACATACTCTACTTTGACTAGTTTCGACATACTATACTATGATTTTTTTTCAACATAATATACTATGACTTTTTCATATTTTTGACGTACTGTATAATTACTTTTTTATAAATTTTTTCTATACTATCCTATGACTTTATGACATGCTATACTTTGACTAGTTTCGACATACTATACTATGACTTTAAATATTTTTCTCGACATAATATACTATGATTTATTTCGACATACTATACTTTGATTTTTTTCGACATACTATACTATGACTTTTTCATATTTTTGACGTACTGTCTAATTACTTTTTTATAAATTTTTTCTATACTATCCTATGACTTTATATGACATGCTATACTTTGACTTTTTTTGACCTACTATACTATGACTTTTTTATGAATTGTTTTGACATACCATACTATAACTTTTTATGACATACTATACTATGACTTTTTCAAGTTGTCAACTTCTCCTAATACTTAGGATGGTTTTTTCTGCTTTTCTTGTATTTTAACCCATACTGTCACTTATATATGTATATATATATATATATATATATATATATATATATATATATATACTATGACTTTTTCGACATACTATACTATGACTTTTTCGACATACTATACTAAGACTTTTTTCGACATACTATACTATGACTTTTTCATATTTTTCTCGACATATTGTACTGTGACTTTTTTTCGACATACTATACTGTGACATTTTTTTGACATACTATACTATGACTTCTTTTCGACATACTATACTAAGACTTTTTTGACATACTATACTATGACTTTTTTGACATACTATACTATGACTTTTTTTCGACATGCTATACTAAGACTTTTTTGACATACTATACTATGACTTTTTTTAAATACTATTCTATGACTTTTTTTCGACATGCTATACTATGACTTTTTTGACATACTATACTATGACTTTTTCGACATACTATACTAAGACTTTTTTCGACATACTATACTATGACTTTTTTGACATACTATACTATGACTTTTTTGACATACTATACTATGACTTTTTTCGACATACTATACTATGACTTTTTTCGACATACTATACTATGACTTTTTTCGACATACTATAACTTTTACTTATATTTTTTTGATCATATTTTTATAATATTTTTGTATTACGTCTTTTTGATAAGATTCATTCGTCCAGGTTTGTGGTTGGGAGATAGAGTTGGTGTCCCATAACCAAGAGGTTGGTGGTTCAATCCCAGGCTCTTCTGACCACATCCCCAAGTCTCATTGAACAAGTCACTCTACCCCAAGTGGTCAACTTCTTCTCATACTTAGTATGGGTTAAAATACAAGAACATACTATACTATGACATTTGTTCGACATACTATACTATGATTCTTTCATGTTTTTTGATATACTATACTATGACATTTTTTTGACATGCTATACTGTGACTTTTTTTCGACATACTATACTATGACTTTTTCGGCATACAATACTATGACTTTGTTTGACATACTCTACTTTGACTAGTTTCGACATACTATACTATGATTTTTTTTCAACATAATATACTATGACTTTTTCATATTTTTGACGTACTGTATAATTACTTTTTTATAAATTTTTTCTATACTATCCTATGACTTTATGACATGCTATACTTTGACTAGTTTCGACATACTATACTATGACTTTAAATATTTTTCTCGACATAATATACTATGATTTATTTCGACATACTATACTTTGATTTTTTTCGACATACTATACTATGACTTTTTCATATTTTTGACGTACTGTCTAATTACTTTTTTATAAATTTTTTCTATACTATCCTATGACTTTATATGACATGCTATACTTTGACTTTTTTTGACCTACTATACTATGACTTTTTTATGAATTGTTTTGACATACCATACTATAACTTTTTATGACATACTATACTATGACTTTTTCAAGTTGTCAACTTCTCCTAATACTTAGGATGGTTTTTTCTGCTTTTCTTGTATTTTAACCCATACTGTCACTTATATATGTATATATATATATATATATATATATATATATATATACTATGACTTTTTTATAATTTTTTGACATACTATATATCACTTTTTTATGAATTTTTCCGACGTACTATACTATGAGTTTTTATGATTTTTTTCAACTTACTATGATATACTACTACACTATAACTTTTTTTAACATACTATACTGACTCTTTTAATGACTATGATATACTATACTATGCCTTTTTATGACTCATGGTTGGCTCATTGGTTTTATAAAACCGTTACTACACATATCTGGTGATGTTTCATTAAATAAACACAGAGAATCAAAAAATTCAATAGTTTATTGATTACAAATAGTCATTCTTCACCATGCAATGTAGTTCCACATCGACATTAAGCAGAATGGTTACCAGGCAACACACCGGTGCAGTTCAAATCATCGTTTTCAACATATTATACTATGACACTTTTATGAATTTTTTCAAGATACTATACTATCCATCCATCCATCTTTGTCCGCTTATCTGGTATCGGGTCTCGGGGGCAGCAGCCCCAGCAGGGGACCCCAAACTTCCCTTTCCCGAGCCACATCAACCAGCTCCGACTGGGGGATCCCGAGGCGTTCCCAGGCCACTTTGGAGATATAATCCCTCCACCTAGTCCTGGGTCTTCCCCGAGGCCTCCCCCCAGCTCCCAGTGCCTGGACCACCTCCCTAAGGAGGCCCCCAGGAGGCATCCTCACCAGCTGCCCGGACCACCTCAACTGTCTCCTTTACTATACTATGACTTTTTTTAATCAATTTTATCGACATTCAATACTAACTTTTTTCAACATACTATACTTTAACTTTTTATGACATACAATACTATGACTTTTAAAAGCTCAAATCATCATTTTTAACATACTAAACTTTGACTTTTTCATGATTATTTTTCAACATACGACTTATATTTTGACATACTATATATGAATTTTTTCGACATACCATACTATGACGTTATGACTTTTTTCGACACACTGTCTTTTTATGACATGCTATTTGGCTTTTATAAAACCGTTCCTTCAAAATTAACACAGAGAAACAAAAAATACAATTTTATTGAAGTAATATAAAGTTTAATGATTACAAATCAACATTCTCCACCAAGTGATGTAGTTCAGGGGCGACATTAAGCAGAATGGTTACCAGGCAACAGACCTGGTTCAAAGCAAGGTTTTCAACATACTTTACAATAACTTTACTAATTTTTTCAACATACTATAGTATGACTTAGGCTAGTCCCAATGTTGAATTTCAAAGTGCATGAGGGTGCGAGTACACACTTACTGAGCCCTTCCCGTGAGTCTGCACCGATGCAGACTTCACCAAATGCAATTACCCACAATTCAAAGCGTTGTGATGTCTACCGCGGAGACCATGAGTAAATCACAAAAGGTAAACAAACAGCGCGACCGCGGTACGGCTGTCCAGCTTGTAAAACAAGAATTTGAAAAAATTTGGACTCAGCTAGCCGTCTCCTGGGCCTCGGCCGCGTGGAAAGCAACAAACTTAAAATGAAAATACCCAAACCGGCACGTGTCAACATCTTTGTTATTTAACGTTACCAAGGTAACATGATCTTGTAAATTGATGTCCCAATCCCATTTATATCCAGCTATCTGAGCCCATGTGGCCTCACACACTCACTCTGCACCTAAGATCAAAGTCTGTGAGTCTTTAATCCTCAGGGCTCACTTTGGGATTGGACAGACAGACAGACAGACAGACAGACAGAGAGAGAGAGAGAGAGAGAGAGAGAGAGAGAGAGAGAGACTCCTCACTCAGAGAACCAAGGTTACAACATAACCCAGCGTTTTCTGGCAGTAGTTGAGACCAAATGTTTTGTACTTGAATTTGTCATTGTACAGCAGACAGAGAGAAATAAAGCTTATTTTAATATTGTTTCACATTGAAAGCACTAAACAAGGAAATGGACTACAGCATTTATGACCATTATAGAACGAAGGGAGAACATTTCTCTTTGTTTAATATTGTTAAAAGTAAAGTAACATTAGGCTTTGCTGTCTGCTTCCCGACTCATTTTAAAAAGGACAGAGAAAGACAGCTAACTGCCGCCGCGGACACCAGAATTTGTTGTTCTTTTATTAAATAAAAAATACACACATTAATCAACCTTTCTGTAAATGTGCCAGTGTTAGCCAGTCGGCTAATTTTCAACCGTAGTCCTTTGGCCAGATGATACCAGACCGCGGCAGGAAGAAGCAAAAAAAATCAAAAGCACACACACACACAGTCCCACACACACACACACACACACACACACACACATTCCCTTTTTTTGTAAGCCATGTGTAGCTGCGCTAATAAGACGGTATAATAGTTAAAATACAACTTAATTTTCATACATACCCAGGTAGTGCTATATTTGACACAGTGTGTCTCAGCCAGGAGAGAGAGAGAGAGAGCGAGCGAGCAGTGGTACTCTATCGTTCTAACGATGGGTTTTACAGGCAACTTTCTTTTGCTATCGCTCTGCAGAATTAAACAGAGTATGCTAACGTCGAGGGTGCTGCTCTGCACTTGTGGACTGATTTCGCGAGACTTTACCCTGACAAGAAACCTTGTCACATTTTTGTCTTGTAACCCCTCTAATTCGAAGCGTAAATATATGCTTTCGGCTGCGTGTGACAGGATTGTTGTCTGTTCCCTACAGTATCGGACTGTGACTACTACTCCGTGGGAGTGGATCAGGAAGGCGAGCAGCAGTCTTCCTACTTGGATAAATCCTCCACGATCCCCAGAAACAGCGACATCGGTCAGTCCTACCGCCGCATGTTCCAGTCCAAACGCCCGGCCTCCACAGCCGGGCTGCCCTCCAACCCCTCCGCCATAAACACCCCGGGGGTCGCCACCATTCGACGGACCCCTTCCTCCAAACCGAACCTGCGACGGCCCTCCGGGGGCGTCAGCTTGGGCCCCATCCCCATCAAGCCCCCCATGATCCCAGTCAAGACCCCCACTGTGCCTGAGCATCCCGGTTTTCCCAGCAGGGCAGCATCCGAGGATGGCAACACACCACGAACCCCGCTCAGCCCCCCGACCACCCCTTTGTCACCAGGCAGCAGCAGGCCACTGTCACTGAGGTCTGGCTCCTGGGAGACCCAGCACCAGAGCGAGGGTTCGGATCCTCCCACCCCACCACCACAGCCCAGTGGTCGCATGTCCGAGTGGGAGCGCCAGCCTCTCCCGGAGCTCCTGGAGGAGAGCGAATATAGCGAGGTGGAGGATTTTCTGGTGGCCATCCGAAGAGGCGTCAGGCTCAAGAGAACGTCGACCAATGACCGATCGGCGCCGAGTATTCACTGGGACTAAAAAGGTTTGGTTTGACTTGAGCCATTTTGCGTCCCTGGCTGCATTTTTAACTAATATGCTCTTGAAGGGACACAAAATGGTCATTCACAAGTAAACGCCTATGACATCAAATGGATGCCGAGGATGGGAAGAAGTTGCCCGGAGACTCCGTTAAAGGATCAGTCTTAAAATGACCTAACAAGCATCGGAAGGGATATTTGACCATGGTCCTTACAGAAATGCTAAATTAAACCTTTTGGCCAAGGAGAAACTGTTTAACTGAGGGATGAAAAGCCCTCCATTTGTGGATTTGACAGTTTGGGTATCACAGCCTGTAAGTACATAGTTTGAAAATCTCTCTTCTGAACTGGTACAAAGTAAAGGGAATCTATCAAACTGTGGGTAACCGCTTTTTGTCCAGATATAAATGTCATCCAATACCACTTTATACAAGTGTCATGGACTTGTTCAGGCCAAGAATTTCCCACAGTGCCACAATGGCGGCCTCTTACAAGTCAGTATTGCACTTTCCCGTCTGAGGTTCCTCGTGGGGGGGCTGATCCGAGACCACCTGGGCAACTTCCGTATAGAGAAAAGGTGTGAAAGGTCACTCTTGTAGCAGAAAATGAAAAGAATGAAAGTAAGGTGAATTAAATGTTAATGTGCGTAGTATTGGGAAGACGTAACAATACATGACAGAGTGGAACATTCTGCGAGGATTGATGGGAGTATTTTCAAAAGATCAAATCATAATTTCTATG